>OX346248.1:37216385-37816385 GCA_947049315.1 Epistrophella euchroma
TACAGCCCTTCGACGAGCCAATGTTTTAGCCATTTCGTCCATCATGGAAGCCATTCCCTTTGAGCTACGACCAATCGTTCCATAGTTTCCACTGCCACCGCTTGAGGTGCTACTACCGCTATTCTCAGCCGGTGGGGGTGCAGTCTATAGAAAGGAAAACACATCAGTAGTTGATAAAACTTTTATACGATTATGATCATGACTTACCTTGTTCTTTTTGAGTCGTGCTTGTTGCAACTGTGCTGCTAAAGAACCCATCAGATCGGCGGCTGGGTCATCTTTCTTCTGCATTAAGCCACCCATAGGTGGAGGTGGTGGTGGAGGTGGTGCCCCTGGTCCACTTGGTCCACCTGGTCCTCCTCCGCCACCTCCACCCCCACCCATCATTGGTGGTGCAGGTGGAGCAGCTGGAGGTTGAGGTGGTGGTGGTATACCACCTGCAGTCGGTCCTCCATGCGTATTGCCGCTATTAAACATGGGTGCACCGCCGCCAAACGCTGGTGGTGGTGGTGGAGCTGCTGGTGCTCCTCCACCCGGGGCAGCAGCTCGATTCATCATCGGTGGTGGCATAGGAATACCATTATGAGAGCCAGCCATGGATGGCAACATGGGCGGTGCCATTGGAATCTGACTGTAAAGATTTTCGGTCACAGCAATACTTGGCCCATTCGTCTGGCCATACTGTCCACCACTTGAAGGATCTATCATTGGAAGATGTGGTGGCTGTTGTGGTGGTTGCGGTGGCTGTGTGGGCGCCTGCTGCAATTGCTGTGGCGGCTGTTGTTGCAGCTGTTGGCTAGCATACACTACGCTATTGGAACTCGCCGATGATGGAATGCCTTGACTTTGTGATGACGAAACATAAATGGGACCGTTTGGCATTGATTGCTGTGACGGTTGTTCTTGTTGGTTTTGTGAAGGCAAAGGAGGTAAGCTTCCTCTGTCCATACCAATACCACCGCCGCCGCCGCCGCCGACGCCAATGTTCTGTTGTGAGTATTGATGATGATTTAGATTTGGATTAGAACTAGATGACACATAGATGGGTTGCTGATACTGTATGTCATAATGGAAGGACACAAAAACACATAGCATGGCATTGGATTTGATTAATGAAAAACAATAAATAGTTATTTGTAAGAAAAAGAGACGAAAGTTCAGAAATCCATTCCAAAAAGTATTTTCTAATGCAATGTCATAAGAGGATCTGGCGATTACGATTCCAGCTTAGGTACTCGTGAATAAGAAAGTTAATGGATAGCTTACCTGGTTTTGTTGCTGGTAAGAGTTGTTTATCAATTGTTGTGATGAATAAACGGGATGTTGATGATGCTGTTGTGCGAGTTGTTGTGGAGCATGATACTGATTTTGTTGTTGTTGATTAGATTGTAACTGTTGTTGCTGTTGCGATTGCTGTGGTTGTTGTTGTTGTTGCTGCTGCTGTGGTGGAATACCTCCTTGTGAATTCGGTGGCGCTTGTGGCGGTTGCATCATACCAGAATTTACACCACCACCACCACCACCTACACTACCACCGCCGCCTCCGATAATACCATTCTGCTGAACGATACCATTGGCAGTTATTTGACTTTGACCATAAATCTGTTGTGGCATCGACATTGGAGGTGGTTGTGGAGCCGGTGGTGCACTAAGGGAATTTCTTTAATTCGTTATGTTTCGATTCATAGATTTTTTTTTTTTTTTTTTTTTTTTTGAATGAAGCGATGATGATGAAAGAGAATTTCATAATTGAGGAATCAAAAGGATCGAGCATTGGGGAATGTGCAAAAGGATCATGATGATGATGAGAGAAAAAGAGAACAAGAACAACAAAAAAAATCATTTAAATTAAAAAAATGTTTAAAAATAAAAAAAAAAAAAATACGTTGTGTATATTTTGGGTGTGATTGTGTGTGTTTGTAGGATAAATTGAAGAAGACAATTTATTTTTGGAATTTTTTTTTTTGAAAATTTGCTTAGCAACTAAGGTGTAAGGTAATTTGTTGTGATGGTGTGAGGAGAACAATTTGGAGAATAATATTGTTAGTTACATAACTTTTTATTTTTTTTTTTTATGAAAGGTTGTTTGGTCTTTTTGAGTTTTTTGTTTGTATTTTTTTTTTTTAATTTTATTAATTACTTTTTTCTTTGTTAAATTTCTTGTAAGATTTTTTTTTCTATCAATAGAGGATGTAGTTAAGGAACACTTTTTGGACAAAGAAGCTATTATTTTTGAATTCGGAGTGAATTTCTTTCTTGTCTCGTTTTGAGATCGCGGAACAGTTGCTTTTGATTTCCGAACGATTTAAAAGCTTCGGTATGTATGTGCTAAAAACTTTAAATTCTTAAATACAATCTCCGTATCATTTCAACCGACAATAAATCTTCTAAACTTTAAACTAAACTTTGCAACTCTGAAGGCTGCTAATATTTAACATCACAATATAGATTCTTCTCAGCAACTGTTTCAATAATAAATATATATAAAATATACTAAATAAAAGCTTTCAAACAGCCGACGACCTCAATCGAAAACTAAACTTTCTTTGTTCAATTAACAACCTTAAGCTGATATAACAAGGTAATGAGAGACCAAACAACTTAACATACAAAAAAAAAATATATAAAAATAAAAATAAAAAAAAATCAAATTTCATTCCAATTACGCAGCCAATCAAGTCCCTAATCAAACTTATATAAATATCACATCCAATATGATGACAAACCTGCTTGTGCGGTGATGGCCCTGTGTCGTCGGTGGGCTCTGTGGTATGTTATTTTGATTTGTTTGTGAGGTTGGTGTTTGTGCCGAGGGCGTTACATTTCCCGACATATTCTGTTGCTGTTGTAATATTGCTGCGTCCTCACGTGTCATTGTTCGATAGCCCATATCCTCCTCATAGCCATTGCCATTTGTTGGCATTGCTGGTGTATTTGCAGCTACACGACCACTAAGCACCTGCACAAAAAAAAAAAAAAAAAAAAAAAACACAATAAAGTTAGAAAAACATTCGATATCAAAATCAAAAACAAGAATTACCTCAATCGAATGCATCATGACACGAGCAAACGCATCCGCATCCTGTTGGCTGGAAAAGTTTAGACCATAAACATATTTTGAATCTCGCCATTGATGAAATGTCGCTGTGGCTATATTGTATTTCAATCCCTTGAGTATGGAACAATTTATGACAACTTCGTGATCCTGTAACTTGCGTCCGACCACACGAAATGTGTTATTTTGTTGATGATGATAGATTTGCACTTTGCTGAGACCAGATGAAGAGCCCGATGGTACCCATTTCTTTTGGGTATCATCATAGACCATGACTGAGGCACGAGCCCCAATAATACTTTGTTCACTGCAAAGAGAAAAAAAAAAAAAAACAGAAACGATAAGTTACAAGGTCGTATACTCTTACAGCTTAAAGATATGCAAATTATTTAGAAATCAGATGTTTAAGGACTCAAATCAATCGAGGGTTTTTATTGGGGAACATATTAATTTTAGAATTCGCCGGAAAAAAGCTGTTTGGAATGAAGTTTGAATACATTTTTAAATTTGGGAAAATCCTTATTTTATTTAAGACGAGGAGATTGGCGAAGATGGCCGAAATTCCGCTGTTAGACAGAACACTCAACGATGATGGTCAAGATTTCCGTCCACCCGACCTAAATGAAGTGCAGTCAGCGATAGCCAAGCTTAAAACGTACAAGGCTGCCGGTGCGGATGGCCTGCCAGCCGAGCTATTCAAAGCAGAGGGAGACGACTTGGTACTAGGGAGTATGCACCAACTTATCTCCAAAATTTGGTCGGAGGAAAGTATGCCCGATGAATGAAACCTCAGTATAGTGTGCCCCATCCACAAGAAAGGGGATGCTCTGAACAGTTCCAACTAAAGAGGTATAAGTCTCCTCAACGTCGCATACAAAATTTTGTCATCTGTACTGTGGGATCGCTCAAAACCGTTTGTCAACGATCTGATCGGCCCCTATCAGTGTGGTTTTAGGCCCGGCAAATCAACCGTCGATCAAATGTTCACACTCCGACAGATTTTGGAAAAAACCCAGGAGTTTCAAATCGATACACACCACCTCTTTATCGATTTTAAAGTCGCATATGATAGCGTAGACAGAGACGAGCTATTCAGAGCCATGGCGCATCTCGGCATCCCTGCCAAACTCGTCCGCTTGTGTAGGATGGCGATGGAGAAATCTCGCTGCTCCGTCAAAGTCGGCAAGAACACCACCGAACACTTTGATGTCGAGAAAGGTTTGAGGCAAGGCGACGGGTTATCATGTAACCTGTTTAACATCGTTCTTAAAGCAATTGTGTCAACAACAGAGGTACAATTTTTCAAAAGTCCGTTCAACTACTTGCCTATGCAGATGATATTGACATTATTGGAAGAAGGAAGCGAGCTGTTACCGGTGCGTTTGCAAGTATTGAATCGGAGGCGGCGAAAATGGATTTGGCTGTTAATGAGGACAAGACGAAGTATATGCTATCATCGAGAAAGGAATCTCAACATCGTCGAATCGGGCAGAACTTCACGATGGATAGATACAACTTCAAAGTCGTCAAGCACTTTGTCTATCTGGGCTCCACTATAACGTCGCAAAATGACATCAGCGCAGAGATCAAACGAAGAATTACTCTTGCCAATCGCTGTTTCTTCGGGCTAAGAAGGCATTTGAGTAATAAAGCCCTTTCTCAAAGAACCAAGGATACCTTATATAAGACACTTATCATCCCGGTCCTGCTGTATGGGGCAGAAGCATGGACCCTGACAAAAACGGATGAGAATCTGCTTGGGTGCTTTGAAAGGAAAATTCTTCGGGTGATCTTCGGTCCAGTATGTATCGATGCAGTATGGAGGAGTAGATTCCACAACGAGCTTTACGGGCTTTACGACGCACCAGCCCGACAAGTGGAGAACGACCTCAACCAACTTGGAGTGCGTAACTGGAGGCAGCTAGCTAGGGACCAAACTGGCTGGAGGGGCTTGTTGGTTGAGGCCTGGGCTGTGAACGACATCTAAAGTAAAGTAAGTAGGATTTTATCTTCTGTGACTTTTAGATTTTTAGAAAAGGAAAGAAATAGTCTCTTGTTTCGTACACTAATGAATTTTATTAAGGTGAAGTTCGCCCAGCGTCGTCGTGTGTTTGATGGACAGTATAGACATTCATACTAAGAAGTGGCTTATTTTTTTTTTTACTTGAGATGATAATTATTGAGAAACCGGTTATTTGAAAAGAAACTGCGGACAAAGTAATAAAAAGCTTCCGACCAGCCGAGACGCAAAGAAACGATCGATTTATGGTAAATGCCCTCAGAAGCAGGTTCAAGAAGTCAATTCAGTTTAGATATATGTATGCTTCTCGAAGTATACGAAATGATAAAGTTTTACATGCAGATTTAAACGTGGTGGAAAACAAACCAGTCCCGAATTTTTTTTCACAAATCAAAATTCCGAAAAATTGCGGAAACACAACGAGTAAAATATTGATAAAAAAAAAACAAACAAACAAATACCGAAAACCATGGCTGCAATCCTGAATGGATTTGGGATTTTTTCATTTTCGGGATTGTTCAATTCTGGATTTTTAAATGATAGGGATTCTGTAATTTGATAATGGGTTTTCGTGATTTTCGGTTTTCTGGATTTTGGGTTTTGAGATTTTAGGTTTTCTGGACTTTGTTTTTTCTGGGTTTTGGGAATTCTATCCGCCTCTCTAGAAATTTGCAATTTGGAAAACTGGACATACTTGTTCGAAGTTCCTAATTTCTAAAAAAAAATCTGATGACTAAATTAAATGTAAAGTTATCTCAAAAGCGCATGTTAGGAATTTGCACTAAGGCCCCAAATATGCAGTTTTGTATGCAATTCCAGAAAAGGCTCAGTCCAAAATTTGAAATTGCATTAAAAAAAAAAAAATAATATGACTTCATCAGAATAGGCCGACAACCTGAGGGTAATGCAGCGATTCCGATGTCGGATTAAAATTCAGAGCATCAAAAATCTTCAAAAAAAAGTATAGATTGGTTTTCTAGACAGTAAATGTGTTGCCCAGTGTTTTCTGTTGAATATGAAGTTGCGAATTTCATAGCATACGTCATACTTACTGAACTGAAATGCTTACACCATTGGGCAGAGGATATAATAAATTTAACCAACGAAGACATACCTGCCGTATGAGTTGACTGAAGTGTACCGTCTCCGTTCTGAGGCTAAATGTATACAAAAAAATGCAATGAACAAAATGATATAAAGTACCCAAGGTGGTAGTTGGTAGGTAGTCCATTTATCTTTTTGCGGGAGCCCTTCCACGTTCCGTTTTTTTTTTTTTTTTATTCAACTCTCTAAGTTTGATTTCGAATATTCGTGCTTTTAAATGATGCAAATTTGCTCTCAACTTGACATAAAAACTCTGCAAGCATAAAATGTATCTTTTTTCCATAAACTGGCAGCAATTTAAAATAATAATCATATCTCAAAACCAGTTCTTATGTAATTATTTTAAGTTTGCATTGAAAAGACACATTACGAGAATGTATTTTTCCCACTATTACACAACAATTATATTATTATATACTTGCCTCACTCTACTGCCAAGCACAAAAGTAACTAAATTACAGTATCTATGGCAAAGTCATTACCATTGTCAATAAAATGCCAAACAGCCATGCAGGTTTCATAACTTGTGACTCATACTGTTGTATGTTTACATTTTACTTTCCTTTCGACAAGAAAAAGTGCGAGTGGTATTCAGTTGGAGTATAGTATACTTATAAAAACTCGCTTAAGCTGATGGGTGTTGCATGCATAACTGGTTATTTGCCTTAATCACCTGAAGCTATACCTTAACCCATCAAATGCCACTTTCAAGACACGCGCACAAGTCTAACAGGCTGATGCGTTTACATAATGCATCACCCATCATCATTATTTCGCTTTAAAATAATTATCCTCCTCTAAGCTAAATAAGTCTGTTAACTCTAGCTATTGTCTCTGTGAAGACTAAGCTCAGCATCCCTGGAAGTAGAACGAACATTCTCTTGAAAGATTTTTTTTTTTTATTTTTTTGTTTTATAATGATTTCCCAAGGCGTATTTTATTCCTTTGGGTGTTGCTGCAAATGTAGAACATAAAAATGATGTCCTCATTATAAATTGAAAAAAAAAAATTATTATATTTAAGAAAAAGATTGTTGAAAAAGACGGGACCTTTAATGTATTGAATTAACAATTAATAAAAGGATGTATTTCAGTAGCGGAGTGGCCATCGCGGTGCAATGTGGCTCCGAATGACTTTTTTCGATGCAAAAGTCAAACATTTTGAAAGAATAATAATCACACCAATATCGCAGATCAGGGGGGTCATTCCGTTATTTTCAAAACGATAATCATCAAAACGATTATCGCTGACGTGATCGTCAATAATTTGCTTCACGTAATTCAAACACTATCTCCTCGTCTATCGTTTTTCCAGGGATTGTCAAACCATCATTGAAATGTCATAATAACAATTTGCGTTATTAGAACGAAGTTCTTTAGTGCACGGTTTGTTTGTAAGCCCAAGAAATCGGCCGAAATTTACATACGATGGTGGCGCAATGGGATAGGCATTTGTTTCTTAACCGAAAGGTTCGGCGTTCGATCCCTGCTCGCGACACGATTTTTTTTTTTTTTTAATTTTCATATAATTTGTATTTTTCTCAAATGTTTGTTGCCATTTTGCAAAAGAAGTAAATTATTTCACTCATTTAACTATAGTCGCGTACAAACTTACATACAATCATGAAAACAAATGCGAAACGATACCTATTTAGGTATCGTCCAAAAGCCATCGTTTTGACGATAGCGTTTTGATGATAATCGACTTACGTGAAGCAAATATTTGATCGTCAAAACGTGATCGTCCAGACGATATGCATTTTTAGGGTTACGTGTAGTAGGACTATCGTCGAAACGTTATCGTCGGGTAATAATCGTTTTACGGAATGAGTCCCCAGGATGTTTCACAAAAAGAAAAACTTATGGCCTGTAATTTTAAGCAATTTTCTTACTTCCACCAACGATCAAACTAATAAATCATTCCTAAAGTTATGAAAAGTTTATTAAATTTTTTAAAATTGCTCTTATAAATTTGTGGCATTATTTAGTGCTGATATATTAATGACCAAAGTAAAAATTTTGACTTTTGTGGATAAATTTTTGTTGACAGAAAATTTTAAAGGGTCGAAAAAATCTGCTTAAAAATAATCCCACTTAAAAATAGGCTTGGAGCAGGGATGATTGACATACGATGCAAGAGCATCTAGACTGAGTTATTAGTTTATATTTATTCAATGATTGCTTATACACAAAAAGAACACAATTCTTATGAATTAGTCATTAGCTAATTATTACAAAAACAAATATATGTATATGTGGAGATAAGAACCACTGTGACCAATTGTGATTAAAATTCATATTTCACTAAAACTGAGCTCCGCTATTTGCGAAACTAACCCCCAGTTTCAAAGTGTAAGTTTAAACTCTGCTTTTAGTTTAAACTTGAGTTCAAGACTTAATTCAATTTCACAGTCTAACAGTTCAACAAGTTAAACGCTTCTATTCTGCCGTTTAAATTTAAACTCTCTCAGAAATGTTTCCATGGTAATCACTCATGTGTTTCTCTTTTTAAAAAAAAAAATATAAAATTGAGAGAATTGTGCTGACTGCGTTTGTGCTTCTGAGAAAATGGTAATGTAGATCGGTAATATAGTTCGGTAATATAGTTAGTTTAATTGAACTGAGGTTCAGTTTTTGCTGTAAAACCCAAGAAGTTAAACTTGGAATTTAAACTTAAGTTTAGGTTCAGCTGAACTGGGGGTAATAAATGGAAATGTTGAGTTAATTTCCCTTCGGGTAATTGATTTTGAATATTTCATGTTTCTAACGGCCAATTTCTTGACAAAGTTCTAACCCCTAAAACTCGGTTTATCGAAAAATTAGAACTTGATTGAGTTCTAACTCATTTCTTCACCGAGTTCGAACTCGTTAGAACTTCGATTTGGATCTCAGTTTGAGATAGAACTTCGATAAACTTGGACCCTCGAATTCGGGGGTCTAGAGACTTAGAACTCGGTTTAACAAGATTTTTATTTCTTCAAAAAAACTTATTTGGTTATAAATTTTGATTCGACTTTAAAAAAGAAGGTAATTCAAATCAATTTGGGATGAATTTAGTTTTAGGTGCAAGCCTTTTCGCGTGCGCTGAAAAATCCATATAACCAGATAGCTTGCTGGACAAAACACAAATTTGTGTACCTATGTACATATTACAAGATTTTAACCACTATATTTTCCTGGTGAGGAAGGAAACAGAAATGCATTAATGTTGCACTGTTTTTTCAAAATAAAGTAATTAATGACAATTGTTCGCATTTTGACACTGAAGAGTGCGAATTTGAATCTGAGAGACATTTTGAGTAAGCTTAACCCCAGACAGAAGCCACAAAACACGATATTTGTGGCGTTTTTGGAATGGTCTTATATTGCATTTATGTAGGTACATATATTGTTTTAAAGTTATCCTTTTTATTGATTTTAAGTAAATGGTCAATTTTGTTGTATCCAATTTTGTTGCATATGTATGCTGGTGTTGTTTTTAAATCTCGTGGTATAAATTTTTTTTATATTCTGCATTTTGTTAGTTTTGATTTTTGAACTCGCACCAGATTTTTGTTTCATGAAAGAAAACCAAAAGACATGTAGTATTGCATGCTCAAAGCTCATTCGGGACATTGGAGCCGTTACCATCTTCTTTTTTTTTTATTATTTTTGATGCACTTTGATGCACATGCACACTTATCTTTTTGGGTTCATTTCACGTCAAAAGTCTGTTGCGAGCTATCGGACTAATAAAAACATTTACTACTTGCAACACCAAGTATTCAAAAATCAATACGCGCAAAATCAAACAACATAGAATTTAAAACGAAATAAAAACATCAACACCAATACAAACAAAACTGGTACAACAAAAATGAGAATGTGTTTTTAAACAAAATAAAAGAAATATCTTCACAAAAAAAGTATCCAGCAAAATGAAACTGACAAATATTTAAATATTTGTTGATAGATTGTCAGAAATTTGTGTCAGAAAATGATACTGGGTGCTACAAAAGTATTAAAATATACACTAGAACTTCGTTTCTTTAAACCGAGATCTAAAGTACTTAAAACTCAAAAGTGATCTTAGACCGAGTTCTAAGGAAATGATTAGAAGTGAAGAAATGATCAAGTTCTAAATGTTTTTAAAACTAAGTTCCAAAGATAAACCGAGAGTTACTGGATCGAGTTTTAAATTGATTTTAGAACTTTGTGAAGAAATTGGCCGTAAAGGTCTGAAATTAAAACTACCGAACTCTATTTTAGAGTGTTTTTTTTTTATATTAATTTGTATTTTAATTCCTTTTTTAGAAATTCGCACGTTCCGCTCTTCATGTAAGATTTTTTTTTTAATTTTATGCAAAACATTTTATTTATTGGATTTCCTTAAAAAACACTTGGATAGTTGTCCAGAAAGCCACTGTCTAAATAGTATATTTTAAAAAGTATCAGAATTTATAATTCTAGCCACCTCAGAGGTAAATGATAGGAAAACAGTAATATCCCTGAAAAATCAGCTTAAAAAACCATTATTTTTCGAAAATTCCCCACGCCCAAAATACCAACCTAACCTTAAATTCCTGACACTTTTTTCTAACCCATTTCCGGTGGTATTAATTTCATCACAATTTTACTCTCCTACGAATTACTTGCATCGATTTTACAGATTTTTCAATGACAAATACTTTCATGTGCGGTGTCAGTAGTCAGTCAATCAACCAGTGATGAGTGTAAATATGAAATGTATTTCCCACTGTTCGAAGTTTTTAGTAGAGGAAATGGCTGAAGGACAGCTACATAATTTCTTGGCACTACCACTTTTTGCAGGAACAAACTCAAGCGATTTCGACCACCCTCTAAATTCAGAACCAATAATATCAGAAACTTCAAACTGACGCCATATTTGCTAAGCTGAGCAAGCACGCGCCTCACCAAATTTCAGCATTAAGTGGGGTACACATTATCGATCACGTATAACAGTCGGCTGACTGTCAGTCAGTATCAAACATTTTAGTGAGCATGAGTTTGCCTGGAGCTTGCCTCACAAACCATCAAACAGAGTGTACACACTATCAGTCGTGAGCAAAACTGCCATACGTGATCGATAACGTTTACCCCGCTTTAGTGGTTCGGGATCCTGAGATATAGGACATCAAAAATCGCAAAAATCGTAACTGACTGACTCACTACTTACGTACTCACTGACTGACAGATCATTAAAAGTATGGAGCACTTCCCGTAACCTTAGGATCTTGCAATTTTGGTAAATACAAGGATGCACCCACTTTTCTCAAAATAGTTATCAAGTCCAAGAGTGGTTCATATACCACTCTTGATTGTTGTAGATTGACGAAAGTCAGAGCGTTAGATCTTGCAAGTACAAAGCAAAAAGTGGTATATTTGAGGTTTTCCATATAGGAGGCGTGGTGTCCACCCACTTCCCTAAAATTGTTATTTTTTTAGAATAATAAAATTTGGTACAGCGTCAGGACTTGCAATGTGTGTAAAAAAAAATGTCTATTTTTGAAATTACGTGTCATTTTCAAATAAAAAAATAAAATTTCGCAAGTGTCATTTTGCAAAAAATAGTGTAATTTTGCAAAAAAGTGAAATTTTGCAAAAAAAAAAGTGTCATTTTGCAAAAAGCGTCATTTTGCAAAAAAAAAGTGTCATTTTACAAAAAAAAAGTGTCATTTTGCAAAAAAAAGTGTCCTTTTGCAAAAAAAAGTGTCATTTTGCAAAAAAAAGTGTCATTTTGCAAAAAAAAATGTCATTTTGCAAAAAAAAAGTGTCATTTTGCAAAAAAAGTGTCATTTTGCAAAAAAAAAAGTGTCATTTTGCAAAAAAAAAGTGTCATTTTGCAAAAAAAAAGTGTCATTTTGCAAAAAAAACGTTTCATTTTGCAAAAAAAAAGTGCCATTTTGCAAAAAAAATGTCATTTTTCAAAAAAAAAAAATGTAATTTTGCAAAACAAAAGTGTCATTTTGCAAAAAAAAATGTCATGATGCAAAAAAAAGTGTCAATTTGCAAAAAAAGTGTCATTTTGCAAAAAAGAGGAAAAATTTTTCTTTCGAAGTTAAAACCTGATTAACTATGTTAATATTTGCTTTAAAAATAATTGTGAAACATAGTAAGGGGGGAGGGGAGTGAAATAAATTTCGTCAACACATTTTTTTTTTTCTTTTTGAAATATCAGTGTGAAAGATTTCAACCTGGGTAACCTGCAGCTCCAGCCATTTATCCCAACATCTGCGAATAACTTCTTAGTAGCCCGTATAAGATCGATAGCATAGATTTGAGTTGTTTTAAAAAACAAAACTCACATTTAGGTAGGTACAACAAAATAAAAAAAAAAAAAAAAACTATACCACTTTAGTTCCGTAAGATCCTTCCTCGGTCGTGAACTTCCGAATGAGCTTGTTTCTTTGAATGATGAATTCCTTGTCACTGTCTGATGATGCTTTTGTCTTTTATTTAAATTCGATGCATCATTATAAAATTCATCCTGCGATGGCCTATTCAACATAGCCATCATCCCGCCAGCATAAAAGTTCGGCACAAATGGATCGTTGTTTTTTCGGAGTGAAATTTTAACTGGCAATGAGTACAATGCAGTGACTTCTTCTTCTTTCATTCCCGTCGTCATCGTCATCGTCATCGTCGTCGTAGTCATCTTCTTCGACAACTCATCGACACAAGCAACAGCTTCACAACTATCGCTACTTACGGTCGTTGACCAATCATCCTTACAAGTCGTCGTCGTCGTCATCATCATCATCGGGGCCAATGACTCAGTTCTTGGAGTAGGGTTGCTATTTTTTGCATTAATAGTTGTTGTTTCCAATTCTGAAATGGCATAGTAAAGATGCTCATCAGGAGATGCATCCATAGTTGGTGCCATTGACGCCGCATCACCACCAGCACCAGCACTACTGCCACAACTACTCGTATCACCATCAAGACTGGCTCCTCCTATGGCATCTATTATTATTTTATCTGAACTCTTATTGCAATTAGTTGTTCCGATTGTATTGTTGTTGGTAATCGAGCAGGACACAGATGCTGCTGATGGCTCCGATTCGGACGACACTGCTGCCACTGCCAACGATGAAGATTCTGCATCCTTGTATCCAATTGTTGTGCTTGTGGTTACACGATTCGATGATGGTTTCTCTTTGTTTCGTGATGGTTTCAATTTTTTGCTTAGCTTTTTCATTTTCTATCTATTTTCCTTTCGCTTGGTTTCTGTCCGAATAAGGAAGGGTTTTCCACTCTATCTATCTGCAAAATAATGCCATTTACAGATGCAACACCGTATCGACCATCAAAATGGGGTTTACAAACTTCATTCACTGTGAGAACAAAAATCTTATCTTTCAAACAGAAAATATATATCCATCCAAGCACCAATTAATAAAATCAAGGAAAACTATGAGAATTCTATATATTAGGACGACTGTCAATTGAAAAGATCGGCGTATAAAACCGAACTGGAGATGGAATTCATTTCGGATTCAACTTTTTGCTGGAAATTCCAACAGTAATGTTGTGCGTTTTTAAAGTTCTTTTGTCTGATTTTTTTGTATTTATATTTTGTTATCAAATTAGGCAGCGGACGACTATGAGTCTGACAAAAAAAAAAAAATAAAGCTAGCGACACATATCGCTTATGAATAAAAGAATATCAAATATGTATATGCCTTCTGGTTATGGTATATGCAACAGGCATGTATGTGGAATTGACATTGGGTGGTGGGGTGTGATGGGTGTAACCGTCTAGGGAATTAATCATGATTATAATAATGTAACAACAGAGGCATATTTTCTATATGGCTGCAATCTGCGACTGTGAAATATTTTCTTTTTATTTATTTTTTTTTTTGGAATTTTTTGCGCAATGAACTTTATATGTGTCATTTAGGTTTGAAAAAGCTTAATCGCCTTTACTGACTTTGATAGCTGTTTTTTAAACAAAACAAGCGCTGACCTACACTAGCGATTGGGTGTTGATTGAACATTTTGTGGTCTTTATAGCAAAATTATTGTCGGTTGAATTCATTAAAAATTATTTTAAAATTATAAACATGAGGCGTTTACATTAATTCAGTGGTGTCAAGGCAAAACATAACCATATTCTCAATATTTGCGGGTAATTTGTAAATCGAAATCTTCATTGGAAAGATTTAGATAGAAATTCATTCGAATTTTCGGAATACAAATATAAAGTTCGAATTCATAAAGTAAAAGTTTGGCAACAGTGTCTGTTTAAAGTCCTATATTTGTGTAGGCAAATATTGTCTGTTTTTAATGTGTTGATGTTTGCTTTTTAAAACTTTACCCAAAATCTGTATAAATAGCACCATTTTTTCTTGCGATATAGGCAGGTACTATAGGGCAAGTTTTGAATTCATAAAAAAAAAATCGAACTCGAGATTTTAATGAAACTTAACATTATTTGGTGGAATGGAGTAGAAAAAGCTACCAATCATAAAACTTTAACCAAAGTACAAAGAATGGCATGCATTGGGATCACAGGAGCAATGAGAACCACCCCGACAGCGGGGCTTGAAGCCATACTTAATCTTAAGCCTCTAGACTTATTTGTACAAGAATCTGCAGCAAATAGTGCAATACGACTAGGCCAAACAAATGGCTGGAAACACAGTCAAACTGGCCACGCTCAGATTTTAAACAAATATATATGTAGGTAGTAATGTTTGCACAGACTATACTACTCCCCAACTAGACTTCTATAGACCATTCACTTCTAGCATCCCTAGTAGGCAGGAGTGGGAAGTCACTCAACCACATGACCCAACGGTAGCAGTTTTTACCGATCGATGGGTCAAAAATGGAATGTGGAGTTGGAGCGGGATTCTATTCGGAAACCCTAAATTTAGCCAGTTCCTTTAGACTCCCGGACAATAGCAGTGTTTTCCAAGCTGAGGTTCTGGCAGTAACTAAAGCTGCAGAACGGCTGTCAATGCTGGCCATACCGCCAACTGATATTACCTTCTTCATTGACAGCCAATCAGCCATAAAAGCACTCTCTGCCATCGAAATAAAATCAAAACTCGTTTTCTGCTGCCGAGAAGAGCTCAAGGTTCTTGCCTCGCAGCACAAAATAAGACTCTGCTGGGTCCCTGGCCATATAGGAATCCCAGGTAACGAAAAAGCAGATGAATTAGCACGAATTGGATCATTAGCTGATCCAAACCAAGCAGAACTTAACATTTATGCACCAATCTGCTCCTTCAAACAGACTGTGGCAAAGAAAATTCTTGAGAAAACAAATGCAAGGTGGACCCTACTCGACTCCTGCACGAATACCAAAAAACTTTGGCCGTGTTTTGATAAGGGAAAGACAGATAGGATCTTGAAGCTAAATAAAAAATCACTATACTCTCTCGTAGGTACAGTCACCGGACACAATCTGCTGAAGTACCACATGAAAAAACTGAGGCTCAGCACGGATGATCTATGGCAGAGGCTGTGGCGATGAAGAAGCACATGAAGACTCTTCTCACTTCTTGTGTCACTGCCCAGCACTCTCGCAACTGAGAAACAAACACCTAGGAAATTACTTCTTCAATAACCTAGAAGAGCTCTCCAATCTATCTGGTGAGCAACTGTCAAAATTCATCAATGACTCCAGATGGCTAGATAATCCATGAAACTTATAGGTTAAATTATTATTTGGAGCGTTCAATCCTCCATCTCCAAGGGATCTACATTGATCTAAGTGTGATAGGAATAAGATCCTCTATCAGCCCAACAACCTAACCTAACCTAACATTATGATGATAGAGAAAACGAAAATAGTGCGTCCCACAATTTCGTCTGTATGTCTGTCTGTATGTCTGTCTGTATATCTGTCTGTATGTCTGTATTACTGTATGTCTGGCTGTCTGTACCTGGACCTTAATCCTAAACCACTGGAGAGATTTTCTTCAAACTAGAAAGGAAAAAGCTTATTTATCTCGAATATGGCTTCCATAAAAAATACTCAGGAGGTCCTTTTAAATTTAAATCAAAAAATATTTTTTTTATTAAAAAAAAAAAATTGAAAAAAAAAATATTTTTTTGGTTAAAAAACAAAACAACAACGGCAACACTTACAATTTGATGCTATACTTTTTTAAAGCTAGAAATTCATTCTTTTATTTTGTTTTTATTTCAAATTTTTAAACCAAATTAAAAACAAAATTAAAATTTTACGTTATTAAGGATAAGTTTTGTTTTTAATATTTGATGCTCATATCAATTTGTAGTCAAGTACTAAAAAATAGATGCTCAAGTTTCTTTTAGTTTTTAAGAAAAATAACGGGAGGGGAAATTTTCCAACCAAATTCAGCGCAACAAAAATCTTAACATTCATTTAATTTCTAAATATGCATAACATGACTAATTTGTTCGACTAATTGAAATCAAATGAGTCAATCGCTATCGACGCCTTCTTAACTTAACAACTTGAATTCTTTAAATAAGTAAGCAGTTAGTAGGTAACCAGTTGGTTGAGATCTCGTATTGTAGTAGTCGTAGAACCGTGTTGTCGGGGCGGCGTACTGCGGATGAACCGGCTACTACCAAACCCCCCTATTACAAAAATAACTTCAAAAGCTTAATTTTGTAGATTAAGGGCTTCATTTTCTATAACATATTATTATCATTGCATTGTTTAATTCTGTGCAAATTCGAGATACCCCAATTTCTGTATTATCTAATTAATGCCAGCTGCAGAGCAATCAAGTAATGAAAGCTTCATGCGATAAACATTAGCGCCAAAATATTGAAAAAGTCAAAAGCACTAGCAAAATAAATTTTTTGGCACGAGTAACATAACTCAGGCGCCAAAAATTGATAACAGTTTTTTTTTGTAGAGGGGTCAAAAGTATGCATCTTTTTACTATGGGAGGGGGGTCTATCTAAATCTTTAAGTCATAAAAAAAAAATTTAATTCATAACCCAGCTAGAAACTTGTAAGCTTATTTTGACTGCATAATTGTTATCAACGAAAGTGGTTTTCGTATACAGCTCCTAAAATGTAAGGAAGGCCTCACATGGTGTGAACAAGATGTTTTTTTGCGGATTTTGAGGCCGCCTCTCTCATAAGTCACTAACTACATAGCTTATTAATTATTTTTTTTTTAATTCACAAGTAACTAGCTTATGACTTAAATCTGTTTTGATTCATAAGTCACTACAGCTGGCTTATTAATTAATTTTTTTTTAATTCATGAGTCACCGACTAGCTTTTGAATTAAACCCAAACTTAAGCTAAAAAGTGACTTAAGCTTTTGAAACTCTGTTTTATTCTTTAAAAAAAATTAAAAATGGATCGCAACTAGGAGCGAAGATATTTGACTTAACATTCTCACCTCAGCCACCTGCCTTTAAAAAAAAATACTGAACATCGATTTCTTATAGACGAATTTATCTCAAAAACTAGACGACATTTAAGCATCTGGTTTTTTTTATAACAGAATCAGTTGAGACATTTTTTTTTTTTTTTTTTTTTTTTGTCAAAATTTTGAGTTTAAAAATTATTTTTTCAAAAACTGTTCACCTAGGCCGTGTGTGAATTGGATTAATAAATATCGCGTTAAATTTTATCCGAAGATACATTTTTGACACTAATGAGCTGAGTCTGTAATGTATGGAAACGTCAACGACCTACATTTAATCTCGGATAAGGTTTAATCGAAATTTTAACCCAATTCGCACACGGCCTTAAACAGCTCTAACTAAAAAGAAGATAAAAAGAAAATTACCCCTCCCGGCTAAACAGGGGGAATAGACCCTCCTTCTATAAGTTTTTTTTTCTTGTCTCGACCCAACCTACACGCTCACACTTTATGTGGATCACCCTGTGTATAAAGAAAATTCATTATAAATATTTTAAGTGTAACCGTAAAAAGTGTAAAAAGTGTTTTCGTTTTCGTTACCTTAAGACGGGCACAATCATGTATTTTTCCAACACATGCCGATTTCCCACCTAATAACCGCCATCTTCGTATTGAAAAGATGGTCAGTTAAAATTTTTTTTAACTTAATTTATAATTATTCCTCAACGATAAAAAAAAACGACTTGAATTTCTTATGGGAGGGAGTTTTGCACAAAAATTTTTTTTTTTACTTTGACTTTCTTAAAGAAATGTGAACCGACCCAAAGAAATACAATTTATACTCACAAAGAATTTTTTTTTTGCTCAAAATAATGCTGCTGAAAACTGACGACGGACAAACATTTTTCGTTTCACCACACACGTGCTTTTTTTTAGCGAAAAAAAAAAAAAAATATTTTTTTTCCAAAATTATTTTTCTTTACTTAAGAGAACTGTATACTTAAGTAAGTAGAGGAAAAATTAGTCACCCGCAAACGTACCTAAATAATAAACGTCTACCTAAAATTGCCTATATCGTGTATTGTATTGCAGATTTGCTTTCCACGCCCATGATATAAGTAAAGCAATTCAAGCTAGTTTTGTATATAGGAAAATAATTAATGTTTAATTATAATTAAATTAATGTTTAATTTTTCAGTTTATTTAACAGAAACCTGTTCAATAATCTTAACACAGCGAAAAACAAAATCTCCAAATAACTTAAAGAAATTAATGTTATTTTTTTTTTTGCATAAGAAAGCGTATAAATACATATCGATTATGCAAACAAAATTGTTTTAATTAAAATTATCCTGCACAATTACTAAGTCTACATGCCGACATTCGTACACAAAATAATATTGGTATAGGTTAAAAACCATTTTTAATGAACACATCCGTTCTGTTCTGTTGACAACTAACTACAGTTATTTTTGTAAATGATTTACATTTTTCAAATAAAGTCAAACCGATAAATTTTGACAAAAGAAAATATAAAACTAATAGAACTGGATCTTATAAGAAAAAAAAAATTAAATCAAACCAAAAATTGTCGTATTATTAAAATTTTTTCTTTCATTTTATTTGTTAAAAATATTTCTTTCTGACAGTTCTGGGGGAAATCTGGGGGGACGAGATGTTTAGGGGGAAATCTGGGGGGATTAATTTTAAAGTTAAATTGTTCCAATTCCTGCATTTTCTTCTCAAATTGAATCTACTATCAAAGAATATCCAATAATTACTACTCAATTAAATTTTAAATAAAAACAATTTTTTAAATGCTATTTTAATACCAAAGTACTTGTAGGTACATATGTGCATTGTACATGTATGAGCTGTGAATAAAAAATAAAAAGAAAACGTTGAAAAAAAAAGTAAAGGTTTTTTTTTTTTAATGTGGTAATCTGGGGGTTTTTTAATTTTTCTGGGGCTAATTTCTTTTTTCATCTGGCAACACTGCTGGAAAGCTAGGTCGTTTTCTTGTAAATTCATTAATGTGAATTTGTAATGCTCCATAAAACAAACCTTATATTTCATTGTATACAGATTTATTGTAAATTATTAACAATCAACTGTGGGGTGAACAGCAAATTAAAAAGAAGCCTCAACAAAGCTTATTCAACTTAATTAGCACTTTGTTATAGATCTGTCGTCTTTCATTTCCCAAAAATCAATACTCGAACTCTGAGTATACCAACTACTTTCCCTATTATTACCGTTAGTATACGTATTCACTCAAATTATACTTCGCTCTATTTATTGCAGCAAGTATAGTGGCAACGCGTATCTGAGTTATATTAAAAGTCCCATACTATATACGTTCTATAGCTACCCCCATTTGGTTGTGAGAATCCATCGAACCTTCTCGATTAAATTGAAGTTGAAGAGCTTTTCAATTCGATTGAATGGAAAACTTTAGGTAGGTAAATACAGCTATCCATACCTACAGAATAAATACACTGCACTCTACCGCCTATTGCTTGTGCTATTCTACATTGGGATGCCTTTTAATAAATATTCAACTGCTGCCCCCCTGAGAAAAATGTTGAATGAAGTTAGCAATTATAATTGTACGCTCAAGTGATTGCTTCCATTTATTATCATTTATCTGTTATCATTTGAAGTGGATCGGTTTGCAGCAGCAAGGTTTTTGAAGGATTTTTTTTTTGTCTTGATTTTGTTAAGAGGTCAATATTTAAGGCGAATTGGGGCTAAAGGAAGCAAATAACAACGATATTCTAAAGAAATCAAGTCAAAGTAGAAATTTTGATCCAATGTGAATATAGGAACGTCAAATTACTATGTACAAAGAGACTCTCATTATTCTCATAAGATTTGTTGGTTACGACGACAGAAGAAAATTTCAGTTCTGGCAGCCCAGGAAAAATGTACAAAAAAAATGGGCAATCTGTCGAAAAAATGCAAGTAAAAATTTTTAAAAAGATTTTTATAATTTATTTGAACTAACGTTACAGAATATACAGGCTGATTCACATAAGGTGTGACAAAAAGCCAGAGCGTCTAGGTTGAGTCGAGACAAACAAAAATACAATGGGAGGGGGTATTTTCCTCCCCCCCTTAAGCAGGAGTGGCGATTTTCTAAAAAAAAAAATCGACTAGATATAGAAAACATATCATTAAAAAAACAACGGCAACACCTGTACTTTTTAAAAAGCCAGAAGCCCGTTTAGTCCAGTAATATTAGACACTTGACCCAGAAAAATCGACGGAAAGCTGGATTTTGGTATACAGCATCCTGTATACCAGGATTTTTACGGTTTTTTGTGGCTGTGTTCACACCCTTTTGTGAGTAAAAAACAATCTATGTTACCGACATTTAGGGTTCAAGTCCACACTCTTTGTCCACTTTTATATTCACTAATTTACTGGTTTTTTTATCGACACTTTTGATTTTGTTATTAATCACCAAGGAAAATTTTACTGCGCTAGCTATAAAATTGCCAATAAAACGCACCTATTATATTTTAGGCGGGAGGGCCAATTTTCTAAAAAATCTACTTTAAAAAAATATCATCAAAAAACAAGGGCAACGATTTCAAAGTCATGCTAAAACTGCTTTTAAAGCCAGAAATCCATTCTATTATTAAGTTTTTAATTAATTTATAATAGGAGTGTTTTGTTACACTCTTTAATGTACGGATTAAGGATTCTTCACATTAAGCTAAATTTTCAAGTGCAAATTCTACCAACCATAGTAGCCGTGGCGTGTTGGTTAGTGCGATGGACTGTCATGCCGGAGGTCTAAGGTTCGATCCCCAGCCTCGCCACCTATTTATTTAAAAGAAAAAACGGCTACTGCCTCTTGCGAGGAATTGACAAATCCTCCAAGAGTATCTCCTGTCACAGAAAAGTGCCGCTCGTTACCCCTTGAAAGTGTAACCATTTGCAAAAACAAAAAACAAACACAAACGCATAAAAATCACAGAAAGCAATGTCGTGATGAAAGAAACAACAAATACAAATAAGAATAGAGGGCAAATGTCACTTTTCCGCACACAATTAATGGTACAGGCAATTCATTCTGTGCGAAAAAATAGGGGAGATCTCTCCAAATAATCTGCTACAATTATCGATTTCGCTCATCGAACAGCGTACCGCAGAAGGAAAAGCAGAACAAAATTTTTCGTTTTTGAATTCGTTGTGTCATTTTTGTATGGGATTTTTTAATACTTTATACCGAAAATATAGTTATTGACCTTTCACCAAAGATTTAAGAAAAAGTACAAAAAAACGACTTTTTAAAGCACTTAAAAAAAATTAAAATATTTTTGGTTCTTTATTTTTTTTTTTTTTTTTTGATAAAGGTAGGTAAATGTTAACCTGAGTCAGAAAACTAATGATTTGCTTATTTTTGTTTTTTTGTGAATACTTCCGTAAGCTTTGCAACCACATTAATATTGTGAAACTTAAACATCTGTGTGTAAAAAACAAAGCCACATTTGTTGCTCTTTGGATATATTTTTTTTTTCTTGATAAGGAGTGAAGCTTAAGGAAACACATTTTAGTATTTTGTCATAATAACAAAAAAAAAATTGCACCAGGAAAAGTAGTTCCTTATCAAATTAAAGTCTGAAAAAGTGAAACGTATAAGGAAATATATCTTTATTACAAGTTTCCTTGATTTCTCTTATCATTATAGGGTAAATGTGGGTGAAATGACATAAAACTTTTGATGATTTTAATATTTTCCGAAATAAATAGGTACATAATATTTAATTAAGTTAAGATAACAAATGTATGTACATTAGGGTGGCGCTTATTCTGGCAAAGTTCAAATATCTTTCGTTCCATCCCCCCCACCCCCCCCCCCCCCCTAATAATTATGAGGCGACTTAAAAAAAATTTGGTGCAAAATTTTATTGAAATCGGTTAACATTAACACGTGCCGAGCACTTGAAATTTCCCATACAAATTTCAAGCAGATTTTCAGTCTTTTACTAAAAAATTCCGCAAAATTGTAATTAATGATGAATAAAAATATATATAAGTAGTATAATTTTGATAACTTAACGAAAAAATAAAAAAATAATAATATACCAACAGCATCCTTAATTGGACACAATAAAACGAAAAATGTAAAAAAAACCAGAAAAATCACTGTTTTTTATCGTTATTTTTAAGTGGGTAAAAAAAATTTTATAAAATGTAAAAATATTTTTTCTTTATACTTTACCATGTTTTTAATTTTTGCCAAGTTTCATTTTTATTTATCAAAAATTACAATTTTGCGGAATTTTTTAGTAAAAGACTAAAAATCTACCTGTAATTTGTAACGTTAATCGATTTCAATGAAATTGCGCGCAGAATGTTTTTGAGTCAGCCTCCTTACTTTTTTTTTTGGGGGGGGGGGGGGGGGGGGGGAAGATATTCGAACATTGCTAAAATAAGAAGCGCCACTCTAATGTACATACATTAGACTGATTCAAAAAAATTAAAATTTTTCAATGCAACTTGCTTATAAGTTACAGTTTAGTGAAATAATAAGCATTTTGGCCGCTTTGATAAATATTTAGAGGTTGCCCATCGCTCAAATTGTATGGGAAGATTTCTTTTGTTGACTTCTTTTTTTAAAACTTTACAACCGGTTATCGTACGGAAGTGATTGAGACGTATTCTTAAAGGAAATTGAATGTTCTTTAAAAATGTACTTAATTTCTTTTTTAATTACAGCACTCCTTTCAAAGTTATTGAAGGTTAAATTGGATGGTCTATTCCATTATGTGTACATATCTACATAATTTTTAATACTAATTTTCTAAAATTAAAAAAATATAATTTTTATTTTCAATTAACAAAATGAAAAAGTATTATGAAAAACTAACAAATAGTGGCTACTGAGAAAAAGAATCTTAAATTGTTGCATATAGTTTACCCAAGGTTAATTTTTGTCACAAAATTGATGTAAGAAAGAACTGAAATTACACAAAAATTGCGTATTAACGAGGCCCTCACTAGTCAACTGATGAGTCGTCCAAGTGAAATTTCAGGGATGAAACGCCATATTTCGTGGACTAAATATTAAAAGGGTTTAATTGTTTTGATTGAATAATCCGCCCCACTCACCCTTTTTCACCCTACAGTGGTTTTATTTGTACAGAGAGGTGATCTTAAAATCAGAGCCTGATTGAACCTACACTAATATGTCTAAGAGCAAGTTCGTGTGACCCAGTCGTGAATTTTATTTTGTTTCCTTGGAAGAAGTGGTTGGAGAGGTTAATAAACTTAATAAAATAAAACATCATCTCAAAGATTTTTATAATCTTAATCTCCTTAATAATTTCTTATTATTTATTACATTCTGTCGTTAAGGTACTCCTATTGCTTTATTTTTAGAATTTAATTCCAATTTGTAACAAAACTGAATTCAAACTAAACAACACTCAGACTGAGACCGAATCCTTTTGACCTAGATTTGTCATCATTTTCCTTAAACGACAAAAAAAAAAAAAAAAAAAAACACAAACCTAATAACCAAAACATAACAGGAAGCACTCCTACCTTTTATAAACTGCTTTTAATTTCATTAAAACTACAAAAAAAATATACAAGAATATTTTCAACAGCACCGCACCCTGAAACAAAATGAATCAAGGAGAAGAAAAAAATAAAAATAACAAACTGTATTCTGTACATCATAAACCAAAATAATAATGAAGTCAACGCCCATTGGAGAGAACCCCGAGAAGGAGCAAAAAACGCCCTTAAGACTTAAGGGAACGATTACACTTTGAAAAGTAAACTAACATCTAAAATGTAGGTATGTCTTGCTTAACCCTTCTATACTCCTGCTCTCTGGAGGATCAACCTGTTTGTTTGTTTGTTTGGTTGATGCTTTTGGTGCAAACAACTAGTTTTATGTTAGGTTAGGCAAAGAGATGTGTGGTTTTGTCAAAGTGTTTTGCTTTTAACAAATTATTATAAGTTAAAAGCTTAGGTTGGTGTTTCATTAAGTTTGTTTTTAAAATTTTAATGAAATGCCTAAAGGGGTGGGAATCACCTTAGTTTGCATAATTTTGCGGCAAGGGTGGACAGAAATGTATTAAAATTAATTTTCAATTAGCTCATTGCAACGAAATCAAAATAAATCTATCACAAACTTTCCTTTGACAACCTTTAAAAAAAAAACGTAGATAAGCACGGATTACGTTTTGGAACATTTAATGGAACCAATATAAACAAAAAAAAATGTAAATAGGGTTGTCGTATATTAAGGCTACGCACAAGGTGCTCCTAGTTCAGAATTCAGGCAGAATATTTTGAGGGATGATTCCTGGGATCATTCTATGAAAAAAATGTATAGGGGAAAATTCTAATTTTTTATATATAAAATTTTGAAAACATTTTTAAGAAAAAAAACTTGGTACACAATTTTTAGTATTTATTTATGTTGAATTAAAAGTTAAATTTCGAAAAAAATTATCTACCCGTTGTTAAAATATCGAATTTTCAAAAATAATTTGAAATTTTTTTTTAAACCCAAAATTTGTTTTTTTGAAAATTTTCAAATACAGTATGATTTCAACTTTTGAGAAGCCTTTGTATAAAAAACCCAATTTAAATCGATTGCACACATAGTGAGATAGTCCACAATAAAGAAAATGGTTCTATGAGAGGTACTCTTAATACTGGCTAACTGTAAATTTAGTTTTTGACAGATCGTAGACCATACCTATATTAGTATTGAGGAGCCGTTTTCGAGAAAATTTATATTTTCTGTAACGGTTTTTAAACATTTATATGGAAGGTACTGTTAATTTTGACTATAAGAAGAACGTTTGTTCAAAATATTTTGGATAATGTTAAAAAACCGCTTGTTACCAAGTTTCATGAAAATCAACAAAGTCATTTTTGAAATATTTATTTAAAAAAAAAAAAATTAAACTTTTTTTAAAAATTTTTTGAAAATTTTGGTATGCAATACTATTTAAATTTTTCAGAAGATTCTCCATAAAAAAAATTATCAAAATCAGTCTATTCCTTTTCGAGAAAAATGAAAACAAAAAAAAATGGTTCTATGGGAGGTACCAATTAAAACCGCTTTTTGGAAATTTAATTTTTACAAAAACGTAGCTACATACTAATAAAATTTATAGTTTTTTTTTTTAAGAAAACTCTGTCGAGCTATTTTTGAAATAAATAAGATTTTCCAAAAATGCTAAAAAAAAAAATATATGGCAGCTACCGTTATTTTTGATCCTAAAAAGAAAATGAAAAAAACGTATCGGGGGAGTGTTCCAAAAACACTTTATATCAAGTTTAATTAAAATCAGCCCATGGGTTTAGGCTGTAGGCGAGGCCACAGAAAGACAGAAAGACAGACAGAAAGACGGACGGAACTGCGAGACCCACTTTTTTCGTCTTCCCTATCATCGTAATGTCAAGTTTGATCAAAATTTCGAGTTCAATTTTTTTTACAAATCCAAAACTTGCTATATAGTACCTATATATCGCAAGTAAAAAAAGTGGCACTTAATGAAGCAAAATTTAAAAAAAAATCAATTTGGAAAAAAACACTATTTTTTTCAAAAATTTTGACTTCGAAATTTAATTTCTCAAAAACATTCCACTTAAAAAACTTGATTTAAAAAAGAAATACAAGAATTGAATATTAGCTTTCAAAGCTATAGCATATGATGTATAATAGTCCTTTGTGCTTTCGTTGATTTGTAATATTTTTGTTTCATTTTAAGTCAAATTTTGCAGACTTAGTCTTCCCTTCTACAATTTTTTTTCTTAGAATGATCCTAGCAATCAACTCCCAACATATTCTCCACGAATTACGGAACACCCTGTATAAGCCTGAGCCGGCTTTTATAGGGAGGGCGATTTAAGGGGTTCTGCCAACCTAATCATGTGAGAGAAAATTCCAAGAACTTTTTGTCAATCTGTTATTGCTGTAACATTCTTATTTTACCGCAAGTCTTGTGCGGACTTGAAGAAATATTGAAGATTGTTAAAATCTGCCTATGCCAATTTTACAAAACTTCGCCCCACACTTGGCTCTCCCTAATTTGCCAAACAAAATAACTTACTTAGCCAGCTCCCCTTCTCTCCCCAACCTAAAATGATTTTACAAATTTTAAAATTAAATAGACGACAACGAAACTAATCTCATTTCGTGATCTACAAATATTATAAAATTAAAAAAAAAAAAAACTCATGTAACCCAAAAGTATATTATATATTCTTCTTGTATAAATTGATAAGTTCGGTAACATGGATATCATAAATCAAATTTTCATATTTATTATTAATTTACTGGGCCTAAACTTTGTATTCTAAAAATAGACCAACCAATATCGAATGATGATGATGATAAATAAATGAGTTTTCTGGAGCTGCAACACTCTATACAAAAAACTTTCCCCCAATTCATTTATAAAAAAAAAAATCAATTTCACTCCCTACGACCGAGACACGATGAAAATATAGGCGCTTATAATTAATACGTGTGGTGGTTTATATTTAACAAGCAATAATTGAATCCCAAACTCTATAATTGAGTTGTTTTCTTTGAACTTTGTGTGTGATTCCAATTAAATCGAGCTATAGATAGGTATATAGCCAGCCGCACCACAGTGGATGAGACAACTTTTTGTATAAGGTTAGACTCGACGACAATAACAGAGCAAGCTATTATAATTAAACGAACAAACGAGTAGCGAGTCGAGTATTATACATTTATAGGAATAATGTCATATTGGTGACCTTGAAATGCATGTCACACTTTAAATTTTTTTATTTCTGTAACCCAATATTTAATGGTTTTTATTTGTTTTCTTTTTTAAATCAACAAGTGCAAACAAACAATCGCAGATGCATACATTATGGATACTAGGGTGGATCGGCTTTTTTGGGGGTTTTATGTTTGATGGATGAGACATAAATTATTGGCAATTGGAGAACAAAAAATTCAAATTTTTTTTAAGAGTTTTATTATCACCCTCCCCTACCTACTTGCTTTTAAAGATTAAGTCTAGTTTATACAGGATCATTCATTTCGTGGTTTCAAGTTGGTAGCGCTGGAGTTTGACACCTGTCAAACTCAGCTGTCATTTGAAGTGTCATAATATTAGTTAATTGTTTGCTATTCACGATAATGGATGGCTTAAAGTCTCTCTCAAACCAACGCGAATATTCGGCGCGACGAACGAAAACAATAATAACAACGTGTTGTTTCGTTTGACAACCACGTGTTTATTGTTGTTTTCGTTAGTCGCGCTGAATATTCGCGTTGGTTTGGCAGAGCCTTAACAATCGAACAACGCGTTAAAATTATTAAACCTTACTACATAAGTGTTGATTCAAACGTATCCACGTTTCGCGCATTACGCGATGATTATGATCGTCATAATCCACCAACTACGGAAGCAATCGGTAAAATTGTGAAGAAATTTGAAGAGAGTGGAAGCGTTACTGATGTCGTAAGGCATGTGCATCATCGTAATACACGCTCAGTCGAAAATATTGCTGCTGCAAGTGTTTTCTGATGATCCGAATTTATCGATTTCCCGACGTTCACTTTTGGACAGCGATTGAAGATCATGACTTGGACGATATGTCGTCCCAACAAGACGGGGCAAAAAGCTACACAACACGACCAATTATGCTTTACTGCGTGAGAAGTTTCCTGATCATGCCAAGATCATGCGATTTGACACCGTTAGATTTTTTTCTGTAGGGCTACGCAAAAGACCATGTTTACGAGAATAACACCCGAACTCTAGATGCATTAAAAGCCAACATTACACAAGTTATGGCTCAGATACCACCCGAAATGTGCGAAAAAGTGGTTAAAGTGGGTCGCGCAAAGCTTGTTTTTCCTGCTTAACCATCATGTGTGTGATTAAAAATACGGTGGGAGATAAGTAAAGATTTCTTTGAAAGTTCAAAATAAAGGGAATAATAGACTTTTCTGATGACACCATTTGCAAAAACATAAAAAACGAACACAAAAGACATAAAAAGCACAGACAGTCATATTTTAATGAAAGAAACAACAAATACAAACACGAATAAATCTCAAATGTCACTTTTTCGTACACAACTAATGAAATGCGGAGACCTCTCCAAATAATCTGCTATAATTATCAATTTCACTCCACGCATCTGCGAAACATTGATTAAATTATTATTTCGTGTTTTTTTGGGAAAGCTATTCATAGTACAGCAGGATTTTACACGACTAAGAAATACAACATCCAGAGTAGAATTACTGCCGATAAAAGTAGAAGTAAAATCGTCTTGAAGATGGCGTATCTGTATTCGTAAAATGTATATAAAAATTCCTGTTACTGTGGATGGTTTTTTTTTTTGGAAATTTCTTATATATATGCTTTAAGGCGCCTTAACTTTGAAAGTATAAATCCTACCAAAAAAAAGTTCTCTGAACAAAAGAAAGATAATTAAATTTCCTATACAAAAAGTGCTTACAAATTTTGTTTGCTATAAGCCGTTTTCGACATATTGGCTAACAGTGTTGCCGAAGTAGCACGATTGTGCTTTTTTGACAAGTTAATTTCCTTGTAGCACGGTGGCACGAAAAAGTTTAATATGGCATGTTTTTTGATTTCCATTATTTTACTTAAAATTAAGCAAACTCCATCAAAATTTAATGAAAATTGGTCCAAATTCCATAAAAAGTGGGCAGAAACATATAATTTTTGGCATAGAGCAAATGATTTCCATTCATTTTTGTTATTGTGTTACAGCTTGTAATAAAATTTATTACGGGTTTTTCAAGAAAATATAAGAATTTGTGGTTTTTTCATGTGGTTTTGGATTTGTAGGAAATTGAACTCGACATTACAATGATAGGGGACACGAAAAAATCGGGTCGCGCAAATCAACTTAAGTGATTTTGTTAAATCGAATTCAAGGTTTCTGAGTGATTCCCTAGACGTAATATTGAAAAAAAAAAAACAAACCGCAATGAGTATAAGTTCGTGCGATTTAGTTGTGCATTTAATTTATTTTCGAGACTTTTACTACGTTTATATTCAGGATCAAGAGCTCGAGTTGGATTAGGGTCGGTTTTTTGACCCAGGTTTTTTGTTCATAGATTTAAGAGCTCGATATTGAGTTGAGTTAAAATGGTGTTGAGATGACATATGGTGTTTCTCAAGTTAACTTCTCAACCCAGGTTTTTTAGCACAAATTTCGATCGACTCGACTCCTCTCCTGAAGTGGAGTCGAGTCGGTTCAAGCTCATTTCAACTCGATACAGGGTCTAAGTGAGCTTCAAGCTCGCTTAAATACCACATGGAAACGTAGTATATGATGATAGCATACTTAATCACTGTGGATTTCTAAAGAATTCCATGTGGAGCTTGTACCCATTGAGGACGATCAAAGAGTTCCAGAATTGATTTGTTGGTTTATCAATCTCACCCAAAGTACCCTTTAAATCATGAGTGTCAACTTAGCGAAACAACATTCACCGATCGAAAAAATTTTAATTGGGTAATTAGCCGTTAATTAGTCGTGAATTAGTTGTGATAATTTCGAATTTGTCGTTCGATGTTTTCTACGTTTTTTTTTTGCTGCTTCGCTAAGTTGATATCAACCGCATTAAACCACTCAAAATAAAAACAATGGTATCGCTTTTCCGGGGTTCCTCGCTAATTTGATACCAATTTGACAATTTTGCAAAACAAAACATAGAAACATAGAGCGAAAAATTCAAAATTTGTCACAACTAATACACGACCAATTTACAATAAGGTTTTTTTTCAGATGCTGCTTCGCTAAGTTGACACGCAAAGCAGCAAAAAAAAAAAGTAGAAAACATTGCACGACAAAATTAAAACTGTCACAACTTATTCAGAACTGCTGAACGGCTAATTATTAAGCAATAAACTATTCGCTATAAGACGTTTTTACCTCTTTTTTGAGGTAGAAAACATCGAACGACAAATTCGAAATTATCACAACTAATTCACGGCTAATTAACAGCTAATTACCCAATTAAAATTTTTTCAATCGCTGAATGTTGTTTCGTTAAGTTGACACTCATCCTTAAATCCATAAAAGACTTTAAGCCTGTGGAACAATGACCTTATGTCGGTCATGATATTCAGATGTCATTTCCCGTATCAGAGAGCTTCATAATTTCAAAAACTATGTAATTCCTAACTTCCAAAAGAAATATCTAAACTCATCAAACTTTGAGAATTTCTGAGTTACTTTAAGGCCTTCCATCCGAATGAAAAAAAAAAAAAAACATTAATACACCAAAAGTCTGTAATAAGATACACATGAGAGTTTTTTAAAGGCCTCAAACATTATTCCCTAACTTCCTTCCTATTTATGGATAACTAGAGTGCAAAGCTTATTAAGCAATTTTCTTACAATATTTTTCTTTCCTTGGAATTAACAAAAAAAAAACAATAAATGCACTCCCAGCGAGCATACCGCTTGTTCGAAGCTGTTTTAATAGTAGTTGTTGTTTTCTCGTCGTCACGTCGTCGGTGTATTTTGAAGAAGCGTATCAAATTTATCATTCAGTGAAACTCATCCGTTAAATGTGCATTATATGCACTTTTTTATGAGTTATCTAGCGATGATTGTTGCTTTTGTTTGTACACTCAACTGAATTGTTAGTGTATTCGAGCACCACATGCCTCTTCGTCCGTCGTCGCCGTCGTCATGGACGTCCTCCCCGACCGGTATGATTAATATGCTAATTTGCCGGCCTTAATTGAGTGAACGCAGTCAACATCAACATCATACTCATCGCAAGCAAGTGCATTCCAACGCCGATTATTATTATTTTTTTTTTATTATCACAATCAAATGCGGCGATGAGAAACGATTAAGCGAATAATATGAGATGATGAAGTTGATGAACCACATCACCGACAGCCACTTAAGAGTCGAGTAGAAAGAAATAGTCAAACAAAAATGCATCCGAATCATCACACAAACTAGACATATCATTAGAGTTAGTATAAAAAGTTTATAAATTGAATTGTACAATGGATGGCATCGGCTAGATAAAATCTAATAAAAGGCAATGGCAGTAAAGGAATGGAATTTTTGTAGTATCCATATTATATATGGAATGCATTCCTATCTGTTTGCGATACACTAACATAACTACGAAGGTAAACGTACTTTAAGGGCGAGTTATGCAAGATTATTTGTTAAAAAAAAAATAGAAATAGAACGTAATTGTACCACAATTGGCCAAAGGAAGGGTAATCTTTGACACCTGCACAGTCTAACCGGTTGGCTGCCAAACTTACGTGAACGCAGTTCAAGAGGGAAAACCAAAACTGGTGGTGAACATTCTTATTTTTTATTTTACTCAAAAATTAAATGTTTCCATTTCAAAGAATCTCACACTCACTGTTTGAACAATCTTTGAGGTCAAATTGGCTGAAGTTTTAGTATGTCATACTTCATGGCATTCTGATTAAAAAATATCTATGGGCTAAAAGTTCAAAATTCAATAAATTCAGAGTTAGAGAGTATACCAGTTTCGCTTAAAAAGGTAGGTACTGGCTTTTGCAGCGTCGGTGGGCCAGAGACTTCTGACGGTGGGCACCTGATGGATTTTGTTTTGTCAAGTCGCCCGAAGCACATTGATTCACACGTACTTTTGATACCTTTACACTGTTATAACTTTTATAAACTCGCATTGCATTAGCGTGGTCCAAAATTAAAAGGACGAGACTAGAGAAATTGGAATTTGTGACATTTATAACAGTTCATAACAGTTATAAAGTTTATAACAGTTATAACCGTTTATAGCAGTAATAATAGTTCATAGGTTTCAAAAGCAGTGTGCTTTCGGCGGATTGAAAAAAAAACTCCAGGTACCCACCGGTATAAATCCTGGCCCTGCAAGGCCGCATAAACAGTATATTTATAAGCAGAACTGTTATACTCTGTAACTCTGAATCTATTGATTTTAAAACTTTTAGCCCATAGATAGCTACAATAAAAATAAGTTCAAATATGTATTTGAACACTTTTACAATCTTTTTTAAAAGAATATTTCCATGTAAGTCGATTAAAGATTCTATATTTCCAGGACTTTAGTAAATTTATTAAAAAAAAATTAAAATATTCAAAATTTTATTCTGATAGTACTTACGTCATTTTGTATAAAAAAAATCAATATCAAATTTAATATGATATTCGTTGAATGTTTTTGAAGAAATGCTTAGAATACTTTTTTTTTCCAAAAATTGTTTCACATTCGGTTGAAGTTTTTGATGCTTATGGGAAGAAATATAGTTGCGAAGATTTCTGAAATATAGAAAAAGAAAGTACCGTTATTTTAAATTCTTATTTAGGTGTTGAAATATTAATTAAAAATGTATAAAAATTCGACTGCGAAAATATGGTTGCAATAATTATATCTCTTAAACAAAATAAGATGTCGTAATGTTTTTGTTTCTGCTTAAAGGAAATTTTCAAGGAATTCAATTTGTGACTTTTTAGAAAAAATATTAACAGGGTGTTTCAGAATCGTCTAATAAAATAAGACAGAAAATAGGAAAAATATTTTTTCAAAAGTCCATAACCGAAGTAATAAAAATGAGACTTAAAACCAAAAAAGCTAATTCAAGCTTTTCAAAAATGTTTGAAGGTGTACCAAGCTTCTTTTTTTTTATTTTGTGGTACTTCAGGGGAATACAAAAACAAATAAACTACATTTCAAGTCGGCAAAATGATGTAAAATGGCTTACAGAAAATTCCAATGAAATAAAATTGATACATTTAAGATAAATATGGTTTACAGGATGTTTCAGAATTTTCTGCTAAAACAGCAATTTTAGGGTAGAAATATTATTTAAATTCAAAAACATCAAGCATTATTAATTAAATAACAGCAGAGTGCCTTAGAATTTATTTTAGTGAAACAGTAGAGAAAAAAAGTAAAGCAACCATTTTTAAAATATTTTTTCTTTGATTTATCAAAAATATTTTTTTTTTATTTGTTGTCATTTAAGAGGTCCTATACATAATAAACAATTTTAATAATATACTAGCTGAACCAGGTTGACTATAGGTATAGGTTCCACTTATAATTGACTAAATTATTAACGTTCCTTTCGAAAGTTCAGCAAGCTCCGATTGTTATCACGAATTTCCCACTTTTCTTGGCTAATTTTCCAATCTTTATCTCCGTAGTGTGTTTATCAGTTTCAATACAAATCCTACAAAAAAAATCTCTATCGAATTTGGATGATGTTCAGCCGAGTTATATGCGTACGAACAAAAAACTAATTCAGAAAGTTTATAATTTCAAGATGTTTTCACGATTTTCTGACTTTGTTGGTCGAATTTTCCGATTTTTGTTCGATTTTTTCAATTTTCGCCTCCGTTGTGTGTTAATCTACTTCAATAAAAATCCAACAAAGAATTCTCCATGCAAATCAAATAATGTTTAGCCGAGTTATGCGTGTACGAACACAAAATAATTTCAGAAATTTTGAAATTTCCAAGTGTTTTCACGATTTTCTTACTTTTTCGGTTGAATTTTCTAATTTTCGGTAAAATTTTCCAATTTTCGGCTCCGTTGTGTGTTAATAATGGTTCAATTATGCCATTAATTGAAGCTTTTTTGTTGTAAATTAGTTGTGGAAAGAAAAAAAATAGTTAAATAAAAAAAAATAGGTAGGTAGTGCCAAGTTGACATTGTGAGTCCAGGCATTAAAGAAAGGAAATTCAAAAATGTAAACAGTTTTGTTTATAAAAGTATTGTTTTGTGCGGCTCAATATGTCCAGGGCCCTCCATCGGTGGACATACTTCCGAGCACAGGACTGATAATCCACACCCAATTTTAATTTAAAAAACTGTTATAAATTGGCATGCGGAGCTTAATGATTATAAATGTAATATTATAGGTACATATGTGCAATCTTTAAAATTTTAAGCCATTTCAGCCACAACAATAACACGTTTGTACGATCAAGTCGTGCATTTTATTTTTATTTGAAAGAACATTGTATAACCTATTAAATGTGGAAGAAAACGTGTCATTGAAATGTTCGTAGCGCAGCTTTGCTTGATGGTGGCACGAATTCTGGTAGTTCAAACTTCAAAGACTTTGTCGCATAAATTTGGTTGAATTAGTTGCGGATGGCATATTTGTTATGTTAACAATTTTATGTTGTGTGACATAATTGTTTCCGGTTTATTCGCACAGACCTGCTAGTCAAGAAAGCACGATTTGGGTAATCAACTGACGTGCGCCACTACATCGCGTGCGAAATAACCATGCCTTCAAATCGGTCGTGAAGAATGTCAATCGTGATGGCATACGTTAAGCATTATATACTTTTTTATTTAAATTTTAATATATTTATTATTTTTTTTTATTAAAATAATTGGTCCGACGCGTTTCGTCCCATGAAGAGTTCCCTGATGATGTCCTCATAGGACGAAACGCGTCGGACCAATTATTTTAATAAAACAAAATAATAAATATATTAAAAATTCAATTGTGGAATTTTTTATAACAAATGTGTTTTTTTTTATTATTTCTTTAAAATACCATAATATATTAAGGGAACAAAATTTTTTTCAATTTTTTAAAATGTTTTTTGAAGACCTGTATCTCTGTGAAAAAATATATCGTATTGTGATAACAAAAAAAAAAAACACTAAAACTTCGTTTTTTTTTTTTCAATTTAAATATTTTCCTTTTTTTGTTTGAAAAACATAATTTTTTTTCTGGAATTTAAAGATGTTTATTTAGCTTTGATTTTGTGTTTTTCGTTGACCTACGATTTATTTCGGAAGGATGCAAAAAGAAACTTTTGACTTTGGTTACCAATATCTCAGCAACGAATAGCAACATTGAAAATTTAAGGGCAGCTTGCATTAATTTTTAACAAGTCCGTTTCAAAACTTTATAACGATTTTTTTTAACCCTTCACTGTTAGTTTAAAAAAGTACAAAAAAAAAACGACTTTTTAGAGACATTTAAAATTTTTTTTAATTTTAACAATTATTGATTGAAAGACTTAATTTGATAAGACATTGTGAAGACCAATAGACGGCCAGAATTTTTGTAAAATTTAAGGCCGTTTTTTCCTACGTACCGAATGATCAAAGTCGTACAAAAAATTTAAATCAAACATTGTGTGATTGGAAAAGAAAATAACAATTTTTGTCCACTTTTTCTAAAAATTTATATTGGCAAAAATAAGATAGTATCTATAGTCTTGCACAGAGATGTAAAATGACTTATTTTAAAGTATTTTTACTTCACCTCAGTAGGTACTTCAACTTCAAAAAATAATTCCCAATCAATTTTGAAGTCTTTAATAATGCAATCATTTTATGCAGCAAAAAGGCTAAAAGTTAAAAGAATGCAATACTAAAAGACTGCTTGAAATCTTTGAAGTCTTTTACATTGATTGCATTCTTTTGCAGTCTTTTAACTTCCAGTCTTTTAACTGCTTGAAGTTTTTTAATTGCTTGAAGTCTTTTGATTGCTTGAAGTCTTTTAACTCTTTTTGAAGTCTTTTACATTGATTGCATTCTTTTGTAGTCTTTTGACTGCTTGAAGTCTTTTAATTGCGAAATTACAGTTGGTCCCCAAAATTTTTGAGGCAATTGTTAAAAGAAAAATTTACTCAGTTGTGCGTGGTTTTGTATCTGAATCTCAGCATGGGTTTGTACGCGGTAGGTCCACCGTAACTAATTTAGCTACCTTCACAAATTACTGCCTTGTGAACATGGAACATCAAAATCAGGTTGATACTGTTTAAACGGATTATGCTAAGGCTTTTGACCGCGTTCAATTTCATATTTTAGAACGAAAATTAGCAAACATTGGTTTTCACTCTACCTTATTGAAATGGATGAGTTACTTGAAAAATAAGAAAAACAGTATAACAAAATTGGATCTCATTTTTCTAGAGTAATTTTAAATCACTCCGGGAGTGCCTCAAGGAAGCCATTTGGGGCCACTCTTTTTTCTTTTATTTATTAATGACTTACCCAACTGTTTTTTAGACTCTACTGGCTTACTCTGTTTGCTGATGATTTCAAACTTTTTCGGATAGTTAAATCTTGCTCTGATTGTTTACAACTTCAGCATGATATAAATAGACTTTTAAAATGGTGCAAAATTAACAGCTTGCACCTCAAAATTCGTAAATGTTCCGTTATGTCCTTTACAATGTCTAAAAAATTTACAGATTTCACTCATAGAGTAACCATGGGGACATTGAAAATGACTTTATTTTGCCAGATAAACAAAAAAACATGACTAATCTTTACAATCTTTACAAATTAATTAAAACTAATAAGCTGTTTCAAACATCATTATAAGTTTTGAAGTTTTTAGGTGTAGGTATTTAATGTCAATTTCCATTTGGCAAAAAATAAATCTTGTTAATTTTCTTTAACTAACCCCATCATACTTTTCTATTCAACCAAAAAAATCGTTTTTTTTTTAATCTGATATCAAAACTCACATACCTATTAGGGCAAACAAAAATATGCCCTAAAAACAGTTTTAAGCGCTTATAATTATGCCCTTAAAAATATTACATATACCTATATGCCCTTAACAAGTAATTATATGCTCAAAAAAAAAAAATGAATATAGGGCCCTAAAAATATGCTCAGTATTGCTTGTAAAAATATTCTAATTCTATGTAGGTATGTATACCTACCTATGCAATGTATTTTTAAAAACTGCACTAAAAAGAACGACATAAATCTTAATGTCTATAAAGCTACCATATACACATTAGCATAATCATTTGAAACCATAACTAGAATTTTTTGCTCTTTTTGTGCTATTTTTGTGTGAAAGTCTCGATTTTTGTGCTAGCATAGTTTTTTTTTATGCAAAAAGTTATGCTACCCATATAAAGCTAGCAAAACATAAAACAAAACTATGCTAGCACAAAAATCGGAACTGCCACACAGTAATAGCACCAAATTTTAGTTTTTCTTTCAATTGATTATGTTGAGCAGTTTAGAAGTTTTGCTAGCTTAATATTAAGGTAGCATAGATTTGCATAAAACAAAAACTATGCTAGCACAAAAATCGAGACTTCCACACATAAATAGCACAAAATTCTAGTTATGGTTTTAATTGATTATGCTAATGTGTATATGCTAGCTTTATACACGTTAAATCTAAAAACAAAAAAAAAATATGTAGTGTACAAGTGAGATTGTCGAACATAAAGTCAATTTGCTGGGGCTAAAAGCCATTAAAACCTATTTGAAATAGGTACATGCATTTTTTTTTTATAATGGTGAATCGTTTAAATTCATCCACATGGGTTTATTTAAGACATTAATTATATCAAAAATAAAAAACAAAATTTACACGAGTGAGTCCCACGAGCTTGCTCTCGTGGCTAATAAAAATTTTGGTACCTTTCAACGAAAGGTATGTTAAAAAGTCAGAATTACTGGGAACATGATTTTTTTACTTTTGGGTTAATATTTTCTAAATTTTCAAAAGCTATCTATACCTATTGTTTAAGCCGTGTGCGAATTGGATTAAAATCGCGTTAAATTTTATCCGAAGATTAATTTAATTTTTGTATGTGTACTTCAAAATTTAATTTAGGATAAAATTTATTCGAAATTTTAATTCAATTCACACACGGCCTTAAAATATTTAGAAGCACTAGATTACAAAATTTAATAAAATCGTTCGATTCGATTTAACCAACTCAAAAATAGGTTAATTTAAAACAAAAACGCCAACCCAAATTTCCTTAATGCCCATTTTTTCGCCATAACCTGGAGTTATGTTTTAATTTTTTGGTAATGGGGGTAGGCATAGACCTTTATTATTTATCGAATAAACATTAGAAGACACTGTACAAGTTATGATTTTAATGAAAAATATACAAAAATACGCTCGTTAAACGTAAATATACAAAAAATATGCTTTTTTGACGAAACATGGCGCCTATAAGATAGTGGGCCTTACCAATATTCAAATTTAGTTAGGACTTAAATATTGCAGTGAAATTAACCTTAACGTTATGGATCCTAAATTATTAACCATACATTATATTCTCAATTTTTTGAAGTCAGTTGAATATATGGTTCATTATTTATAGTCCACGTAAATATTTAGAATACCATGCACGGTTTATTATTTAGAGCCCATTCAATTATGATCCATTTTACTGAAATATTTAAGTCGTAACTAAATTTGATTATTGGTAGGGCCCAGTATTTCTTATAAAACTGATTTCTAATCTAATCTTATCTTAATAGTGTTGCTAGAAGAAAACATACTCTGGCATATTTTTGGTTGTCCTACATATTACATAGGTATAATATCCTTTTCAAGCAAGCTCTACTTCTGCTTGCACACTCAACTGCATCACTGGCCTTTCTTATAAGACCGCATTGTATTCTGTATGGAATAAAAATAAATAATACCTATCATTTTCATTTTCACAAAATCACAACCTACCTATGTACCTCCATAACTATGTAGATAGATGCATACACACATATACAACATACAAAAATCTGGCAGAATACCTATCCACTTTTGTTCGTTGCCTTGTCTGTTCATTTGTCTTCTACTGAATACCTTATTGTTGTTTTTTTTTCTCTTTTTGAATATTCTTCATGACCATTCTCCACTGAAGCTTGCCCGTTGACGACGAACAATACTTTTCTTTCTTCGTTTTTTCCCCGTATACCTATTGCCTACGCCTGCTGTAATTCATCGCTTGTGTTCGTTTGTTTATTTTTATCATTCTAGTAATGTTTTAGTAACACCAACCAAAAATTTGATAGTTGTCCCCCTATACGCTGGAGTTCATTTTTCATATTCTACGTTCATGTGTTCATTTCAATCATTTCGGTCATTTCTTTAGTAACACCAACCAAAAATTTCGTTGTGATGCCCTATACGCTGGAGTTCATTTCTGATTTATTGAATTTATTTCATTTAATCATTTTGGTAACACCACAACTCTGTCAAAACGATCCTATAAACATTTTCAATGTTAAAATTCTTTATTGTTTGACTTCAATATCTCTAACAGTAATCTTCTACGTATTTCTTCAATTAAAGACCTGGGAGTTGTTTTTGATTTCCAATTAAGTTTTGCCTTGCTTATGGATTTTCTAATTTCTAAGGCAAATGCTATGCTTGGGTTTCTTCTTCGCAACTCTAAGGATTTTAGTGATCCTTACACCCTCAAATCTTTGTTTATCTCCTTGGTTCGCTATAAATCTGGAATACTGTTGTATAACATGGTCAACATACTTTAACCAAAATTCGCTATACGCATTGAAAGAAAGAGGTTTACTAAGTATGCTCTGCGTAAAATTTATTCGAAATCTGACATGCCTTCATATTATATCGCCACCTGAATGCAAGAACTAGGTAACTACATTTTTGTCTTTTTTGAGATAATATGATTTTAAGGGTCCTTACGGTAGTTACCATTTAATGAAATATATATTTGAGTCTAATTCCCTCTCTGCTAATATATATGGAGCAATGAAAAAACTAGACAACTAAAATAACGCAAGAATTTTCAGTGCAAGAAGTAGGTATCTGCGATATGAATTTTTTGGGTGATCTTAATCAGGTAATTTAAGTTATCTAATTTGAACACTTGGCTCGCACAATCAACTGCAATTCAAGTAAGACCTCTAAAATCTAATAAAAAATTCAAAAACTGAACCAAAGCGAAAAAGTAATAAAAAAAATTTAAAGTATAAATGCCTATGTATGATTTTTTTACTACTACTGTATACACATCCAAACAGCAGCCAAATAAAATGTATCAAACAATATGGATAATTTTACTGCAAATGTTGTTTAAGATAATACATAATTTACCGTTTTATGCACTTGGTAACCCAGCAAAAAAAAAGCTTTTCATTAAATCTGAAAAAAACTATTGCGTTCGATGTGATCGGATTTAATTTTTTGAATTTCTTCGCGAATTTTAAAATTTAAGGTGATGTTTTAGTAAAAATAAAAATGATTACCCGAGCTAAGTATCGTACGCAAAAAATTCACAAAAAGGTATTTTCTTAAAACATGCAAGATTTTTTTTAGGAATATAGCTAGGTGCTTAACCGCGAAAATAGTTATTTCAGATCTTGAAAAAAGCCTTTAGTTAGCTATGGTAGCTGCCTCCGATGTCTGTGTGGTTTCAGACTTACATATGTACATACAATTCTCAATGAAGTTAAGCATTTTTATCTCAGAAAAGTAAAATGATTTTAATTAAGAATCAGCAAAAAAAAATTGGTGCGAGAATTGGGTAACTACCTATTGTTTCATTAATTATTTTATATTTCAGGTAAAATAACAAAAATAATAATGATTTATTCGGTATCTAATAGATCACGAATATCCTTATCACGTAAAAAAAAAAAAATTATGTTGCTGTGTTCGGATTACATTGGAAAAAGAGTCTAGTAAAATATTCTTAATAACGTTTTTGCTGATAACTCGAAATATGAAAAATTCGAGTTACCTAGTTCTTGCACTCAGGTGACGATATGATATCAGATGTCAACTTATTGATTTAAAACCTCTTCATAAAAGAAGAGTGGACATATCGATTGCTCACATTTATTGTCTTTATTTAATATTTATGCACCGTCACGCTCCTTAAGACCTAGACAAAACGCCTTCTATTATATCTCTAGACATTCAACTAATTACGGCTTGACTAATCCTGTGGATAATGCTGCAGTACGTTACAATCAATTTGAAGAGTTTGAATGTAGGGCTATTCTTTTAAATGCTGTGTAATTATTTTAGATGTAATTTTAATTATGTACATTCATTGTCTACGAAAGTCTATTGTACTTGTTAGATACATAAATAATTAAAAAATAAAAATTGAAAAAACAAGAACAATATTATAATTTTTTCAAAATTTTAAACAGACGATATTACGAAATCCACTTTTTCGGACTTCTTCACCATTGTAGTATATTAATTTTGTTTAAAACCTATTTTATCTGAAGGCCTATAGAGTAGGTAATACCAAACTGAACATAATTTGTGTAGTAATATCCCTTCAAGTGTTTGTTTGTTTTTTTTTTTTTTAATAGACGCGGACAGAAAAGCAAGATCTATATCTATCAGTGTATATGTTTTTTTTTTTTTGGAGAGCTTCAAACGTTAAAAAAAAATACTCATTAGGCAATAATTAATTTCGACTTTCTTTAAAGTTTTGGCTTTTTAACCGAATTATTTTAATTCAACAAAATAAAGATAAATTGCAAAAAAAAAAACCTTGGTATAACTATGCAACTTGTTTAAAAGACTCCATTTGCCTTTTTTTTTTTTTAATGTATATAAAATCATCATCAATATCACTTCCCAAGTTCCATTCCGACAATAATGATAGCAAAGTGGAAACTTGTTAAAAAAGCACCTTCAAAAGTCATGAAATCAAGTCAAGAAGTCCACAAAATGTATCCTGACCTTTTTTTTTTTTGTATTCTTATCTCATCAATTCCATTGGTTAACCATTTTGTGTGGTTTAGTGAAAAGGAAGGAATAAGGACTGTAGTTGTCATCGCTATTATCTCCAGCTTCAACGTTTACTCTTTCTGGCCATGCTTGTTTTTGTTCTTCATCTCCTGATGTAGTAGGTACCTATTCTTTTAAATTTTTATTTTTGTTTCATTTTTTACTTGAGATGCATAAAGGTAGGTTAAGGGGTCAGAAGAATAAAATGATCCATGGGATTTTAATCAAACTTATTTAAAAGAGGAAGGAAGACACAAAAGACATGGGAATCCAATGATAGTGAAGCCAATAAATGGGTAGATATGAAGATTCTGTTTTTTCTCTTTAAGTTTGGTCCTTATCTTCGACCCGCCAACCACCCACAGAAATTAATTTTGCGTGTATACATTTTCAAAGTGTTTTTTTTTTTTAAGCTTTAATTTCCATAATTTTCGAGAAATTTGAAACCCGTCAATAGTAAAGTTGTTTTCTTACAATCTCAAGACTTCACATAAAATTGTTCGCCATAAGGGCAAATCCATACAACCCTGACGTGAATTTTCTTTTATTTTTCTTCTTCTTTTGGTGCGACAAAAAGGCTAGCGAAGATTTCTTATAGTGTAGCAACAACTGCGCGAAACAGCAACGAGTGAATGAATGAGGTTAATGTCTTATGATAATAGAGACAACACCACACAAGAGTTCGCCTTTTCTACAATCTTTTTTAACACCCTGGAGTTCATATATCCGAATGTGCTTCAACTTCAACGCCAACATCATTATTCGAATGGCAAACAAATTATATAATAAAAGGAAAAAAAAAAATAATAACGAGAGACGAGGGGCATGACGAAAACAAGGAAACGGGCTGGCGGATGGAATAGTTAGTGCCAGTGGTGGTGTTTTGCTGGTTCTGCTGCTCTGGAAGAGACACACAGAAATCAGGTTATTGCCCCAGAACACATCACTCGCCGTACCATCATCAACATCATATCACAAACAATCCCAACAAGGATTTAAAAGGAATATATATCTACTCGTATCTCTATTATGATGACAAATACCGAGCAAGGGTTGTAAATGGAGCACGCGAGGTTTGTTGTGGCCCCACATCAGCTGATGGAGATTCACCCCATCATAATCGCACCAAGCTATGGATTTCGGTGTTATGCCAACATAATGTACAGCTACGCCTTTCATTCTGATTTTTGTAGTTATTTATCGAATTTTCATAATATCTCGAACAATGGACAATTTTCTTGTTAGGCAGAGACGATGGTGGATTTGGATTGAAGCGGAAAACAGTTAAGGCGTGTTGTGTAACTCATCACGATATAGATTCCAATTTGGGACATTTCCAATTTCAAATTGATTTTAGGAATTGGCTCGTTTTTCAAATCGAAGGATTATAATTTTTGTTTTTTTATTTTAAAGAGAAACCTACGCGACCATTCAGGCCTTCACCTTTCATCATTTTACTTTCAAATTTCAATGAAAATCAAATTGAGTGAAATCGATATTTGGCAAAAATGGCCGATGAGTGATGTTGATGTGTATATAAGTGTATGATTTTGTGTTTGTTTGTATAAATTACCTTAAGGATGAACAGAGTAGGTAGTATTGTGTTCTAGAGAACTTTTTGATAACGGAAAAAACATTAAACATTATAAGAAAAATAAATTTACCTATGTTTGTAGGCGTATGCCCTCCCATATAAATAATGTTTCGAAAGATAAGAAAAATAAAAATGGTATTTTATGACACGGCGAGTGACTCTTAAAGTTCGATAAATCTTCATTTTTATTTGAAAGTCTTGGAAATAAGGGAATTATAATGGATGATGACTTTTTTTTTTGTTGGATAGTAAATTATTTAATACGAATATAGAGGTATTTCATTATTAGGTAGGTACTTGGGTGGGATGCCATTTATGCTATAGACTTCTACTTGTTTTTGGAATCTACTTGTTTTTGACAAGATTGTCAAAAAAAGTAAGAAGCCACTCTTTTTCTTTGCTCTCTTCTCTACACATTTGGTGATTGTTTAAGGGTTAATTTTTTTTTAGAGATGAAGGGGTGAAAGGTAGTGAAATTAAGTCTAATTATCTTATTATCTTGAGAATTATAAGTTTGTTTTAAAAAATAAAATGTTTTTAAAAAAATAAAAGAACTTAAGTCAACTGGCCCGTAATTAAATAATTGTAACTACTACACTACACAAAAAATGTAAATATATTTTTTTTTTAAAACGCTTAAGGCAGTAAAAAGAATAAAAAGAAATAATAAAATACTGCAGTCAAATGACTTACTGACTTTTAAGTGACTTACGACTATTAAATGACTTAAAGACTGCAACCAGTGAAAAAGTAATGCAGTCAATTACTTAACTTATAAGTCAAAATATTGTACTGTAAATTTAAAGTTAAAGTCATTTTAAAAGTCAAAAGACTTATAAAATAAATCTTTTAAGTCGATTTACTTAAGTCATTAATTGACTTAAGATTTTACATCTCTGCCGGCTGGTTTTATTTTCACCGAATCATGGAGGATTCGGATCTGCACGTATGGAATGTCCGGACCCTAAATAGGCCACGTGCAGCCGAACAATTAGTGGAGAACCTGGATAGGCTAAGGGCTGATGTAACAGTCATCGAGGAAGTGCGATGGGATGGAGAGGGCATCCGAAAAATGAAATCGTGTGACATCTTCTTCGGCGAGTGCTGCAAGGAGCAAGGTCAGCTGCTCTTTGGTTGTGATTTTGTGGTAAGGGGAAGACTTAGACAAGATGTCTTGGGCTTCAGAAATGTAAGCGAGCGCCTGGTGACAATCCGCATCAAAGCAAAGTTCGCTTAAAACCGTTTGTCAACTATCTAATCGGCCCCTATCAGTGTGGTTTTAGGCCCGACAAATCCACCATCGATCAAATGTTCACACTCCGACAGATTTTGGAAAAAAAAACCAGGAGTTTCAAATCGATACACACCACCTCTTTATCGATTTCAAAGTCGCATATGATAGCGTAGACATAGACGAGCTATACAGGGCCATGGCGCATCTCGGCATCCCTGCCAAACTCGTCCGCTTGTGCAGGATGACGATGGAGAAATCTCGCTGCTCCGTCAAAGTCGGCAAGAACACCACCGAACCCTTTTATGTCGAGAAAGGTTTGAGGCAAGGCGACGCGTTATCATGCAACCTGTTTAACATCGTTCTTGAAGCAATTGTACGCAACTCGCAAGTCAACAACAGAGGTACAATTTTTCAAAAGTCTGTTCAACTACTTGCTTATGCAGATGATATTGACATCATTGGGAGAACGAAGCGAGCTGTTACCGGCGCGTTTGCAAGTATTGAATCGGAGGCGGCGAAAATGGGTTTGGCTGTTAATGAGGACAAGACGAAGTATATGCTATCATCGAGAAAGGAATCTCAACATCGTCGGCTCGGGCAAAACGTCACGATGGATAGATATAACTTCGAAGTCGTTAAGGACTTTTAGAATATAATTATAATGATCATTGAAGGATAATTTTGGATCTAAAATGATTCCAAGGTCTGAAAAGTTGGATAATTTTTCCAAATTTGACGAATTCAGAACATAGTTATAAATTAATATATTATGTTTGCGTGTAAAACACATTGTTTTACACTTGTCAATATTCAATAACAAACAATTAATATTGCACCATTCCCAAAATGTTTGCAGATCCTTTTGCAGCATTTCACAATCCTCTAAGGAGCTTATTGTTCGAAATATTTTTACGTCATCGGCGTAAATCAATGCCCTGGAATTTTGTAAAATTGAAGGGAGATCATTTATAAATAAAACGAACAACAATGGACCGAGGTGACTGCCCTGAGGTACACCAGAATTAACTTTAAACAAACTAGAACGGTTATCTTTGAATACAACACTGTAATATCTATCGCTTAAGTAAGAAGAAATCCACGTTATAAAACAATCATTAAGGCCAATTTTCTTTAATTTCTTTAAAAGTACTCGATGACTTAACTTGTCAAAGGCCTTACTAAAGTCTGTAAATATACAATCTACTTGCTGTTTTTTTTTCAAAGGCATCATGTTGTAAATTCTAATAAATTAGTGACAGTCGACTTTCTCTTAACAAAACCATGCTGATACCTTATATAAGACACTTATCATCCCGGTCCTGCTGTATGGGGCAGAAGCATGGACCCTGACAAAAACGGCTGAGAATCTACTTGGGTGCTTTGAAAGGAAGATTCTTTGGGTGATTTTCGGTCCAGTCTGTATCGGTGGAGTAATGAGGAGAAGATTCCACAACGAGCTTTACTGGCTTTACAGCGACGTCGACCTCGTCAAGAAGCTGAAAATACAGCGGCTGAGATGGCTGCGACACGTGGAGCGTATGGACACCAACGCACCAGCCCGACGAGTCTTCGAATCTACCCATGATGGTCTGCGCAGCAGAGGAAGACCCCACCTTAGGTGGCGCACACAAGTGGAGAACGACCTCAACCAACGTGGAGTGCGTAACTGGAGGCAGCTAGCTAGGGACCGAGCTGGCTGGAGGGGCTTGTTGGTTGAGGCCGTAGTCCATCCTGGGCTGTGAGCGCCATCTAAAGTAAGTAAGTAAGCGAAAATTTCAAAGAAAAAATTTAATAATTTTTTTCCCAAATTTAATAATTTTTTTCCCAAATTTTACAATAATTATAATTTTAGTGTTGAATTTTGTTCCTTTTAAATCTTATCATTATCAGTATTGTTAAAAAAAAAGTGGACTAAAATTGTTCTTTTCCTTTGCCGTCTTCAAAATGTATTACCAAATTAGTCCTGAAAGCAGTGAACGATTAACTAAAAGTCTAAAAAAAGTGTTTTTTTTTCCTTTTTTCGACTAAGGTTGAGAGGCATAGGAAAAAACTATAATACAACGATATTTTCGTTAAAAAAAAAAAAACTCTAATAGGAAATAAATTCAAGTTTTTAAAACTGCTCTTAAATTTTCTGTATCATCAACCGTTCCTGAAAAAGGTATTGGGGACCAAAGTTAAAAGTCTCTTTTTCTATTCAAAGCCAGATATTCTTTGTCAAAAAGAATAGTAGAACGACGTAAAACGATGAAATTAAAGCTAAATAAACAAGTAAACCAATACATTTAATTGGATCGAAAAAGAAAAAAGTTTTTACTAGAATATGACGCTCTCAAAAAAAAAAAAAAAAAAAAAACTTTCAAAACGCCCACAAAAAGGTTTATCCAAAATTTATCTTTAGATACCTATGTACATTTATTTTCCTTTCCATGTTTTGATAAAATGTTCAAATGAGAGGCTATAAACTACTAAACTTGAAGTTTCCAAATGTGTTACCTCGATAAGAGGCCGTTATAGTACATAACTAAGCTGAGGTTTCTGACCAAAACAAAAATTAAACAACACAAAAAACCGAATACCTAAAAACACTACAAAACTTTTCGTGTTAAATTTCTCAGCTCTTATCATTTTTTCATGGGCGAAAGAATTTTATACCACATATAGAAAAAGGAGGTGGATTTATAAATGTTTTAAATGTTCTATGCATGCTGCACGCTGGTTGTGTTAAATAAGGGAATATGGTATCACTATCATAGGATAGGCCACACATGCTAGGTTTATTGCTCAGTGCTGGACTTAGTGAGTGTAACTGCTTGAAGGTGGTAAATACCGGCGCCGGCTGGGAAGCTTGGAGCCCAAGAAAATAATATTTGGAAAAAATAATAATAACTTCCTTTACCTTAAAATACTTTATAGATAAGTCAAAGTTATTAAGTAGTTAATAAGTATTGAATTTGTAAGGGCCAGTTGTACAAGCGTGGTTCAATTTTTAACCCGTGGTTCAGCAATTTCAACTCGCCGATTTTGGCGGATTAACTGAGGTTTAACGATGCTTGGTTCAAGGTTCAAGTATGCGATAATAGCCAATCACATGCCTGAACCATCGCTAAACCTCAGTAAATCCACCGAAATCGGTAAATTAAAAATCCCAAACCACGGATCAACATTTAACTCACAATTGTACAACTGGCCCTAGGAGTTATTAATTTATCAGGAGAAATCCAAAAATAAATAAAAATTACGTCAAAAAGTATTTTTTTTTAACTGAGACTTAATCGACTTGATTTAAATTTTAGAACATACAAAATTCATATTCTACAAATTTGTTGCCAGAACCAGAATAAACAGGCAAATTCAAGGTATGGGTGCTTTTGGCGAGCTTAGCGACAGAACCGATGAAGCGGCTGAATCGGCTTAATTTTTGTTTTACGTCAACTAACCGAAGCCCATTCTGTCTCACTTAGAAGTGCAAAAAAACTTGTATCCTTAGTGCCCTAAGCTTCTGCTTAGTGCCCTAAGCTTCTGCTTACTCTGCTATCATGTAAACTCCGGCCCTGATTATATTTTATCTTCTCATGCTCACTGACCTATTTCTTCTTCGTTATGTCTTCGTCGCCACATACGATTAAAAACTATAAACACACACAAAACAAAAACAACAAGCAGAAATCCTAGATTATGGCTGGGTGGTGTTGCCATTAGATATGTAGAATACAATAATAATTCTCTACACACTCTGATGGAATTTCTGCAAATATATGCTCTAGCAGAGCGGAAATTTAAGACATTGTCAGCATTGCACCATACAATTCCGGAAGAAGACTCAAATATGCTCCAATTTCGAGTCCTTCTTCTTCATATACTTATGTTCTCGTATTGTCTATTCGATGATAAATAGAAGAATTCGCCCAAATGCAAAAATGGAAAATATTTAAAATGGCCCAGAAAGGCGGGGACGAATGACAACTCCCTATATATATTGGTATTAGTACCCTATAGAAACCAGAGGACATTGAATTATCCGGCATAAGGCATAAATGTTCTCCAGTTTAAATTGAAATTTTTTACACCTATACATAATGTAAAATGTACCACCACCCTTACTCATTGTTTTTATATAGTCTGAGATGTTGTGTTGCAAAAAAATAAAGACGTTTTCTTATAAAAAGTCAGATGTGAATGAAGTTATACCTAAATAGTTAATTATATTTGTAATTGCAAGCTAGGCCAGCGAGAATGGTCAAATCCGTTGTCAAAATGATATCAAATTTTGTCCCAAAGTTTTCAAGTCGTATGATTATCAAAACATAATTTAGTCAGTTTATATTTCAGAGCGCTCAGCAATTTTCCTCCGTCACTTTAAAAGAGCAGGAGCATTTATTATAAACAAGATTCCTCACAAACACTTTCAATTCCTTTTTTTTCGTATTTAATTTACTGCGACAGACAATTGAGCAACGGATCCAAAAAAAATGCTTCCTCAGCAAAACTGAGGAATTTTTGTCAGGAATTGTGTTTATATTTCTGAGACTACGGATTCCTCCGACATCTCTGAAATATAAACTGGCCAATTCCGTCAATGCATTGTGGGCTGCATTGACGGATTCCAAGGACAAGCGCTTTGACTACAACTCAACGCTGACAACACAGAATTTTCTGCCACGTCAACGTAGTCTGCCTTGGCATTAATTTCAACTCAATCCCAAAATTTTCAAATTTTTTAATCCATCAACATTGTCGCCATCCTTCATTTGAATGTGAAAGTTTATACCTTAAGTGAATATACCTACATACATTGACTCAACACGTTAACGTGTCGCGTCTTGCGTTCGTCAACGCGAAAAATTATTGGTTTCTGCTCATGTCAACTTCACGTCAACGCTCGTGTTCGGATGTGATCAAGTCGTTTTGTTGCCAGAGTTTTACCAAAAATTATAAAACGCGTTGACACAATTAAAACATCAACGCCTTTTGGGACACCATTGACCGATTTGCGTCATTCTTGCGTTCGTTATCATTATAACGGTAACATTAGAATTTACGTATTTGTCATATTGGCATGTTTGACATATTGACGATATTTTTGGCTAAGTCAAGGAGACAACGCATTGAACATTTATGTGGACCATCTTGTCGTAGCTATACATTTTTAGGAAACAAAATTTCAAGAGTTGATAACGGCCATATTGTTAAAGCTACATACATTTTCCAAATTGGCTGTCATTTATTCAGTCTGGTTCTGCCTCTCATTCTCTCCAATCTCGTATACAAAATTTGAAAAATTTAACGAAGGTTTTTTCTTGTAGCTTTTCCTTCGACTTTTCATTATATAAAACTGTGATAATTGCAATAAAAATGTTATTTATTTTTCAGTAGTAAAGTAGTGTTATACCAAATCTCTGTAAATTGTGCAATATAGTTTTTAAGAAAGAAAAAATGTTAATAATTTCAGCTACAATAAAATAAATCTCTAACCATGGACAAATATAGCGTTCAATAATACGTGCAAATTGTTTTATCAAAATGGTTGTTCTGGTCGAGCAAAGTACGCTAGCTTCGCCAACCATAATCGTCCAACCGAGACGACTATTCACAGTGTGGTAGAAAAATTTGAGTCCACTGGTTCAGTAAACGATAAAACAAAACTTGTACATCAACGAAACGCAAGACCTGCCGAAAACATCGCCGCTGTCTGTGAGAGTGTGCAGGAGAATCCGAGGCACGTCACTGACAGAAACTCGGCCTTTCGCAGACCGTATAACTTTGCGAATTCTGCATCGTGACTTGGGCCTGCACCCGTACCAGAAGCTGAAAGTAAACGACCATAGATAACGCCTTGTGTTCGCTGAATGGGCTCTGTAGCAGTTGGAAACTGACCTTAATTTTAATCGAAAAATCATCTTCAGCGATGAGGCCGATTTCTGGATGAATGATGGGTACGTCAACAAACCCCATCAGATCCAAGAGCGTCCAATGCATCCCCAAAAAGTCACTGTTTGGTGTCGATTTTGAGCCGGCGGCGGCGTCATCGATCTATACGACATTGGCCAGGCCAACACCGTCAACGGTGATCGCTATAGGTCGAGGATTACCGACAATTGACAATTTCTTGCCTGTTGTTCTGAAGAAATAGGTGTGAAGTGCGTTTTTTTTTTTTGTTAGCATTTTTGATTTTGATTCTAGCTTTTTTTTTTGTTTTTCAATTTTGTGTAATCGGTGATGTTCTTGTGCAGAAAATGGATTTAGTTTTTGGTGGTCACAATATGTTTCGCGATTTCGAAAACTATGAAAAAGGAGAGGAAGGAAGTTCGCTCCGAGAGATATTGCTCAGTTTTGAAAACTTCTTGACCATTGCTTTTTTTAAATAAATGAAAGATAATAGCGTTTTTTTCTAATTTGATTGGTTTTTAGATTTTCAACTTTTTAAAAATAGTCAAGACGTTCGATGCATATAGCGGTTGCCGATTTTATGAAAATATTGGCAACCAAAGGTTTTGCATGGAATAATTGCGACATTTGGATAAAAGCCATCAACATTTTCAGAATTTTAAGTGGCCACTTATGCATTTTACCGATTCCTTGACCATTGGAGTAAGCGGAAAATATCGTTGGCGGACTAAACGTGTTGTTAGAAATTTTTGATGCTCGGTCAAATATTTCACCAACATTTTTGAATTGTGCGCACACATTTTGTAGCTGGCGAATTTGGTAATCCCATTAGTAGGTCCATGATTATACGCGAACACGCAAACTTATTTCAATATACATAGATATATGTACACTCCGCTCCACTTGAATAGAAACAAACTTGTTTTTACTATCAGAGCGTGTAGCGCTTTGGTAAATTTATAATTCCACCTTTTTGTTTATGTTCTTTTAAGAGGGATCTTTTGCAAATAAAACTGCATGGGCGGAATAAATCAGAATAATACCATTCGGTTATTTTTTTGCACTTTTCTAATTACTTCATTAAAAACACAATTTTTTTTTGCGTATACCGAATGGTATTTTTCTGAATTATTCTGCCCATGCAGTTTTATTTGCAATAGATCCCTCTTAAAAAAACTAAAACAAAACGTTGGGTTTATATATTTACCAAATTGCTACACGCTCTAATAGTAAACAAAAAGTTTGTTTCTATTCAAGTGGAGCGGAGTGTACTACGAAAAGTCACAAATTTGGCGAAATAATTACCACAAACACAAATTATATATTCACATATTTTGAATAAGAAGAAATTCAATGCAACACACGACAATATAATTATTATATTCATCTTCTAATAGAAAATGTAGGCAAACAGAAAACATAATAAACAAATCAAAGACAGGCAAATTCTGCCGAAAATTTTTTAAAAACTTCACGAAAATTGATGTAAATGTTAAATAAATAACAAAATAATTTTTAAAATGCCAAAATGTTGTCAAAATCAGTATTAGACCAGTTTTAGAAGTTTTAAGTTCCTAGTACCGCTGTATGAACTTAGATCGAGTACTAGGGATGTGAAAAAATGCTCAGGTACTAACTTTTCGTTAGGACCCAGTACCAGAGCTGGTTCTAAGCTAGCTTAGTACCTATGTGAAGAAATTGAGCGTTAGATAAGCTATTATTCTCACTTTCAAAACTGTAGAGTCGCGGACTATTTTAAGAAACTTCGATTGTTCTCCGTCGTTGAATCGCATACAAACAAAACAACAACAAAAAAAAAGCCAGGACACATACGTTCCCACACCATCGCATGAATTGGCAATCCATTCGTACTGAAGTTTGATTTGGTTCATTTCACTTCACTTTTATTTTTTACTTTTTTATGTTGTTTTTGGGTTAAACTCTTGAAGTTTCGGCGAGAAATCTAAAATTCACCCCATGTAATTTGCACGTCTTGCCATTGTCCCTCCATGCGGCGTTCCTGATATGTTTGCAAAATATTTTAACATCCCCGGGCGAGGGAGGAACAAAAACAGAGAGATAGAGAGGGAGAGAAAAGTCAAGAGAGAGAGAGAAAGAGGGTGGTTCTGGTTTGGTTTTGAGCCTGCAGTTTGCAATAAAAACATTTCATCGGCTTAATGAGATTTGTTTTGTTCGCTAGTTAACGCAGCTTTTTTAAAGTCCGCATTCTATAGCCGTGCACATACTTACCATCACCCATATCCCCCACCTCCATCCCTGTTTCATCATCAAGGACACAACATACCTCTCCTACTCCTACTACATATTTAAATTGGTATTTTTATTTCATTCTCCTGTTTTGCTGAGTGATATATACATTATTGAGTTGGTTTTATTGTTTGGTTTTTTGGGTGTAGAATTTCAGGAAATTTTTAATGATTCTAAGTGTTGAACTTAAGAAAGAATGAAAAAATTGGTAAACCCTCCTACATTTTTTTTAAAGAGAGTTACACAGGTTGAGAGGGTGCTTGATATGGGCACAGGAAGTATTTTGTATGAAAAACAGTTCGTTCTGGTGTTTAGCAAATAATAAAAAAAAAATCGAAAATTGTAGGTATATGCATGTACTCGAGTAAATAAAAAAAAAAAATAATTTAAAATAAACAAGAAGCCGTATAGTCGTATGTATTGATGTTAAAGTGAATTTGTCAACGACATAGGTATAATTAACTCGGCAGTTTGCATAAGTTAATGTTGATTTTTTTTTTTAAGTATCTATGTACCTTCTGCTTATACTTAAATTATGCTGAATTCACTTATTTGAGACATTAGATGGAAAGTTTAAATTGGTTGACACGATTAGGTTGCAAGTAAAACCAAAAAATTTTTTTTTTTTTTTTTTTAATAATACAAATTCTATATACTACTGAAATAAATCAGCCAAGTAGAAGACTTAGCACTATTTTATTGGACTTGTTGAATTATTGATTCAATATAGCTTTTAACGGCCTTTAGTCCATGAAAATTTTTTGGCGTTTCGTCCCGGCGATCTCACTTGGACTCATCAGTTGACTAGTGAGGGCCTTGTCAATACGCAATTTCCATTAAGTTCAGTTCATCTTACATAGATTTCATGGAGAATACCTAGTGTGAACTATATCTAACCAGATTAGAATTCCTAATCATTAAAGCTAGAAGTTTTGTGTGCCCGTGGCCTGGCAATGTTTATATACGAAGATTTTTTTTTTTTTTTTAATAATACAAATTCTATATACTACTGAAATAAATCAGCCAAGTAGAAGACTTAGCACTATTTTATTGGACTTGTTGAATTATTGATTCAATATAGCTTTTAACGGCCTTTAGTCCATGAAAATTTTTTGGAAATAAGTGACAAATCTGGACATAATACCTCAGAATTGTACATTTATATGTATTTAAAGCGTAGAAAAAGAAGGAGAAAAAAATCTGGGAATCACTCGTTGTTTTTGGTGTGGAAGACTACATAAGGGAGTGGATTATATCCATGCTCAACGATAGAAGGATTCAAGCTTCGTTAGGTAATTTAAAATCGACAAAATATATTAGTAGAGGAACACCCCAGGGTGGTGTTCTATCCCCTTTCCTATGGCTTTTAGTCATGAACAAAATTCTCGCTAAGTTGGAAAATTGTGGGGTGGAGGCATTTGCGTATGTGGATGATTTAGTACTATTGGTGTCAGGAAAGTTCCCGCCCGTGATCAGTGAGATCACAGAGATGGCATTGAACAAGGTTAGTAACTGGGCTACGAGTTGTGGACTAGGAGTTAACCAAAGTAAAACTGAACTGATGCTCTTTACTACCAGAACTAAAATACCACCCTTCACTCTACCCCGACTTAACGGTCAAACTCTCTCATTGTCCTCCAGTGCGAAATACTTGGGCGTAGTTCTCGACCCTAAATTAAACTGGAAAATAAATATTGAAGAACGGGTAAAGAAAGCCTGCATAGCCTTCTACGCCTGCAGCAAAACATTTAGTAAAAAGTGGGGCCTCCAGTCGAAAATGATACTGTGGACGTACACAGCCGTGGTACGACCAATCCTCACGTACGGTTCAATTGTATGGTGGCCCGCGCTTAATAAAGCCTACAACATAGACAAGCTAAAAAAAAGTACAAAGAACAGCTAGCGTTGGCACAACAGGGGCCTTACGAACATGCCCAACAGATGCCTTAAGCGTTTTTCTGCACCTACTACCACCCGACTTACATATAAAATATCTAGTATCCTGCAGCGCGATAAGACTAAAAGAGTCGAATTGTTGGGTTGCCAGACCTTATGGTCATAGCAACATTACAAAACTGATCCCTATGGACATGTTCTCAACACCCACTGACTACTGCACTCCTACTCTGGACCCCAGTTATTTTTCCTACGAGGGAGGAATGGAAAGATGATCTCGTGGCGAGAGGCTTCGACACAACTATCTTCACTGATGGTTCAAATATGGAGTGTGGAGTTGGTTCGGGTGTTTTTTCCGAATCTCTGAACATTTCCAAATCTTATCGGCTTCCTAACTTCGAAAGTGTTTTCCAGGCGGAATTGCTGGCAATCAGGGAAGCATGCAGGATACTTAAACAAGACCCTAACAAGAATCGTAATACTGCCATCCTGACAGACAGTCAGGCAGCCGTTAAAGCTATTGCTTCGCCACTTTCGTCTTCCAAATTGGTTCGACAATGTCGTGATGAGCTCGCAAGCCTAGATGGGAACCTCAGAGTCTCTCTTATCTGGGTTCCAGGTCATCGTGGCATTGAGGGTAACGAGCGGGCAGACGAACTGGCCAGGCAAGGATCAGCCCTTCATGACTCTCTTGCGGAAAGAGTCAACATTCCTCTTGGGGTTATGAAGGGCAATATATTCTCAATTTTTCTTAATGAATCCAACCGTAGGTGGAGCAGTTTAGCTAACTGCGTCATATCCAGAAAGACGTGGCCCACCTATGGCAAAAACCGAACAACTGACCTTTTATGCAGACCCAGGCGAGACATAGCCAGGGTCATTGCGACCTTTTCTGGGCACTGGCCCATCGGAGAACATGCGGCGAAGCTGGGCATCCCTCACAACACTCACTGTCGTAGCTGTGGGGACCAGCAGGAAAGGGAAACTGTTTACCATTTCCTGTGTAAATGTCCCGCTCTGACCAGAATCAGAACACAATCATTGGGAAAGGCCTTCTTTGACGATCTTAATGAACTCTCCGAACTGAAGATCAAAGACTTGATCTCCTTTCTCAACGGGTCGAAATGGCTCTAAGATGATTTTTTTTTTAAGTAGCTACTACTACTACACCATTTCCCCCGTCAGAATCCATAGACTACAAGCAGGTGGTAAATGGACTTGAAACCAACAATCTGCCTAGCCTGGCATTTTGATCCGTGAATCCCTCTTATAACACCGGTTCTTTATATAGGTCACACGAGTTATGGTATCAAAACGGCGCTCCTCAACGCTAATTGGGTCACCGAGCTTAGGCTGTTCGGGGCCGCCATTTCTACCTACCGACCTAGGAGAAAAGGGATTTCACAGGTTATGTTTTATTAGAGTCTATAGTTTTTTTTTCATCTTAGATGTGCGTTAATTTCAAGGGACAAACGGTGACTGTGACCACTTTCTTGTGGCGGCAAAATTCAGAGCTTGACTTTGAAACAAAAAAAATTGCGAACCGCTGCGCCGCCGCCGCCGCCGACCGGGAAGAAGAAATTCGACATTGGACATCTATGCACACCTGGAGTTGCCAGAGTCTTCAGAGAGCACCTGAGGGAGAAGCTCTCCGCTGTGCATTCGCCTGACAAACGTCAACAATCACTTATCCAAGTGCCGCGACATTATCAACGAGGTATCCGAAACTACCGTAGGCTACCAGCCACCCCAGTGAAAGAACCCGCGATATAATGATAAATGCGTGATAGACCAGAACAAGGTGAGGGAAATGCACATATGAAAATGCTTCAACGTAAAACAGCAGCCAGGGAAGAGTGTCGAGCCAAGCGAAGGGGGGAAAAGAAGATCCTGCGTAATAAAAAGAATGCAAATAGCAGCTTTCCAATTTAAGGAAATTGAAAAGTCTTGCAACCAAAATGAAACCCAGAAGTTTTATTCAAAAAAAGAAGCCAAGCAACGGGTTGATAGTTTTCAGACCTGGACGCAGGCTCTTCGAAATAGCGAATGCAATTTATATTCTCGCCGAAGCACAGGGAATAGTAGATTTTTTTAACCAGCATTTCCAGCAGCTTCTAAATGAAAATCATGTGGAGCGAGTTATACGATAAGAAGTAAACCCACCTCCAATGTCCAATCAATAAAGACCAGTTCTATCACTCAGTATAGAGGCTTAACTATAAAAAAGCGTAAGCGCAACAAAACCACCGCTGCCGGTGAAGTTCTTTAAGTACGGATGTGATGTTTTGATAAAGCGAAGCAGCTCGATATGCCTATCTACAAAAAAAAAGCAATCATATGTCTCGTAAGCGAGCTATCGAGGCATATCCCCGCTAAATGTCGCATATAACATCCTTTCCAACATTTTCTGTAAATGTCTTAAGCTGTTTTGAAACACTTTAATCGGCAAATACCGTTTTGATTCGGCCCCGGCAGATTGACTTAGGCAAAGTTTTGAAATTACCAACGAGTTTGAAGTCGACACCTACCATCTCTTCATAACTTAATCGTCAGGAGGATCTATTTGGTGATAGCCGATCTCGGGATCGCGGGAAAACTGATCCAGCTGTGCGACATTAAAAAACACGCGGTAAAATATGGGAGATCCGAAGAAGAATTACCGTTTCAAACGGCTGCAACTTCGGTTTAGCGAAACAAATGGGATCAAAATTCCTCAAGTGACGAAGGTTGCGATCTACAGAATCATTATACTGCCAGTTCTGATTTACCTGCACGTGAGTGAGCAATTTTGAATGAGCACTTTCTGAAAAATTAACATAAATGGAAGCCAGTTGATGCTTGAGGAGTCAGAAGAGAAGCCAGTACTGCATTCTTTTTCTTAAAAAAATTTATTATAATCAACTTTCAACGTTCTTTTTATTGAATATTTTTTGCAGTGTATTTTAATTTTGTTTTAACCCATTTGTACTGAAAAAATGACCTGTCCACAGAATTTAAAGCGGTATAAAATTCTTTAAGCAAATCATTTACCAGCCCCTGACTAAAAGCAGAGAAAAAGAACGCAAAAGCAACTTGACTAGCAACTTGCGTATAAGAACTCAACTGGCTAGCCAGTACTGCCTCGTGTGGTCTGGGGGTAAATGTGTTTATCTTTCAGCTCAGGGCGCTCTGAGTGTTAACGTTCAATGAATTCTGAAATCTAAAAGCTCGTGTTCTGCTCAGCCTCAAAGTTAAGAAAAAAAAAAAAGGCATATGAAAATTTGTTGTTTGGTGCCGTTCATATTTTTATTTTGTTAGTCCCATTTTGTTTTAAGTTTAATTAAGCGACCAAACCAATTAAGCGGGGTTCAATTAATCATATAAAAAGCTGTCTACTCATACCGAAATTTTTGAACGCAATTTTTCGGTCAATAGTCAATTAACCGGGTTGCAATTAAACGGGGAATACTGTTTTCCATTCTATTATTTGTTATTTTTTTTTTAAATCAGTTTAAGTGAATAATTTTTGATAAATTAAATTTCAAAGTCAAATTTTTGAAAAACATACGATTTTTTTTCAAAATTTTGCGTAATTAAGTGCCACTGTTTTTTTTTTTTTTTTTTATAAGGTTCTCTTATGAGTTAATCAAATACTTAAAATGAGATGTACTAATCTTTTTTAGCTTTCGACATATAAGAAAAAACGATTGGAACTTTTCCGCAAAAAAAAAAAAAAAAAAAAAAAACGTTTTTGACGCAAGAAAATTACTGTTCTAAATTTACCTTTTTTAGGTATGTTTCATTATTCTAGAGCTTGCTTACGCTCATAGGTTTTTGAAAAGTGCTCACGCCCATGAGCAAAATATGACCAGAGAGCTGTAAATGAGCGTTCTTGAGAGAGCATTTCTGTCTTTTTTATAGCTTCTTAACTAGGTATTCAAAATTTGACAAGCGTGAAAAAAAAAATTGTTTAATTATTGTATTTATCAATTTTTTAAATTAATAAATATTTCACTTAACCAATAAATTTATTCTTGAGAACAGAAGAAGCATTCGATTACGTCTTTTCAATGACGTAAATAAACACTTTATAAAAAAAGTGAGCAAATCAGCATCCAGTATTCATAAATTATAATTATCTTCAACTTCATTTGACCAAAGCTGTTGGTAGGTATATGAAAATTATATTATCAAATTGGAAGCAGTGGTTCTGACTGTCACTGTGAATCAGTTTTTTTGTTTTGATATTTTTATGATTCCTTGTTCGATTAATTTTAGCCACGACAAACTATAGTATTTCTAGGGTTAATTCTACACAAACATCATAAAAAACATAAAAAAATCACACAAAATTCACACAATAAACCTTTTTGTGCCAAGTAGAAAAACATCCCAAAAATATTTAAACAAGCACAACCGAATTTCACATATTTGCTTTGATAGACGAAAACTGATATTTTGAATTTAGAATTCTCATATAAATGATATTTTTTCCGATAAAATTACAAACTTATCGCCTATGAAAAAAAAAAACATGCAGAACATACTGTACAAATATTGGTCACTAACACAGGTAGTTCTTCTTTTTATAATCAACTCTTTTTATGTCAATTCCGTGAAAGACAGCCTCGCATGCTTCACAGCAGAAACAACCACCATAAAATATATGTGCATATATATGTACGTACATAGAATATAAGTAGTAGTCCAAGATAAACCAAGAACCAACAGAAGAAGAACCAACAACAGCAACAACAACATCTGTTCAAATATGGGCCTTTTTCAGATGTGCTAATCTTGATTTTCGCATCGTTCCTTTCGTTGTTCTTGCTGAAAGGGTAAAGTTGGCTAAAAAGGTGCACTATAAAAGTTTGAAATATTAAAGTTTGAATATTAAAGTTTTAAATATTAAAAAAAAATTAGCAGCAGTAAATTATTTTCATCTCATTATCACTTTTTATACACCATCTAGTATAGATGAGTGTCAAGTTAGTGAAGCAACATTCGCTCCGATTGAAAACTTAGAAGGTGGATAATTTCCGGTAATTATAGACCGAGGGCGTGAATGATAGCAAAAATTCAATGATGCCATAAGATAGGTGTTTACTTTTTATTTGCAAGTCTTGCAAGCCGTAGTTGGGGCCTTTGCAAATAATGCTGCATTGAAAATGCATTTTTTTCTGATAGCCTAGATAAAAGATTATATTTAATATAATCTTAATATTTAATAAAAGGGCTGAATACCATAGAAATGAATATGAGGGTCCAAGACATCTTAGATGGGGCCTTCTGTATGCAAGAAGCGCTTGAAAATTTATTTTAATAGTGCGTTTTGCATACAGAAGGCCCACCAAAGAGGTCTTGGACCCATATAGTTTTTTTTTAATGGTAAACCTTTTATCTGGGCTTTCATAAAGAAATGCATTTTTAATGCAGCAACGCCTCAACCACAGCTTGCAAGACATATATATTTGCAAATAAAAAGTAAAAATAAATAAATAAATTTGATGGCACAACAGCTCATGAAGAACTAGGGCCTAGTGACTTACAACTCTCAACCATTCCTGTGTGCGTGTCTGCAGGAATGGAGGGGACCTACAGTTTATTGCCGAATCCGAACGGCTAACGAGCGGCACTTTTCTGTGACAGGAGATACTCTTGGAGGATTTGTCAATTCCTCGCAAGAGGCAGTAGCCGTTTTTTCTTTTAAATAAATAGGTGGCGAGGCTGGGGATCGAACCTTAGACCTCCGGCATGACAGTCCATCGCACTAACCATCACGCCACGGCTACTACTGCACAAATTCCTATTTTTGAAAGAATTCAGACTTCATTTTGAGATTAAAACATTTTTAGTACAGTGAGGTTCATATTTATAACCCACAAAAATTTCGCTTATGGAAATATTGCGGCTTCTTTCGTCAATCACGCCAATTAGAGTGCACACAATGGAATTTAGATGGTCCTGATGGTGTACACTCTTATTGGTGTGATTAACGGAAGAAACCGCAATATTTCCATAAGCGAAATTTTGGTGGCGGCTGGGTGATGATGTGGGGCGCTTTCTTATCGAAGGGGTGCCCGAAAATGCAATTCACTTCATCGAAAATGAACAGCTGAGGTTATGTTCAAGTTCTTTGACGCATTTTGGTACCTTTTTTGGCAGATCACCACAAGAAAACTTAGATTTTTCAGCAGGACAATGCTAGAATCCATACCAGTAGAGAAACAATTTATTGGTTAGGGATAAATTCGATAGATTTAATGAATTAGCCCGCATGATCTCCCGATGTAAACCCTATTGAACATCTTTGGGGAGTTCTTGTCAGGAGAATGTACGCGGAAGGAAAGACGTAGAGACGATATCAGAGCTTAAACATGCTCTTCGTAAGGAATGGCTTAAAATCGAGCCAGAACTTTTGAACAACTTGACAAAATCCATGAAAAAAAAAAGTTTTTGGCTTGATTCTTACGAAAGGTTTCCATATCAATTATTAGTTTCGATTTGTCATTTACTTTTATTAACTTTTGAAACCATGGGTTATAAATTTGAAACACTTGAATTTCGTTATTTTTGTATTACTAAGAACTAAAAATATACTTGTTACGTTTTTGAAATTAAATTGTTGTTTTAATTAACTACCGTGACTATTACTATTATTCCCTACAATTTTTTTTTTAAATCATGTATAGACAACAACAAAATTCACGAACTTTAAAGTGGGTTATAATTATGAACCGCACTGTACATTTTTTAGAAATTTAAAGAACGTGTGACATGCTTTTTTTCTAATTTGTTATATCAATAAATATATAACTATTATGACTATTAGTTATACATATTTATAAATGGACTCATAACGTCATAACATACAGTCTTTAAAATTATAAGCAATTTTAAACATAAGAGTCGTTTTATTTTATAAAATTAATTCTGACGCCTAAACGGGTGCCTGTTCCATTATCATTATGTACCTTCGCCCCTTAACCCCTGCTCTCAAATGTTAAAGAGGTATAATTCCATAAATTTAAATAACAACCGTAAAAATTAAAAAAAAAAAAACCTTAGAAATGATAAGTTACCCCATTTTACCCTACTTCTGTAATTTTATTTCTACATTTTTAGTGGACAGTCGGCAGTTTGTAGTGCTGGCTCCTCGGATTACTGAGTTGTCATTGTTGTGCAGTCACAGCTGGGTAAATTTTATACAATTTTATTTAAGGCAAAGATAAGAAACAAATATGAAGGTATGTGTGCAGGTAGGTACAACTAAAAATAAGAAAATTTAATTTCATGTACATAGACAATAAAATATGAAATCCAAGTCTTAGAAAGTATATTATATTATTTTAATAATTTTAAAAACGCAAGCAAAGATAGGGTGTTCAGAAGAAAGCCCCCAAGTAATTAGCTGGAACTGTGAGACTGTCTTGGTAGTTGTAGTGTGCATGTGAATCAGAAAATCAGGTCACATATAGTTGACATTTTCTTCAAATGCAACTGAAACTGCAACTGCAACTACAAAAGCAGCAAAACAGGCTTGTTGCCGGTTTTTTGTGTATGAGCTCATATACATCCCCCGGTTACCGGCCGGTTATTTTATACTTATTTGTTTTTGTCTTTTTTTTTTTTCAAGTCTTCATTGTTTATCATCGCATCAGTGAATCATTTCTTTATTTTTATTTTTTGAATGCATGGCATGTGGCATGACATAGTAATTTTCATCTATTGTTTCATTTAACTGCTGACTGGGGAGTTGTGGGTTTGGGTTTGGGGGGGTATTGCTACTTTTTTATCGAGAAAAAAAAAATTGTTTATACAGACTTTTGCGTGATACAGTAATTATTATTTTTTTTATTTTGTTGTTTATGGTAAAATGCTGTTTAATTAAATTTAAATTGAAAAACTTAAATACATTTGCATAAACCTACCAATTTCAAATTGGACCATAAAATAAGTCAAGGTCCAGTGGTAAAAAATATGTTTTTTATTTTGTTATTGTTTTGTTTTGAAACAAAAGCCAACACCCTATAATTATTATTAAATTAATTTGGGAAGGTTGTTCTATATGAAATTGTTTTTGTTGTTTCTTGTACGAATATAGAGAGCAGAACGGTTTTAAGGACATTTTAAAGTTTTAATTACACACAAGTGAGAAAGCATTTTCTTGAATCTGTGCCAAAAATACCATCACTGGATGGAACACTATCCTCTAAAACAACTATAAATGTTCCCACTTATGGAAAAGTAGACATTATTCTTGACATAACAAATAATTTGAATTTGTAGCAGAAAAGGAAGAGAAAGCAAAAAAGTTTAATGTGAGGTAAAGAATGGAATTTTGTTGGTTTAAACTTTTAAAAGGACAACGTAGCCTGCATGTATACAAACAAAATGATTAAAAATTTTTTAAACTACTGTGATCGGGGAAAATGTGGTATTTAAGTTTTGACTTTGTTTTTAATGGGAATTTTACAGCATTGTGAATTTAATGTGGACAAGTTGCAGGAAACAAAATTTCTGATTGCCGATCGATTTTTTTTAATTTTATTCAATAAGCAAAGAAATAAAAGAAAAATTAAAAATTTAACATAGTCGTTACTCTACATTAGAACCATTTCATAGAAGGTACCTAGGTGTTAGTCCAGTCAACGAAGGAAAAAAATAAATAAATAAATAAATAAGTATACTAAGAAAGGGCTGATGATGAAGTGTATAACAGTCTCCTTGAATCAGAAGCAAGCTCTAGCGGCAGGAAAGTGTAACATGTCCTCTTTTTCGGTTTTTCGTGTTTAACTTAGAAACAGTTTGTCCTTTCAAAAAATAATCTGAGACGAACAAATAGCTTATAAAATTCTTTACAAAATTGATTATGACCAAATTTTTTATGTCCGTCAAGTTAGCATTACCATTTCAAAATTTAGAAAAACCAATAATGGAATTAATTATAGTGAATTTGTCGTTAATTTGTCGAGAAAGAAAAATATTTGTCGCGCCTGTTTTTTTTAAATTACCCCCTGGTAATGCTAACTTGACAGTCGAGTTAGCATTACCACCCCCAAAATTAATTTAAAAAAAAAAATTTGAGTAAGTCATAAAATGTCGTGAATTTGAAATTTTAAAAATTACCATCTGGTAATGCTAACTGACAGTCAAGTTAGCTTTACTACCCCCCAAAATTAATTTCAAAAAAAAATTTGAGTAGGTACGTCATTAAATGTCGTGAATTTGTCGTAAATTTGTCGTAAATTTGTCGTGAAAGAAAAAAAAAATTCGCCACGCCCGTTTTTTTTTTTAAATTACCCCGTAGTAATGCAAACTTGACTATCAAAATAGCATTACCAGATGGTAATTTAAAAAAAAACAGGCGCGAGAAATTTTTTTCTTTCACGACAAATTTACGACAAATTCACAACAATTAATCCCATTATTGCTTTTTCTAAATTTTGAAGTGGTAATGCTAGCTTGACGGACATACATTTTTCATATCTGTCATATTTATAAAGTTTTTTAGCGCCTAGAATTAGTATTTTTTTTTTTTAATTTCGTACATTTTATGTAATCTAAAGCCGGTAGGAAATTTTAGGAGTAGAGATATAACCAAAATTCATATATGTACTTACATGTATGCTTAGGTAAACGCGTTATTATACCAAATTCTACCGTCTTGCAGGTTTTTTCTTTCAGCCGGGGGTTGGGGTGGGCGTTCAAAAACGTCTGGGACCTAAGTATATTTAATCAGTGAACAATCTTTTATTTTTGTATACCTATACAGGGTGATTCGCATAAGGTGTGACAAAAGCTAGAGCGTAGATATAGGTTGGGTCGAGACATAACAGAATCGTGTGGGAGGGAGGTCCATTCCCCCCGTTTACCAAGGAGGGGCAATTTTTAAAAAAAATTGACTCAAACCAGAAAAAAAATATTAAAAAATATTAAAATAACTCTTACAATGTCGTGCTATACTTTTTTGTAGAGCCAAAAATCTCTTCTTTTAGATTGTTTGTAAATAAAGTTGTTTTAGTAGAAATCGGATCTTTAGAGCTCCAAAATAAGGGATTGAAATCGAATTTAAGGAAATCTTACTTTTGTTATTTTCAACTTTCTCAAAAACTAGAAGACATTTTGATATTTGGTTCTTAGTATTTGACTAAAAAAATTTAGTATTTTGAAAAAAATCAGTTTGAACACATTTTAAAATATTTTTTTTTCTAATTTTGAGTTTGAAAATTTAATTTTCAAAAACTGTTCACTGAAACAACAGGTGCCAAATAACTTTATAAATATGACAGATAAGAAAATTTTGGTCATAATCAATTTTGTAGAGAATTTTTTAAGCTCCTTTTTATAACCCCCAAGTTAGCAGAGCAAGGTCAGCTGAGCAAAGTTTTTATGATGTCATCGTTAGGTGCTTAATAGGTGCTAATTAAGTACCCAACAAAAAAAATAAGCGCTCCAGTACTTTTGGAAGAAATTAATTGATTTTAAGTTAGCAGAGCAATTTATGAAAACTGGTTAAAACGCAGGGAAAAAAATTGGTTTAGATACTCTCATTATTACGAGCTACTTAAGTGCTCTAAGAATCAAAAACAAAATTTAAAAAAATAGTATATAATATAATTTATTTTTTTCTACTCTTTTCGCCATAAATTTACTTAAACATTTAAGATTTCATCTAGACAAAATTAAGTACCAATTTCCAAAAGATTTCCCAAGATTTGAGGCAAAAAAAAAATATATTTTACAATTTTTTTTTTTAGATTGATACAAGAAATCATCCCCCAAAAATTCATGCTTGAATTAGGGGACACCCTGCATTAAAAAAAAAAATGGTTTAACAGAAAGGTAAAGCATAAGCATTGTAAGTGTTGCCATTGTTTTTTAATATTTTTTTGTTTTGTTTTGAGTCAATGTTTTAGAAAATTGCCCCTCCCGGCTAAAAGGGAGGGAATTACAGTAATTTCATGCCAAAAAAAAAAAAACACTAAAGAACCAAAAATTATTAAGATCAAACGATTATTTCAAAAATAGTCTTCGTATCAAAAATAAATGTCGAAAGCAAATACATATACCTAATTGGAACTGAAAGGTAGGTTAGGTTAGGTTAGGTTAGGTTAGAGTGGCCGTCTAGATGTTGTTGACTTAGGTTGAGGTTAGGTTAGGTTAGAGTGGCCGTCTAGATGTTGTTGACTTACTTAGACCCCATTGTGATACCACTAAAAAAAGTTACTCATGGGAGAGTAATGAAATTAATCAAACCATTTTGTACTTTTAATGAAATTTGAGAAACATCTCGTGTCTATCGTTGCCAGTTCACTGGTATTATCAAAGAAGGGGTTACCGAGGTAGGTGTTTCTTCTATTGGAGAGTGCCGGACATGTACATAGAAGATGTTGGACTGTTTCCTCTTCTTCCTCGTCCATGCAGCTTCTACAGAAGTCAATGGTGTAGACCCCCAGCTTCATAGCATGTCTCCCTATGAGGCAGTGTCCTGTTATGACTCCAATTATTGTGGAGCTTATACTTTGTCTGCTCAGGGAAATCAAGCCTTTTGACCGCTTCAGGTCTATGCATGGTCATATTTGTTTAGTTGCTAGGCAGGTGGTAACCTGTAACCATCTAGCATTTGTTGATTCTAGAGCATATTGTTTGAAAAGGTGTTTGCATGTAGCAAGTGGTGTTCCTATGTTGTGTCTCTGTCTAACAATGGGCAGTAGTGTTCCGTTTTTGGCGAGTTCATCAGCTTTGCAATTTCCCGGAATGTCCCTGTGGCCCGGCACCCAAATGAGGTGAATGTTAAACTGTTCTGTCATCTCATTCAGAGATGATCGACAGTCGTGGACTGTGATAGAGTTTGTGGAGACAGACGCAAGAGATTTCACCATTTTGGAGAAGATGTCAAGAGGTGTTAGGTTTAGAAGTACTTCTAAAGCTGCTGTTGGCGTTGTGCGAAGTGCTACCGTGATGCACATACATACCTGCTGACCGCTGGACTTAAATAAGTTTATTCAAATTTATCATCTTGTCCAGTGCGGTCCACCATACGACAACTCCATATGTGAGTATCGGTCTGATTACCGAGGTATATAGCCAATGGGTTATTTTTGGAGAAAAGCCCCACTTTGAGCCTATGGCCTTTCTACAAGTAAAGAGTGCTACAGTAGCCTTCTTTACTCTTTCATTAATATTTACCTTCCAATTTAGTTTTTTGTCTAAAATAAGGCCTAAATATTTGGCTTGGTCGGAGAAGCTTAGGGTTATTCCTTTAATTGTGGGTGGGCTAATTTGAGGAATTTTGTAACTTCTCTTAAAGAGTACTAGTTCCGTTTTATGTGGGTTTGTGAGCCTGCTTAAGGCATTTTGTGGGAGTTCCGAGAGAACTTGTGGGTATTTCCCAGATACCGATATTGCAACGTCGTCGGCACATGCAATCACCTTGAAACCCTCTGCTTCTGAAAGGTAATTTAAAATAAAAATTAATTACAAGAGAAGAATATTTTTGAAGAAATAATAAAACAACAATCTCTGCCACCCCAAAAAGGTATAAATTTCCTCGTCAATAATTTACCTTTGTTCCTGAAGGTTTTTGTTTTAAAATATTTATCCTCAACATTTAAATACAAATATGTTTACTGTGCTGTGTCCTCTGTAATTTGTCCCCAATCAAAAATTCCACTTGAATAGGATCTATAAAAAAAAAAAACAGGACCTTTGCTACCTACACTCATATGTATGCATGTATATCAATAACCCTCTCTCCTCTATTCACGAAAACAATGAAATATTTTATGCACCTTTTCAAATCCACACACCCCGACAAAGTATCTAGGTCACTGCCGTTTTAGAAAATAACAATATTCAAAGAAACAAGTTACATAGTACATACTTAGGTTGATTTTTTTATTTTGTTGATGCTTTTACAACAATATCGTAAGCTTTACAAGGAAAAGGAACGATGACGATACGACGGATCAGAAAAACCACATCCGTCGTCGTCGTCGTCGTCGTCGTCGGTATGAAAATAATCAAAAAGGAAACCTCTGTCAGTTACATCAGAAACTAAATTGAAGCATCCGCAGCAACAGAGAATACAAGAATGTAATGGCCATGTTCCTTCGCCCACTTTCCATTTTCCTCTCATGTGTTTCTGCTTCTCATTCTAATTTTCATTCCTATTTTGTATTTTATTTTGTTTTTGCATTTTATTCTCGTTCTCATTGTTCCTATTGCCATTTAAAAATTATTTAAAAACATTGCTCAGATGTCCATTTGACACTATAATACGAGGTAGGACTATGTTCTACCAGAAAAAGGGAGGTTTTGAGTTTGCAAGACAGCACAAAAAAAAGGGGGAACAAAAATCAATATATGGATTTTTCTGATTGCGCTTTAGAGAATACAGATATAGGGAGCTAGTGGCAATCACTTTTTTTTTTAGATTTGATAATTTTTATAATTTTTGATCTAATTAAAGATTATACTTTTTCAGCAATAGAAGACGTTACCAATGGTAAATGGTGTATTAAGTAGGTCCAGGCAATAACATATGCAGTATCATTGCAATTTGTACAGCTTTTTAGCTAACCGACAATGGCCAATAGGAGAACATGAGACAAAGTTGGGAACCCCTCACAATACCAAAGTTCTATGGATAAACGGGAACACGAAAAAGTTGTCAATTCCCTGATTAGCCAGATGAACGTTCGAAATTTTTTGATGAAAGAAACGAATTTTCAGAAACGAAGATCAAAGTTCTTGATGTTTTTGATCTGCACGAAGAAACGTTTTTTAGGGGAAAGTTCGGTATCAATATCATTCATGATTTCTACTGAATTCTTTACGTTTCCTAATCAAGCAGACTTATGGATTATGGGGAGAGACGCATCAAGACTTCTTTTACAGTGGATGCGTAGACTGACGAACAAATGTTCTGACATATTCTTTAATAGAGGAAGATCACGACAGGTGGCAGACCCAAGTTGAAGAGGACCTGAACCAACAGCGACCGAGTTGGCTGGAAGAAGCTTGTTGGTTTAGGCGAATACTTTGGAATATAGCAGCACCTAAGAAAGTATTTTTAAGAAGTTTAGTTCGTCATAAAAAAACAATCAACTTATTTGTCGTTCTTCACCATCATTTATTTTGACGACTTTTGATAAAAATTAAAGAGATGGATCTCATCTGACAAACTCGTGCGGGTTTTGACAAACAAAAAATATGTACGTAAAAATGTTAACCTATAGAATAGCTTTGTTATAGTTCCGTCAGAGTAATTGTGCGGCAGAAAAGGCTTTCACTGTCAATTTATTTGTAGCCAGATAAGTTCGGATCCGTTCCTGGACCAATGTAGACAACAAGACATTTAGTCTGGTACAATGTAGATGGTGGAAGTGGGAGTGGTTAAGGTATCTTGACTTCCTGAGCAAAATTCGTATGATTCAAGGAAGAACACCGGCTAGACGGGTACATAAGACTCACATCAGATTAGATTAGATTAGATTAGATTAGATTAGATTAGATTAGATTAGATTAGATTAGATTAGATTAGATTAGATTAGATTAGATTAGATTAGATTAGATTAGATTAGATTAGATTAGATTAGATTAGATTAGATTAGATTAGATTAGATTAGATTAGATTAGATTAGATTAGATTAGATTAGATTAGATTAGATTAGATTAGATTAGATTAGATTAGATTAGATTAGATTAGATTAGATTAGATTAGATTAGATTAGATTAGATTAGATTAGATTAGATTAGATAATATTAGATTAGATTAGATTAGATTAGATTAGATTAGATTAGATTAGATTAGATTAGATTAGATTAGATTAGATTAGATTAGATTAGATTAGATTAGATTAGATTAGATTAGATTAGATTAGATTAGATTAGATTAGATTAGATTAGATTAGATTAGATTAGATTAGATTAGATTAGATTAGATTAGATTAGATTAGATTAGAACCTATGCGCTTCTAAGTCGACAAGATGTTTAGATTGGCACAGTGCTTGGGCAAATTCTGTAGCTATTATAACTTCACCGTGAGAGTGTCTACGGTACTCTAACTTAAATAAAGAGTCTTCCTTCTCTTGGTTCGACTTAAAGCCTCTGATAGTAGAAGAATTTTTTCTCTGATCCACATGCTTCAGTCGCTCAGAGAATTCGTATTTTCTTGAATAATCCCATCTGCGGTGTTACGTTACGACATAGCTTGTACAATTCATTAAGTCTCCTCCTTAAAGCAGGACATCAAGGTCTATTTTGAAGATTCTCCTTAGTAGTTTGACGGATTGGATCTTACTGATCAAATACTTTCTCAACCTGAAGAAAAAGCGTTTGAATAGAGTTATTCTTCACTTGATTCAAACACGTGTTGATTTTCGGGACACACTTTTTCGACAAACGCAAACTAACGGCGTTTAGTACTTGGTTCTTTGTTAATTAATGGTACTCGGCACCTGGTACTTGGTGCTTGGTACTTGCTACTTGGAACTTAGATCTTGGTGCGTTGTACTTCTAGGTTTTCGGTACTTGGTAATTAGTATTTGGTACTTTTGGTACTTGAAACATTGTACTTGGTATCTACATGGTACTTGGCACTCAGGTGGAATAAACTGGGATTCGAACTGTAGACCTTCAAAAAGGTTGTTCTGAATGCCATGAATTTATTGAATCCCTGGGTCACATTCTCTAATAAATTTATCACTAGTTCAGGATTGAGATATGTATATTCAATTTAAAGTTCTTATTTTTTAGTACGTGAGTGTCACAGGTTCAATTCATTTGGAGGATTATCTAGGTTAGGTTTTGGGGGTTGATAATAGGAAATAGGCAAGGAAGGTATAAGGACGGGTATAGGGAAAGGAGTTTTAGGAGCTTGGGGGTTAGGTATGGTTAGGAACCATTCTGGATTCTAGACGAATTACAGAATGTTCCTCAGTGGTAAGCAAGAGATGTTGGCCAGATCGTCAAAAAAGTATTCTCCGAGGGCTGTTTTTCTGGTTCTTGCTAGGCTGGGACACTCACAAAGAAAGTTATAGAAGCCCTCCCCCGCCTCCAAGAATTAACTAACTCAGATTTTTAATAACCCAGGACTGATTTTTTTTTATTTAATTTCCAAAAATCTTGACTTTCAGTCTGGTTTTGTTCAATTTTGTCTAAAATTGGATTTCCTAACACAATCTTATGCACAATTAACCTTCAAATCCATGTATTGCCAATAGCTCCCTATAAAACAGCAAGGACATAATAATCAGTGTGTAAGGTTGACACATGCCTTCCTAGACCATAAAGGGGGAGGGCGCAACGATTAATTCATCTGGGGGAACAGCAGGGTTGTTTGACTATATTCATATGTTCGTTCTGTATCTAATATTTTCAGAAATAATTGAATCTAATCAATAAATGTAGTTTTTGTTAGAAAACATTTTGCATTTGACCCTGGCTGAAGGTCAATTTACAGAGGGTGCATTGTGTTGACGGTAATGGAATTTTTCATTCATGCCTATTGTTCTCTTGCATCGTCCATTGTTGTAATTTCTATGTTAGCGTTGGTTGACGAACGACTACGACGACTGTCGATCCCCTGACTTAGGGGTAATGAAAGTTTTGGATTTAATATTGTCGCACCATCAACAAAAAAAAAAAAAGATTAATGGTATTATTCGCTTATAGCAATGACATTAGCACTGAACTGTTATTATACAGAGGTAAAGGCTAAAGTAATGTGTAAGGTGCTTCGTTTGGTATGACAAAAAAAAAAAAAATACACGCCAACAAAACTTGTTGTGCGAGTTTAATGATGGCAGACTTTATGTCAGTGAAATTAGACTTTAGTCTTTCGCTCACTAATTACACTGACACTTAAATTAATGGTAATTGGAGACATTTAAAAGTAAATGGGCGTGGCTGGGGCTTGTTAGAAAACAAAACTAGCATGTTGGATAAATTAAAGATTTTATGGCAAGTTCGCATAGCAAAAACTAGGTACTTGCGCCATCATACAAAATGATGGTAATGTTGAGGTAAAATATAAAATGTAATGGATTCCTGGGGTCTATGGGTTCACGACCTATTGTTGCGTGGTTATAGGATTTTAATCAGAGTCAGAAGATTGAAGAGAATCATGTCGAGAATGGCTTCAGTTTTGAAAAAGTTTAATGACACATATTCCATCCCATCACACATCCCAGTCCAGTCTATATTTAAGGACTTATTAATTCTGTTAGATAGGATCTGTCTATGTCCTCTTTCACACAAGGCAACTGAGTTGCCGGTAACAATTAATTCATTAGCGAGAAGGGCAGGAAGAAAGAAGGGGAAACGAAATCTCCCCGGTCAACAAATTCAGGAGATTTTTTTGACGTTTCTCTTCACACTACGTTTGTTTGCGTTCAACCAAGGTAGTTTAAAAGGAAAATACAGCAAGTCTCTTCCGACTTTGTATCTTCGTGTGAAAGGAACAAGAGATTGTTAAGGAGATTTGAAGAAAACGTTAAAAAAATCACCAGCAACTAGTATCTTCGTGTGAAAGGGGACTATGATGTCACCGAAATCAGGGCAATAAAGCTTGCCAAGAATATTGGAATATTCCTTGAAAAATACAAGGTTTTTCTAAGGTAGACCTGGATATGCATCAACTTTCCTTAATTCCAGCCATTCCAAAAATTTCTAACCACAGTTCTCTCTTTGGCACTTTTCTTGACCACGTATAGTGGTGTAAGGTAAAGAATGAACTCCATTGATGCTGTAAGGCAAGTTCTCATTGCCCCAGCAATGCTTGGTAGATAGGTAGAAATGGTGGTCCATTAATACCATAACTCGTGTGACCTTTGTGATTTTATAAGACGGATGCGCAAGCCAAAATGCAAAGCTCGACAAATTGATGGCTTCAGAAATTCGTTGTCCACTTCTTTGTGGTCTAGGGAGTCTGAAGACATGGTGCAGAAGCTATCAAGTTCATCTTAGATCCATTTCGTTGAGGAAAGAGATCAAGTCTTTGATCTTCAGTTCGGAGAGTTCATTGAAGTCTCGAAAAAGGCCTTTCTAAATGATTGTAATCTTATTCTGACCAGGCGGGACATTTATAAAGGAAATGAAAGACAATTTCCCTTTTCTTCTAGTCTCCACAGCTACGACAGTGAGTATTGTGAAAGATGCCCATGCCCAGCCTCGTCGCATATTCTCTGATCGGCCAGTGTCAGTGTCTAGCCTAGGTCTATTCTTATTAATATCAGATCAGTTGTCTATACAAGTAGGTGGGCCAAATCTTTCTTAATATAAGGCAGTTAGCTAAACTGCGCCAGCTACGGTTGGATTCAGTAAGAAAAATTTATAACGTTTATTCTTTTCGCAAGTTAGGTAAAGCTGATCCTTGGCTGACCAGTTCATCTGCCAGCTCCTCTCCCTCAATGCCATAATGACCTGAAACCCAGATAAGGGAGACCCCCTGAAAGGTTAGCATTTAGGCTCCCGAACTCATCACGACATTCTTTAACCAACTTTGAAGATGATAGTGCCGAAACAATTGCTTAAATGACTGCCTGACTAGCTATTAAGATGGCAATATTACGGTTTTAGTTAGGTTCTTGTTTGAATATCTTCCATGCTTCCATAATTGCCACTAATTCCGCTTGGAAAATATTATTTACAATTTTTAATTACTTACACGCCAGTGGTCTTGTATTGGTTCGATTTCAAGCCTCTTCCACTTAAAATTAAAAAAATCTTCACCGCTACTGCTTCTTAAGAAGAAGTGACAAATCCTCCAGGAGTAGATAACTCTTGTCATGAAAAAGTACCCCTGACGTTACCCGTTCGGATTCAGGAGGAATGAAAGGGACCTTTAATTTTCTGCCGAATTTGAACGGTATGACAATTTTAATTCTCCTCCATTTCTGCATCACTAAATTACAGTCTGAAATAGCAGACGTCACTAAATAACAGTCTGATATAGTAGATGTCACTCAATTACAATCTAAGCAGCATGAGATAGCAGACATTACTAAATTACAGTCTGAAATAGCAGATGTTACTTAATTACAGTATCAGAAGTCAATGAGATATCAGACAAAGTCTGAGATAGCAGACATCATACGTCACTAAAAATTATTCTAGACCTGTTCTTCCACTCTCAATTCTGGATTCTAAATCTTTCAAAAAAGTTGGAGGCTCGCTCTTGATTGATCTTATCCTAATTTGTCAAAAATTTTATTTGCTTGTACTTATATAATTATTATATGTTTGAACAGCATGTGAACTATAATTCCGCGGAAAAAAATAATTTTTTACACTTTCAGCATTTGGCCAATTATGGATTCTATGTATTGTAGGGACAGACAACGTAGGGAGTGATAACGGGTTTTGATACCAAAAACATGAGCTTTTTTCTAGTTTTAACCGTAACGGTAGTTTAAGATTGTTTGATAACAATTTATTAAATAGAAGTGGCAAGCAGAAGTGCAATGAAGAATTCATTAAAAAAGATGGAGACGATACTACCTCCAAAACATACAAGCGGAGATCGAGAATGAAATGTTAAACTTTAAACTCTATTCTTTCACGGACATTAGAAAGGAAGAAGTAATTAATAACATTTCTTATATTTAACGCGGTAAGTTCCGAAAAATCTTTAAAGTTAAAAAGGAAATGAAATGTATCGAAATTTTCGACATTCTTGTTCGATTATTCTACCAGAAGATTACAAACAAAATAAATCTCGCAACAAACAAAACACAGACTAGAACGAGCCGAGACTTAATAATATGTAAGCGATACCCAGATTATAATGAAAATTTTCGACTTTAACTAGACCGAAACGATAATAACAAGAATTTCTTCTTGTCTCGTAGCCAGCAGCCTTTATATAAGTCATGTTTCGATCTTTTTAAACGGGTCCAAGACAGACGACGGGTTTGGGTCTCACTTACTTTGCGAATGTCCAAGTCTAACCCGAAGCAGAAAAGCAGCCCTAGAAGAAGACTTTTACGACACACTTGGTCATATCTCAATTTTGCTACTAAGACAAATTTTGAATTAAATTAATAATTCTGGAAGTTTCAGAAAGGCACCCTGTATTTATAAATTTCCACTCAATTTCCTTTCCTCTATCTAAAGCTATCTTCCCTTCATCTAGAGCTGTGCCAATCGTTCATTTTCAAAGTCCGAATCAATCAATGATTGATTGCTTCAAAGATTCAATCTTTTCAATCAATCATTATGGTCAAAGATTAAATCGTTCACTCATGTCAATCAGATTGATTCGGTCTTTGTGATTGTGATCCGTAGCTTCCACCAATAGATCCCAATTTCAATCGTTCAAATGAACGATATAGGTAAGTTTCGGTCGTTCTAGTCATTCTCAATCAAATCATTTTACAAGGCGAACACGATTATTTTGGCATGTGTCAAATGTGACAAAATTTTTGTACGGTGGATCGGAAAATGGAGAAAGCCAATCGATTTAGGAGGTGGATATTACCTAGTGTCACGGCCGACGCTCTGGAACTGGAACCACTATGGAACACGATTATTTTGACAGGTGTCAAATGTGTCAAAATGTTTGTACGGAGGATCGGAAAATAGGGTACGCCAATCGATTTAGGAGGTAGATATTACCTACTTTCACGGCCGACGCTCTGGGAGCACTGGAACACTATTATTTTGACAGCTGTCAAATGTGCCAACATTTTTGAACGGCATTTTTGAGTACACCAATCGATTTAGGAGGTGGATTTAGGGCTGTGTCAATGTGTGGAATGAACAAAACATACATTATGTCCGTCGTCGGTCATTTATTCAAAAACTGAAATGATTGATTGCAATCAATCGTTCATTTTGATGAACGGGTCACAAAGACCGAATCAATCACGATTGACACAGCCCTACCTTCATCTTGCGGAAGAACACATTGCCGAACGTTCAAGTTTTTTTTTTTTTTAGCTCAAATTCGCTTAACCATGAAATGAGGCCCGAAGTTGATTAAAAACCGCACATTTCAACGCCATCCGTAATGTACAGTAAACTATTAAAATAAAGCAACACAAATTTGGACTTCAAATGTGTGTCCCATATTGTTATTTGAAATAAGGACCAGAACTAAATTCAATTATCCGTGACATAAGCTGAACTGAGATAAGTTAAAAGAAAGCAACAACAAAACCGTCAAATTGCCAACAGAAATGGTAGAAAACTTTTCAAAGTACCCATCAGCACATCAGGTTCACCCACCACATGTTCATTACAAAAGTTATCCTTTTTATAATGTCTCTTTCGCTAATTACTCTTCATCCTAGATTTTATTATGGGATAAAATTCTATAGCTCCAAAACAGAGCATATAGTTCCCTCGTCCTATTTTATTGTCGTCACAAACATACAAGTATAGAGACATTTTGTGGAAAATCATGTGTGCAAGCAATGTGCCGCTGTGTGAGAAAAGCTCAATGCTTCTTCGTAAATGAAAAACAAAATCATTTTGTGCGAGATTGCCGGTGCCGGGGATCGACCGTGTTAAACTAGGCCAAACTATATGATCAAGAAATAGGAAACTTCTCAAGTAAACAAAGACCATCAGAGAAATCTCATTAAATTTAACATACAACAGCAGTAGAGCGGCAATGTTAACGTATGAAAGATGGCAGCGGCAACGCACAGTAGCTATATGACGATGAAAAATAAGTCGAAGGAGAAGAAGAAGAAGTAAAGAAGCTGTGCGACGCTCTGCTTCGATAATAGTCTTAGTTTCTCAAGGAAAGGATTTTAGCCGCATCTAGCAAACCATCATTACTACCGGGAATTTCTGCTTTATCTTTGAGCCCTCCTCCCCTGTGGTATCATCGCACAATCCTTCAACTTTCGTCCTTGAGTGAACGCGACACAAAGAACTTTTTTTTTTTCTAGATCAAAGATACCTCCAACCCAAAGGAACGGGTCGGGTGGTTGGTGTAGTCAGTTCCTCCTGAATGGGATGCTCCTTAACGAATGCAGAAAAAAAAAAAAAAGATGTCATTTTGCCAACTTATTGCGGGAGATGCGGTGAGGTCCCAAGTCCCAATAGTATAGACACAAACTAAAGGATTGAGATAAGAAAACATTGCAGCACGCCAACATATAAATCCAGGACCATCATCATCATGGGCGGGGTAAAGACTCTTTAAAGATAATGACAGCCATGCTGAATACTGATGATGACAAGGCACGGCAAACTGTAAGTGCGACGACGACGACGACGACGACGACAACAACAACAACGAATGACACAAGCAACAACACAGTGAAGAAAACTCACGGCGGTTATGAATTTTTCTTTGGATTATGCTTGAGAAAATGTGTCTGTGTAAAATGAGTGAGTTAAGGATGCTCTTTACATTATTGACAGGATGTTTGAAGATTTCCCATCATCTGTATGGCTATTGGATTTCAGGATTTTTTTTTTTTTTTTTGTATTCTCAACAACTCGAAGGAAGAGAAAGGAAGTTATGTAAAATTGATAATAAAAGTTGTATGCTGCACTTACCAAGAATATGGATTTTAATAACAGCGAAGATGTGTAGCAGTTTTGGAAGAATTCCTGAAAGGAAAAATTAAGGACAATTAGTTTATTAATTACCTGTTCCAATTTTTTATAATGCAATTAAATAAATTTTATATTTAATAAAAGGGGAAATTTATTAAATTTTAAATTTATAAATTGTAGTTTTACACCCATTTAATAACCTACAAAAATTGGCATTTCGTGCCGGCGACGATCTCACTAGGACTCACCAGTTCAGTTGAGTAGTGAGTGCAATTTCTGTTAAGTTTAATGTTTTTAATAAATTAATCTGGTAGGAGGGATCAGAGGGAAAGTTAAAACGAGTTTTCGAGATTGAAAGTTTTCCATTTGGCCGCCATTTTGGAAATGGCAGTGTAAAAAGTTTTTTTCGCTATATCTTGAGAACTATGAGACTCACAACCAAAATTTTAGCACATTTGTGTAGACAATTTAATTGTGTACAATCAATGATGATTTTTGTGCGATTAAAAATAATTAATAAATTTTTTTTTAATTCCCACTCACGTTTCGTTGGATTTTTTCTAATATTTTCGAGCGTTTTTTAGTTTCTGATTGGAACTTACATAGCAATTATATTGTTTTAAAATTTTTAATACATATTTATTTATTTTTACTTTGCTTACAGTAAATTGTGTATTGCCTTGTTTTTTTTTACGTTTATTAAATTAAAATATTTAGGAAAATATCAAACGAGAATCCAGCGCTTCCACTGTAAAACTGTTTAGAAGTCACACAAACTTCTTTTTTAGAAAAAGTGGGTGAACATTCAAAAAACGGCCCCTAACGCCTTCCCTGTTGTAATGACCCCTAAAAATTTATGACATTTTTGATATTGTAGAATATTGTTTTTCAAAATTCTGAAAATTTTCATTAACTTTTGAATTTAGAATACATTTTTTGCTTATAAATTGATTAAAGTACCTCCATTGCCTCGTTTGTTAAGTTTATGCCTATACATTTATCATTATTATTTTAGGGAAGGTTTCGGGGAATAAATTTGCATAATTTATTTTTTTAATTTTCTTAAATTTTACATCAACTTTTCAATTTAGAATTCTAACAATCGAATCCATTTACGTTTTTAGGGTGGAAGGAAATATCGTATATTGTAGCCTGACATTTTATTTTTGTTTCGGATTATTATTCAACGACAGATCTAATTTAAAACAAAAAAAAAGCTTAACTTTGAAAATTGCCAGAATTTTGTAATTAACGGAACTTTCTTCAAAATTTGTATGCAATTTATTCGAGTTTTTTGGCTTGTGTAGCTCGTAAAATAGTAAATGAGGTATCAAAATAATAGTTGTTGTACTGACATTCGAAAAAAGAAAAAAAAACAAAGTAAACCATGCATGCAGTGATAAGATATGAGCTCATAGAACAAGGGTTCTAATATTGCCATTATCTCAGCTCAACGGCACTTTAAGAACTCAATTTTCGCTACATTACTTTTATTATCTGTGAAAATTTCAGCAACATACAATTGACCCAATTAAAAGAGGAAAATAAATAACACAAAAAAAGTCACCAGAAAATTATCTGGAAGCGCGTCTATTAGGACGCTCGTGTGACCATAATAATGTACGACAGTACTCTTCATGCCGTTTTACAATCTGCGCGGCATGAGAGGTAAACAATCGACAAAGTTGGACGCGCGGACTAAACTAATAAGTGGACGCTCGTGTGTCCACTCTTATATAAGTTTTCTCAATTCTCAGGACGTACTTCCAAACGGACGCCCAGAAAAAGACGCTCGTGTGACATTAGCCTTACATATATTGCACTTTTATATATTTAAAATAAATAAAAAAGGGAAGCTAAATTAAATAAATTAAAGAAACCAAGACAGAACTAAAAAAAACTAACTAATATCACAGGCTTTACTTTATGACAGCATTGTAGCTAGCGCTCAAATTGTCTTTATCTTCATGGAAATTCATTAGCATCACTCTCTTCAGTTTTTGCTGGATATGTAGGCTTTGAAGTGCCAATTTTTTATTTATATTTCTTTCCTTCCTTGTCTAGAAAGTAATTAAAATCAGCAGTTTTTCCGCTTCCACAGATCAATTAACAAAAATAATAAAATATTAATAATATCGATCAATTCCTTCACAATTCTACAATTAACATTAAGGCATTTTTTACCGTAAAGTTAAACACAAAAAAGGGCGACGAACGTTTTTAAGAAAAACAAATCAAAATAATACAAAAACAACAATCAGATTTATTTGTTTTTGGTATTTTTTTAATTTTTTTTTTTATTAATTTTTTAAATTATTTTTGTTTTTGAAATTTATTTTTTTTTTAATTATTTTTTTTTTTATTCTTTTTTTTTATTTATTTTTTTTTTTTTATTTTTTTTTTTTATTTTTTCTAATTTTTTTTTAATTTTTTTTTTTAATTTTTTTTATTTATTTTTTTTTTCTAAACTCAGTTTGCATATTTTCTTTAGGTTTTTTTTTTTTTTAATAATTTAATACATAGTTTAGGTTAGGTTCGACGTGGTGATGATACGTCAAGCCGCATTATATCACTCGGATCTCAGTGGATCCATTGTGCTCCCCATGGTATTGGAAGGGAAGGACGGGTGAGGAAAAGAGTAAGTGGAGCCTGGGGGTTACCTCCCTGAACCATCTTGAATTCTGGATAATTTTTAGGATGCTTTTCAGTGGCAAACAAGAGAAGTCGCCCAATTCGTCGAATAAGTACTCTCCGAGGGCTGGTTTTCTGGTTCTTGCTAAGCTGGGGCACTCACAAAGGAAGTGATAAGAGCCCTCTTCCGCCTCTTTGTCATCATAACACTCTCTGCATAAGTCAGATGTGGTAATACCCATTCTGCTCATGTGGGTTCCCATTGACCCGTTAGGTTTCCAACCAAGAGAGACAGTTGAGGTCTACTTAGTGTAAGAAGGTAGTCTGATTTTTTCTTAGAGATATCCGGCCATAGGTTACCCGAAACCCGACAAGTATCAATTGCTGACCATCTGTGGTTTTGCGGGCTTCAGGAAACTCTGGCGAATTCTACTTTTTTCTTATACAAGTGGCATAAATATACAAAGGATTCAATTTGGATCGGTTCAAGATAAGATTCGCTTTTGGTTAATTCATCCGTCATTTCATTCCCATATATGTCGCGGTGTCCTGGGACCAATCGCAGGGTAACTGTGTTTGTTGTACTGAGTAATTTCAAATCGTTACGGCACCGGTTCACCAGTTTGAACTTTGTAACAATTAAGGAAATGGCTTTTATTGCCGCCTGACTATCAATGAAGATATCTATATTTTTTTATAATTTAATGCATACATAGATATTAATACTTTACATTGTAACTCACATAAAACTTTTTCGTAAAACTTCTCTTGTAGCCCAGGAAAATTAGACAAAAATTCCGACAAAACAGAATTTTTGATGTCTTAAACACTTTCTAAAAAGTATCTATACCTCAAATCTAGACCGGAGCTAAAGTTTTCAAGGGAGGGGGTTGAAACGGGATGAAATGAAAACTGGGTTGGTATAGGAATTAGGAAATAGCCGCCATTGCCAATGAGACTTTGAATTAAGCCTGGATTTTTCAAGCATATGTCGCGATATAGCAATATATGCTTTCAATTTGTCCATGTAAATCCTTCTGGGCCAAAATCCACCACCAGCCTGAATAAGCTAAGTACTAAATCACATTGATTTATTTCTTCTATTTGATTCCTAAATATTTCGAATAGGTTAAAAACTCAATAAAACCATTAACCACCATTGCATTAAAAATGTCAATCAAATTAAAAAATGGCTTTGTATAATGAAAGAAAAAAAAAACTAACATTCTCCCACTCATGTCGTCACATTTCGAATACCAATCACGTTCAATTGATGAATTGATTGGTTTCTTTTGCTGTAGGCGATATTGCTTCCGGATATGTGATGCGTAACTTAGTAGCGACGATGTTTTTTTTTTTTTTTTTTTAATTTCTGATGTCCAAATTTTTATGGGACATTAAGTGTGCTTATACTATGCCTATTAAACTTCCCACATACCTAACTGACCAATCTTTTTACTTGGTCTATGAGGCAAATATTGGATTCGTGGAAAAAAAATCTAGGTTTTTTTTTTCGAATATTTTGATTGTGGCTAAGTTCTCAATGAAGATTAAAATTTGTACAGAATTTAATAAATTGTCAAGTGTTTTTACTAAAATTACCATAATATTTTTTTATATTATTTTTAAGGCATGGGTGCAAGTAATTTTGTTTTTATGAACGAAAAATAAATTAATTGCTTATAGTTCTTTTGGTTTCTGTTCACAATTTCTCCTTATCTATTTCATTATAAATTATACAGGGTGATCGGTATAAGATGCACCAAACTGCTGGAGCGAGTAGGTTGGGTTAAGACAAGAAAAAATCGTATGGCAGGGGGGGTCTGTTTCCCCCGTTTAGGCAGGAGGGGCAATTTTATAAAAAATTGAATTAAAACAGAAAAAAAAATATTTAAAAACAACGGTACAATTTAAAATGCCATGCTATACTTTTTTGGAAAGCCAGAAGAAATCTCTTCTTTGATTTTCATTTTAAATTAAGTTGTGTTAGTGAATAGTTTTTGAAAAATTAATTTCCAAACTTGAATTTTTGAAAAAAAAAAAAAATGAAAAAAATAGTTTCAAGCTAATTTTTTTCAAAATTTTATGTAATTAAGTATAATTTTTGTTTTCAAAATTCAATGCTGTTATTAATTTTCAATAAAAAACAAAAAACCGGATGCTAAAATGTCTTTTAGTTTTTGAGAAAATTGAAATTAACGAAATCTACTTTACTATATATTTTGTAGAAATAACGGATGGAAGTCGAATTTAAGGAAAACTTACTTTTGTTATTTTCAATTTTCTCAAAAACTAGACTACATTTTGACATCAGGTTTTCAATGTTTGACCAAAAATTGATGGGAGTATTGAATATTACAAATAAAAATACAACCAAATAAAGTAAAATTTTGAACAAAATTAGTTTGAATTTTTTTTTTCAAAAAATTAAGATTTAAAAAACTGTTCCTAAAAGAACTTAATTTATAAACAAAATGGAAGCACATATTTCTGGCTTAACAAAAAAGTATAGCACGTCGTTTTGACCGTTACCGTTGTTTTTTAATAATTTTTTTTCTGTATTAAGTCAATTATTTTAGAAAATTGCTCCTCCTGTTATTTTCAATTTTCTCAAAAACTGAAAGACATTTTAACATCTGGTTTTCTGTTTTTGACTGAAAGCTAATAAGAGCATTGAATTTAAAAACAAAAATTATACTTAATTACATAAAATTTTGAAAAAAATTTAGTTTGAAACTTTTTTTTTCATTTTTTTTTTTTCAAAATTTCGAGTTTGAAATTAATTTTTCAAAAACTATTCACTAACACAACTTCATTTAAAATGAAAATCAAAGAAGAGATTTCTGGCTTTCCAAAAAGGTATAGCATGGCATTTTAAATTGCACCGTTGTTTTTAAATATTTTTTTTTCTGTTTTAAGTCAATTTTTTAGAAAATTGCCTTGCCCCTCCTGCCTAAACGAGGGGAAATAGACCCCCCTGCCATACGATTTTTTCTTGTCTTTTTTTAGAAAATTGCCCATCCTGCCTAAACGGGGGGAAATAGACGATTTTTTTCTTGTCATAATCTAACCTACTCGCTCCAGCAGTTTGGCGCATCTTATTCCGATCACCCTGTATAGTAGGTACTTAGCCAATAATTCTCTTTTTCTCACTGCCAACACCAATGTATATAGCCTTGAAGAACATGAGCAAGTACGTGCGACTCACTCTTGAATTTTATTTTATTTTTGTTCAGTGTCCCAAATGCAGTTTATTAATGAATATAAAATTCTTAAGACAATTCTTTTATTTTCGTGGCAGGAAATCCGCCGTTCGGTTAATGTTTTGGTTTTTTTCGTTTTTTTGTTTTTTTGTCCGAACACACATGACCTTCATTCATTTACAATCTTGACATTATATTTATTTATTCCTCAGGGTCATCCCGTTAAAAAAAAAAAAATATTTACACATTTTAAAATGCATTCATTCCCCCATCACACACGAAATGCATTGTGACATTTAAAATGTTGAATTCAATTAAAATTTAATCGAAGGGCTCTCTTATCAATCTGATGGGACTCTGCTCTGCTCTGTTCTGTTTTGTTCTGGTTTGCTTTAAGACTCTGATATGTGATCTCTGACCTATCCTCGGCAATGATTGATTAGACATGCCTGACTCTTGCTTCATCAGCCGCTGCCGCCGCCGCCGGCCGCACATGTACAATACGACAACACTCTTGGCCATTAATCTAATCAAGCAAAATGCATGACAATGATTCCAGAGAGATGCCACAGCAAAATATTAAATACAAAAAAAAAGTTGAATTTTTCAAGATATGAATAAGTATAATAACGAAAACGAGGAAGAATATTTATAATCGTACGTAAACTGTGAAACCGTGAACAAGAAATTGATGATAATTGTCATCGGACAATTGAATCGTTTAAGATCACTGTAATCATGTAATTAAGGCCTTTATGTTTGTTTGTAAAGGTTTTTTTTTTTTTTATTTTTTTTTTATGTTTCCATCTTAAAGATGCTGGGATTTTTTGTTTGATTTTATTGTTTTTTTTTTCTTTTATTTTTTCTAAGAGGATTTGATGCGGGGGCTTAACGTTGTTAAATTGGGACTTGTGGGTTATGTAATCTTGTGAAGTTTGAGGAAATTTGAATGGGGGCTTTTATTATACTGTGTCTTTTAAAGAAATGATAATACACAAAAAATAAGGGTCAAACTTTCTAAAAAAAATATATATGTACATGTATTACGAGCTGTAAATTGCAGCTTGTAAATTAAAAAGATCAAAAACTGTCAAATTGACAACAAAAGCTTATAATACGAAACATTGTGTGATATTTGCAACAGAACTTCCTATAAAAAAAAAAAAAATTGATGGCACAACAGCTCATGAAGAACTAGGGCCTAGTGACTTACAACTCTCAACCATTCCTGTGTACGTGTCTGCAGGAATGGAGGGGACCTACAGTTTATTGCCGAATCCGAACGGCTAACGAGCGGCACTTTTCTGTGACAGAAGATACTCTTGGAGGATTTGTCAATTCCTCGCAAGAGACAGTAGCCGTATTTTTCTTTTTTTAAATAAATAGGTGGCGAGGCTGGGGCTCAGAACTTCCTATACCAAATATAAAAGTTAAGGATTGGCAGCTATTGCATAAACCTGGCTGAACACTTTAGAAATATTTGTTAAAAAAATATAAAAAATTATGGGCCGATTTTTTAATCATCAATGAAATATTTAGTTAACTGTCAAAATCAGATTTTGAAAAAATATCGAATTTTGACCAAAATCAGATTTTGAAAAAATATCGAATTTTGACAAAAAAAAAAATGTCAAATTTAAAAAAAAAATCAAATTTTGAAGAAAAAATCAAATTGAAAAAAAAAAAATCAAATTGAAAAAAAAAAAATCAAATTTTGAAGAAAAAATCAAATTTAAAAAAAAAATCAAATTTTGAAGAAAAAATCAAATTTAAAAAAAAATCAAATTTTGAAGAAATCAAACTTTGAAGAAAAAATCAAATTTTGAAGAAAAAATCAAATTTTGAAGAAAAAATCAAATTTTGAAGAAAAAAATCAAATTTTGAAGAAAAAATCAAATTTTGAAGAAAAAATCAAATTTAAAGGATAAAATCAAATTTTGAAGAAAAAATCAAATTTTGAAAAACAAAATCAAATTTGAAAAAAATCTAATTTTGAAAAAAAAATCTAATTTTGAAAAAAAATCTAATTTTGAAAAAAAAAATCTAATTTTGAAAAAAAATCTAATTTTGAAAAAAAAAATCTAATTTTGAAAAAAAATCTAATTTTGAAAAAAAAAAATCTAATTTTGAACATTTTCATCTAATTGTCAAAAAGTAAAATCTTGAAAAAAAATCAAATTTTGAAAAAATCGAATTACCTAAGAAAAATGTTTTTTATTTAACAAATCAAATAAAAAAAAATATTTAATAAAAAAAAATGAGTCAAATTATGAAAAAAAATAGAAAGTCAAATTTTAAAGCTGCACACAAAAAAAATAACGAAAAAATATCAATAGTAGATATTTGGAGCAATAAACACGATCATTTTGTTATTTTTATTATTAAACTAAAAATTCGGTAGACGGACTTAAAAAATGAAAAACTGAACATACAAATAAAAGGTACGAACAGTTTTTTTTAAAATATTTTTGTACTTTTGTAAACCAATATTGAGATCCTTAAAAAACTTAGAAATACTCTAGATTAGAGGATTGATTCAATTTTCTAAAACTATTATTTTTTTTCTTTTCGTTTCTAAGATATCGATGATCAAAGACAAAATGAAACTTCTCTTAAAAAAACCGAAAATTGGAACCCAATGTCAAATTTGGAAATTTTGTCATATCATGGCTTTAAAAAAAAAAAAAAGCTTTATGTTATCAAATTTTTTTGAATACAAATAATATTCACGAATTTCCAAAAACCATAACAATTCCAAAACAAAATTTCAGAACCATTAATTTTTTACTCAATCCACCAATAAATTTTGTGTGTATTTCTATAAAGTATCGTGTAATTCAGGTTGCATTTGAGAGACCGAAGGTTTTTCAGGTGTATACAGTGAAAACTCCCTTTAGCGAACACGGTGATGGTGACAGTGTCTTTTTGATTGATTTAATTATTCAAATATTAAAAAAAAAAATATTATTTAATAGCGTAAAATTTTGAAAAAAAAAAATTAGTTTGAACATAATTTTTTTTTTTAATAATACACAATTTATTTGGACTTGTTGAATTATTGACTCAAAATAAATAGCTTTTAACGGCCTTTATTTTATAAAAGTTGGCGTTTCGTCCCGGCGATGTCACTTGGTTCATCAGTTGACTAAGGTCTTGTCAATACGCAATTACTATTAAGCTCAGTTCACTTTACATACATAGATTTATTTCATAATTAATTCCTAGTGTGAAGTTTATCCAACCAGATTTTTTTCATTATTTTTTTAAAATTCTGAGTTTGAAAATTAATTTTTCAAAAACAATTCTCTCAAATTATTTGAATTAAAAAAAAATAAAAGAAACGAACTTGGTTTAAAAAAAAAGTAAATTTCAAGTCGATTTTTTTAGAAAATTGCCCCTCCCGCCTAAACGGTGGGAAAGAGACTCCCCTCGGCTTAACCTACACGCTCTAACTTTTTGTCACACCTTATGACAATCATCCTGCATAGTATTTCGATAACTATACAACACACATATGGATACAAATGCGTGTTATATCAATTGGGTCCTACCATGTATAAAGGCGAACTGTTATATGTTGTGTCGAAGCTCCAATAAAATTCAAAAACTTAAAACCAAAACGCTACCAATAAAAGTCCAATGAAGTATCTTTTCATTTACATGTATCACGAGTTTTGATAAATCACAATTTATCCAGAAAAACCCACTTAATGTTGTAAATTTTAAACTTTCTCAAAAACATATTTAAATCCATTAATCTAACTCTGGTGCAGATCCGACGTCTCAAACACAAAAAACGAAAATATACCATTAAAAAAAAAACCCTTTCACTTATTAATCTAATTCAATCAATTTACTATTGATAAATCTTCCATTCGTCGACCTTTTCTCCACTGTGATGTTAATAATTGATAAACAAAAAAAAAATAAACTTCGTCGTCACTCGAACGTGCTTGCAATTCAATTATTCGATCAATCAAAATTAAGATGGAAAAACTTTTTTTTTTTTTTTACACAACATCTCGATGCTTTGCCGCACTCATGCACATATTTCTCCGACATAATGATGAAGTGTATCAATAAAAAAAAAAAGCAAAAATTGCTCAACCACTTAGCTCATATCTCGCATCAATTGTAAGAAATTGATAAAACGGAAACTCAGTTCAAACAAACATCACCAGAAACCGGAAACACTTGAAGTACATACCTATGCACGACATAAAATAAATACAAACAGATATCAATGATGGATGGACGAGAACGTAGATGTACGACGGACGTTTCCAAGACAAATTGTATCCCGAATTTTGCTATTAAATCAATGTCCTCGTTTGCCACCATCATTTCATCGGCTATGTCTCTAAGGGCAATCATATGTGAAATGTCTTTATGCATCAGAATCCAATGCTGGAGATCTGCTCTTTCTCCATAGGTAATATATCGAGTTCCACTTGAATGGGTTTGAAAATCGAAATTGTGAAAAAGCATCCGAAATAATATGTTTTGTTTGAGAAAAAAGGTCAAGAAACGGAAATTACATCCAAAATTGTTTGCACAAAAGATTTGAATACTTTTCTACATGATTGCACCACACTTTGGCATTATGGTTTTTGTTTTTTTTTTCTAGCTTCGAACGGTTCCGCTGATGGTTCCATCCAAATGCACTCTTTTCTAAAATGAAATCTGACCTAGATTTTCAGGGCTCCATCATTTTTTTTTTTTTTATTTTTTTTTAAATTTTTGTTCTCCAAACAATTTGTGACTTAAGTAGGTCAATTTGTGCATATCTGTTTGGAATATAGGAATAAATGAAATATTATAGGCTTAGAGAAGAGCAAGAAACAAAGAGGGAGGAAAATTCTGGATAAATTGAGATTGAAAAATGGCTGCCTAATGGAGAAGGGATAACCTTGCTCCAGATAACAAGCTGTTAAATTCGGATGGTGATATTGGTTAAATATAATTTTTTTTTTTTCTTTTGATGAGAAAATAATTCAAGTTGTGATTAAAATTCTACCCACAACACAACATCCGTTGAACACAACATACCAAATTAGCGGTTAATTGGCGATAAGAGAATGTGATAAATTCAAATTTGTTAAGCTTGTAACAGAAATGCAAATGCCAATTTTCTTTACGATATTTTTGTAGTTTTTTTGTTTTAAGAGATAATTTTTTTGTTGTAAATTTTGCTTTTTGCAGGGGTAAAAACCAACCAGATTGATCTACTGGGGATTTGACAAATTTCATTTCAATTTATAAACATTAAGGGACTTGTTGATCATTTTGAATTGCTCATATTTTGCCAATCTATATAGTTAAAGTTCAAATGGATGGGGTATTCACGATACTCTACAACAAGTCTAGTAAAATTGCAAAATTTGATTTTTTTTTTAGTAGATCGTGAACGCACTTTGCCTATTCCGTTTTAACACTACAGAAAATACACACACGAACAACAGCTGACAACAAGAATGACATTTGGCTTACTATCAAATACACGTTTGCAAATTTTACACTCTTGCTTCTGTTTGACGTTGGGTTGAGAGGTCCGTCAAGCTGGGTCCGCCACAATCGAAATTCGAAATTCTAATGATGCAGGAATTTAGTACTAATTAAGTTCTAATTTTGTACCGCAATCCCGATCTGGAACTAAAATCCCCTCCCCCTCAAACCTGTGGCGGACCCAACTTGACGTCAAGCTGGAACCACCACACCTCCAAACACAAAAATTCAAAAAACTAATGATGCAGGAATTTAGTACAAATTAAGTTCTACTAATTTCCAAAACTCCGAATCAGATACTCCATCATTTGACCTTGAAATTAAGCACCAAACACAAAATAAGTGGTGGAGACTTTTTATACGTCACCCTAAAAAAAAAAAAAAAAAATAGGTATTAGATGGTTCATTAGAAAAAAAACCAACTTTCACTTTTCTACTCCCACTGGTTTAGTTTTTATGACGCTTAAACTAGCCCCTATATTTGAGGGTGACCGTCAAACTGGGTCCGCCACAGGTTTGAGGGGGAGGGGATTTTAGTTCCAGATCGGGATTGCGGTACAAAATTAGAACTTAATTACTACTAAATTCCTGCATCATTAGAATTTCGAATTTCGATTGTGGCAGACCCAGCTTGACGGACCTTGGGTTGAGGTATAGTGAAAGTGCAAAAGTGTTGTAAGATGGTCTTCAGTATATTTTGGTGTTGAAGTGTAAGAAAATGTTACACTTTTGCACTTTTTCAACGATACTATACCAGTTGCATCGGATCGTGAATACCCCTAATGTAGCTAGTATTTGCAATATAATAGAAGCCTTCTGTTTTCATAAATATAAGCTTTTTGATTTGGAAGTGACTCTCATTTATAACAGCTTTGTGCATTAAAGTATTGTTTATGCGGCCTAACCAGGGTCAGGATCTTCCGTCGGTTGGCATACTTCAAGCACCCACAGTTTTTTGTATAAGCCAGGCGAAGCCCGAAGTGGGTATGTTCAACGGCAGCGCAGCAGTGGGCCCTGGCCCTGGCCCTGGCCCTGCTTGGCTGCATAAACAGAACTTATATAAGCAAAACTATTATACATTGGTATTTGTTATAACAATTATAACAGTTATAATTTTTTTTTATTTAGAACAGTTACAACATTTATAGCACTGTTTTAAATGATATAATAGTTATATCATTTAAAACAGTTATGGTATTTATAACAGTTAAAACATTTATAAGTTATTAGATTTATAACAGTAAATACATTTATAGCAGTTAACATACATCACAGTTAGAGCTGTTATAATAGTTAGAGCTGTTATAATAGTTATATCATTTAAAACAGTTATGGTATTTATAACAGTTAAAACATTTATAAGTTATTAGATTTATAACAGTAAATACATTTATAGCAGTTAACATACATCACAGTTAGAGCTGTTATAACTCCTTAAACTGCCCAAAATACAGTTTGGATTTTTCTTTATTTCGGTTACATAAAATTACGTCAAAATATCTGCAAACAGTTTTTAAGCCCAGAAAAATAAGACAAACAATAAAACAATATTCCAAAAAAAATTTCCACATACCCATAAATTTGTACGTACACCCCTGCTTCGCAAACCCTTCTATGTGTCTGTTTACATTGGATATTTAATGAAGCATGTTTTCGTTCATTAAAATGTTCCTCGTGTTTGCATTATAAAGAAGAAATCTTTTGATTTCAATTTACCCATTTCTTACTCACACCCTGAAATCCATGTATCTCTCACTCACACAAAAAAAAAAAATCTTCACGCTGAATCCGAGAATATTTATTGAAACTGGCGCATCGGGCTGTGTACTCTAAGCCCCCATATATGGGATATTCGCAGTCTAAAAGGTCAGTAATTGGTCATAATAGGTCAGGTAATTTTAGAAATTGGTCAGGCCTAGAAATTTTTTAATCCAGGGTTGAAGTTTTTCAAGGTCAACCGCGATTTTTGGCACCTCATTTATGGGATATTCGGAAAAAAAGTATACCACTTGAAGGGCCACTGGATAGTGATAAAAGGTCAGGTAATTTCAGTAATTGGTCCATAGATTTTTAAAAAATAATTTTCAAGTTTTTTTTCAAGGTCATTACAAGGTCATATGAACTTTTAGCACCTCATTTATGAGATATTCGAAAAACTATATACCATCTGAAAGGTTACTTAATCCCCATAAAAGGTCAGATGGTTTCAGATATATAAAAAAAAAAAAATTAAAGGTCATTGACCATTACATTGAATTTTTTTTATAAAAATTATAAAAAAATCTATGCCTGACCAATTTCTGAAACTAGCTGACCTTTTATGAGCTTTGACTGACTTTTTAAACTGCATACTTGTTTTTCTTAAATTCCACTCATGAGGTGCTAAAAGTTCATTACTGTGACCTTGAAAAAAACTTTAAACATTAATTTAAAAAAAACCTATGTCTGACCAATTACTGAAATTACCTGACCTTTTATCACTATTCAGTGGCCCTCCAAGTGGTATACTTTTTTTACGAATATCGCATAGGTGCCAAAAATCGCGGCTGACCTCTAAAAACTTCAACCCTGGATTAAAAAATATCCCATATACGGGGTGCTAAGATCCTACAGCTGGTGCGGCGCATCGGCATGATTTGGGTGGCATCTATCCATTTCTTTTTCACACATATAAAATCTACCTATCTCAGTGGATGCGCCATTCATTAAAAATCTAATGTAAACAGGCACTATAAAGATCATGCACCCTCTACTAAATATTTTGTATATCAACAAACTTTTTTCCCTCTATAACCAATATGGATCGAAATAAATCGGTTTTTTAAAAGAAGAAAAATGATGGTAGTGCTGAGGGAAGGGATATGTCAATTGAGTATTTTATGGTTAGACAATAGGGCCGGATTCGATTAGTACATTCACTTTGAAAAGAAGAAAGTAAAGAGTCCATTAACTTTATGAACGAAGTAGATATTTTTCTCTAAACTACTTCTTTCTTTGTTTTTATTTTTATAAAACTTATTATTCTTATACGATGCTTCCCCAAGTAAATCGTGATGGTTTTGATATGTAATTCAACACCACCGCTTGGTTGCTCATCGAAAATATGTGCAACACAAAACTTATAAAGAAAAAAAAAAAAAAAAAAAAAACTAGGTGCATCTTCACGGACTCAAAACTTTATTCACAACTCACCAGAACCACACTCGATCATGCGATATGTAAAGGTATGAAGGTAGGTGGTAAATACAGTGTTAAATGAAAAATCAAATAGATGAAAAATAAGAAAGATATAAATACCTAAATGTTTATATGAACTCAAAGCTGTGGCAAAATAAATATGAAGCTTTAATAGATACTTGGAATGTTGTTCAATTTAATGAGGCTATGCAGAAGGAGGTACATACACTATCGTCTATCATCAAAATATATTGCACTGCACATTCTATATTATTATTTGCAATTCAATAGTCCGAATGGTATCGTTGCAAATAGAAAAGACATCGAACAATCGATTTTAATTCCACCAACATTACTTAGTCTGATAAAAAAAAAAACAAATGGAATGCATTACTACTGGATTGAAAGAACTTGTTCTTTATGGTCAAAGCTTTATGAGCATTGAAGATGGTAAGGAAGAAAAATGAGCGTAACCTAATGCCCCCAGTCTCATTGCTCAAACACAACATTTTACCATATCCAACGCTATCTCCCAGACTATACAACAATTATGGAAAATAATTGTTCCCACAAAACCATTAATGACTTCTAATGTTGTTTTGAATTTTCAATTGTGTAAACAGTTTGCACCTCCAAAAAATATGTATACATTTTGCTCGAATTATTAATTTAAAATTCCGAATCGGATTCTCACCTTTCATCATTTTTTTTTTTTTTTTTTTTTTAATTTGAATTGATTTTTTGTTGCGAACATTAAATAAACAAAAAAACTTCCAGATTCGCAATAAACAGTATCTATTTTTTTTGGGTTATGTGTACCTACTTGTTGTGTTGGTAATTTTGAAATGTGCTCCAATTAGGTTTTAATTGTTTTGTTAATTTATTATTGTGTTAAACAATTTGATATTAATGAAATGATATCGAAGCGATAATTTGTATAAAATTAAGATGTGGAATTTCATATTTAGACATTATTTAAGTTGCGTGACTCATCATTAGAACAGGAGCTGATATTCACTTCTGTATTTATATGCCAAAGGAGAAAGACATGACTCAGTTTTTTTTCTTTTTTTTTGGCAAGGGATGAGTTGATGTTATGAGACACGCCAATTATGAGGGAAAATTCTTTGAACAATGGATATTTTCAGCCAACTTAAGTAAGAACACCAGAATACTAAATTCATACGATATATGAGGTGGGTATACCTGCTATAAATTATATTGATTTGCCAAAAAAAAAAAAAAGTTTAGTGAATCACGTTTTGTGTCCTTGGGCGGTAATATTTTATGAGCCAAGATTTTAAAAAAAAATATTGCAGTTGTAATTTCACTGAAAACAAGATTTTATAAATGCAAATAATAAAAGATTAAAATAAGGTTTATGTAAAGGGTTACTTCTGATAAACAAGCTAAGTAAAGGGTGTTTTTTTTTTAGAGGGGAGAACTTTGAACTGTATTAAATGGTTAGGTTAGGAGGGGTGTGCCTAGCTCTGAGGCTGTTGCGTACACGGGGGCCTGTTGGTCCATTGTGATCCCCTATAAACAGAGATAAAACCTAAACTATCGGTTTACATAGACTGATTCATTTACGAACCAGCATGTGCTTTCTATTTTTTTCCTCATGTTTGCCATTGGGACCTGCGCTAAATCGTCCAGTTCTCCAACAAACCTGTTTGCAAGGTAACGGAGACGGTTTGTTTGGAGGTTTGGGCAGTCGCAGAGCCCAAGGTGTTTAATGGTTTCTATCTCCTCAACATTCTTACAGCTCCTACAAAAATCGGGTGCGTATATACACCCAATCTGACAGTTATGCCAATGGCACAATGTCCCATCGTCAGTACACCTATCAGGGTTCTAATATTCTTTTTACTTCGGGATAAAATGAGTTTCCTTTTCATTAATTCTAGGCCATAAACTTTTGGAGGTTGCACAATCATTCGTGGATTTCCAGGAGTTATTGATTTGCTCTTTCGTTATTAGGTCTATCTTCTTTTCGATCACTCCTATGGGATTTCCTAAGTACATGCATTTTTAAAATCAGCAATGACTGGGAGGGCTCAGAACATGTGGTATCTAATTGGGTACTAGTGTCTCTATTTGTCATTGACCCTTTCCTTGCCAGTGCATCTGCTATATGATTCCCTTCTATATTGCTACATATGTCCAGGAACCCAGCATAGTTTGACTTGGTTAGTGTTGCAAATATTGTTCAGTATGCCTCGACATTTAGCTACTGCTTTGGATCTTATGGTCTCACTGGATAATGCGTTAATAGCAGCTTGGCTGTCCACGAAGATTGTGATCTCTGATGAGCTCAATTTATTCCTGTGGACAATTTCGGCTGCCTTTTCAATTGCATAAATCTCAGCCTGAAATACACTACACTCATCTGGGAGTTTATAGGATTCTCTAATATTAAGAGCTTCTCAAAACACCCCAGCTCCTGTTTCTTCCTCCATTTTTGACCAACTTTATTAAATAAAATAAAATTGATAGTTTTTTGTGAACTTTAGTCCAATGCGTTACGCCTATGCAAGCACAAAAGTTTCATACAAATTTATCAACGTGAAAATCTTTATTTGCAAATAAGCGTTTTTTATGAAAAGTTATCGGAAAATAATAATAAAAAAAAAATAGTAAAAAAGTAAAATAATTGTGATCAAAGAATAGTTAAGTTAAGAATTATCTTTGACATAAATTTTGTAAATTTCACCACCCCACCCCATTTTGTTTTAGATTTTTTTTTATAAACTGTTTGAAACATACATAATAACGCCCTCTATCAAAATTGAGCTTTGGACTCTTAAGGAAGCCAGAGCTGTCGATTGCAAAATATTATAAATGCAGAGTAATACAAATTTAGAAAATAAATCGATTTTGTTTTTGAATTTCAAGGACATAACTCAACAGACAAGACATGACCCAATAATGTTCAACTTAATCTATAGGCTTATAAAATTGACACATTTCATATCTTAAAAGGAGATAAACTCATTCCATTTCACAAACAGAGATTATGAACTTTCTGTCGAATATACTTATACATATATGGTTGATTATATGAGTCTAGATCCATTGTCCCATTATAGGAACTCAAAGAATTTCATGCTTCACACACACACAACAAAATATTCCACAAAAATCGAAGCGATGATAGCACGGGTCTGTCAGTTTACTATTATTGTATTCGATTTTACGAATAAAGAGAACATCGTAAAAGCATAGAAAAAGTATCGATAACATCTTAATAACTGACTTTCTTTCTTCTAATCTTTTATATATTTTTTTTTTATTTTAAACAAAACTTCAATCTGTGCATGAAACCAATGCCTTTTATCTAATAAATTGGAAAATAACTATGTAAAGAATAATGAAGAAGAAAAAACTCTTCAAAAACTAATTGAATGGCTATATTGATAATCGATTTTACCTGATTTTTTTTAAATAATCAAAAAAATGATAAAAGTTACAAAGGTTCCAAAAGCGGAACGGAAAAACGACTATAATTAAGTTTTTTTTTTTTGTAGATACTTATCTATTCTACTATTAAGTCCATTGAACCTTTTTGAGTGGTGAGAGGAAACAACAAAAGCTATTGATACTTTTACCCACAGACATTCATAATAAATGAGTTAAAACTAGTATTTGTGGTTAGTAATGAGGAAAAAAATAATAAAAAAAAAAAATTACAACAGGTTTTGAGTCGAGCCGGTGCGTTTTTTTTTTTTTTTTTCTTTTTTTTTTTTTTTTTGCTGAATTGTCTAGAGAAGACCTTGAAATGTTTTCTTTCTCCTTTTATTTTTGCAAACTTATAGATATCATACAACCGATGCAATCTACCTAACCTATGATGTGTATTCCAATTGGAATGGCATGGAAACATAAAGAGTAATATTTTGCATGCATATGCTCATGATAATCACGGCCAATTGAGATTGATATGACTGAAATTGAAATAGATTCAAAAAGCCAATTTACGGTCTATTTATTTAAATGATATTGAAATAATTTGAATTGCGTTTAATGACACCTACGATTTGGGTCATTCAAAGGGAAAGTTATTAAACGATTTTCCGATTCCGAGTTATTTTTGTTTGTTTATTCTTTTTCTTAATTACATATGTACAACATAAACTTCAAAGTGCTCAAAATTTTCAATATCAGGATAAATTAAAATTCACTACTAGATTGCACGAACTTGCTCTTGTGGTTAAAGTTGCTTGGAATTTACAGGGTGTTCGGTATAAGGTGCACCAAAGAGCTAGAGCGAGTAAGTTGGGTTAAGACAAGAAAAAAATCGTATGGGAGGGGGGGGGGTCTATTTCCCCCCGTTTAGGCGGGAGGGGCAATTTTCTAAAAAATCGACTTGAAATAGATACAAAATTATGTATTAAGAACCAACGGTGACACTTACAATTTCATGTTATACTTTTTAAAGCCAGAAATCCATTCCTTTATTTTGTTTGTAATTCGGGGCACTAGAGAGAACAGTTTTTGAAAAATTAATTTTCAAACTTAAAATTTAAAAAAAATAATAAAAAAAAATTGTGTTCAAACTAATTTTTTTCAAAATTTTACGTAATTAAGTAATACAGCCCAATTCTAAATATTCCCCGGGAAAAAAACTCCCTGGGAGACGTATTCTTTCGGGAGTAGAATGCTCCTATTCCGAATTCTCTGGTAGATTATTTTTATCTTCGATAGCAGAAATAAGAGTTCTGAATGTTCAGAACAGCTATTTTACATTTTTTGACAATTATATCAAACTGCAGAGAAAAAGAATTTATTCCCGGGGAGACAATTCCCCGGGAATTTACATTTAGAATCGGGCTGATAGTTTTGTTTTTAATATTCGATGCTCCTGTAAATTTCTAGTCAAATACGGAAAAGAAAATATTCAAGTGTCTTTTTGTTTTTGAGAAAATTAAAAATAACGGGAGGGGGAAATTTCTAAAAAAAAAATAACTTAAGACAGAAAAAAAATTACTTAAAAATAAACGGTCACTATTACAATGGCATATTATACCTTTTTGTAAGACCAGAAACTTCTTTTTTTATTTTATTTTTAAAACAAGTTATCTTAATGAACAGTTTTCAAAAATTAATTTTAAAATAAAAAAACCAAAAATTCTGTTCAAACTATTTTTTTTTTCAAGTAATATTTTCGTGTTTAATATTCAATGCTCTCATCAATTCTCAGCCAAACACTCAAAACCAGATGTCAAAATGTATTCCAGTTTTTTGAGAAAATTGAAAATAACTAAAATAAGTTCTCCTTGAATTTGACTACAATCGGTTATTTTGTTGTTCCAAAGATTCTGTTTCTACTAATTAAAGTAGTAAGTAGATATCGTTATTTTTAATTTTCTCAAACACTAAAAAACATTTAGGCATCCGGTTTTTAGTGTTTGATTGGAAATTCATAGGAGCATAGAATATTAAAAGCAAAAATGTTCCTAATTACGTTAAATTTTGAAAAAAAATTAGTTTCAACACAATTTTTCCATTATTTTTCCAAAATTTTGACTTTGAAAATTAATTTTTCAAAAACTATTCTCTCAAATAATGTGAATTAAAAGAAAATAAAATAACGGACTTCTGGCTTTAACAAAAGTATAACATGACATTGTAGGTGTTGCCATTTGTTTTATAATGATTTTTTTTTTGTCATTTCAATTTAATTTTTTCGATTCGATTTTTTAGGTGCGTCAAGATGGCGCCGCCACAGACGAAATTCAAAAATCTAATGATGCAATAATTAGGACCTAATTAGGTGCTAATTAAGTGCTGCAATTTTAGCTGAGCACTTAATTCCCTTCCCCCTCAAACATGTGGCGGTGCTAACTTGACGTCAAGATAGCGCCGCCACAGAAGGAATTCAAGAATTTAATGATGCAGTAAAAAGGAGCTAATTAGGTGCTAATTAAGTGCCGCAATATTAATTAAAGTGCTCTTTGATTTGACCCTAAAATGCACCTTAACAGTTTACCCGAAAATCCTAAAACACCCAAAAATGAATGCACAGTGAAAATAATGGTATCAAATTAAAGGGCTAGCCAAGCCCAAGCCAAAGATATGCAAATCAACCTCTTACCCCCACTCCTTCTTGTCCAAATTGGCTTGTGTAACCTTTGTGGATCTTGTGGAACTTGTGGCGGCGCTATCTTGACGTCAAGATAGCGCCGCCACAGAAGGAATTCAAGAATCTAATGATGCAGTAAGAAGGACCTAATTAGGTGCTAATTAAGTGCCGCAATATTAATTAAAGTGCTCTTTGATTTGACCTTGAAATGCACCTTAACAGTTTACCCGAAAATCCTAAAACGCCAAAAAATTAATGCACAGTGAAAAGAATGGTATCAAATTAAAGGGCTTGCCAAGTCCTTTTCAAAAATGTACAAGTCAACCTTTTACCCCCACCCCTTCATGTCCAAATTGGCTTGTGGAACCTTAGTGGATCTTGTGGAACTTGTGGCGGCGCTATCTTGACGTCAAGATAGCGCCGCCACAGAAAGAATTCAAGAATCTAATGATGCAGGAATTAGAACCTAATTAGGTGCTAATTAAGTGCTGCAATATTGAATTAAGTGCTCTTAGATTTGACCTTGAAACCGAATGCAACAGTTGCATGCAATTCTTGATTTTTTTGATTCGACCTCTTTTTTAAGAAATTTTAACAGAGGCTTAAAGATACTATTAAGTGCTCTTAAAAAAGTCAAATTTTATTTTTCTACCTCAACCTATTCTCTTTGCACAGACCAAAATGCAATTTTTGATGACGTCACTTCCGTCAAGATAGCGCCGCCACAGAAGGAATTCAAGAATCTAATAATGCAGGAATTAGAACCTAATTAGGTGCTAATTAAGTGCTGCAATATTGAATTAAGTGCTCTTAGATTTGACCTTGAAACCGAATGCAACAGTTGCATGCAATTCTTGATTTTTTTGATTCGACCTCTTTTTTAAGAAATTTTAACAGAGGCTTAAAGATACTATTAAGTGCTCTTAAAAAAGTCAAATTTTATTTTTCTACCTCAACCTATTCTCTTTCCACAGACCAAAATGCTATTTTTGATGATGTCACTTCCGTCAAGATAGCGCCGCCACAGAAGGAATTCAAGATGTCCTTCAAGTTAGCAGAGCAAGGTCAGCAGAACAAAGTTTTAATGATGTCATCATTAGGTGCTTAATAAGTGCTAATTAACTACCCAACAACAAAATTAAGTGCTCCAGTACTTTTGGAAAAAATTGAAATCAAGTTAGCAGAACAATTTTCGAAAACTGCTTAAAACGCATGGAAAAAAATATGCTTTACTCTCATAATTAGATGCTATTTAAGTGCTCCACGAATCAAAAAAAAAATTGAAAAAAATTGTTTTTTACAAAAAAAAAAAATATTTTAAAAAAATTTTGAAAAAAAATAATTTTTTTTCTAGTTTTTTCGTCATAAATATACTTGAATAATTAAGACTTCATCTAATTAGAGTTAAGTACTCCATTTTTCGAAAGATTTTTCAAGATTTAAAGAAAAAAAACAATAATCCAATTTTCCATACAAAACCCTGCTCTGCTAACTTAAATTCGATTTTTCTCGAACAATTCAAGATTTTTTCACCCAAATCTTTTTGATATTTTCCGAAAGATTTTCCAAGATTTTCAGAGAAAAGTACTATATAATATCCACAAAATCGAATTTAAGTTAGCAGAGCAGGGTTTTTTATGGAAAATTGAATTATTTTTTTTTTCTTCAAATCTTGGAAAATCTTCCGGAAAATATCAAAAAGATTTGGGTGAAAAAATCTTGAATTGTTCGAGAAAAATCGAATTTAAGTTAGCAGAGCAGGGTTTTGTATGGAAAATTGGATTATTGTTTTTTTTCTTTAAATCTTGAAAAATCTTTCGAAAAATGGAGTACTTAACTCTAATTAGATGAAGTCTTAATTATTCAAGTATATTTATGACGAAAAAACTAGAAAAAAAATTATTTTTTTTCAAAATTTTTTTAAAATATTTTTTTTTTTTGTAAAAAACAATTTTTTTCAATTTTTTTTTTGATTCGTGGAGCACTTAAATAGCATCTAATTATGAGAGTAAAGCATATTTTTTTCCATGCGTTTTAAGCAGTTTTCGAAAATTGTTCTGCTAACTTGATTTCAATTTTTTCCAAAAGTACTGGAGCACTTAATTTTGTTGTTGGGTAGTTAATTAGCACTTATTAAGCACCTAATGATGACATCATTAAAACTTTGTTCTGCTGACCTTGCTCTGCTAACTTGAAGGACATCTTGAATTCCTTCTGTGGCGGCGCTATCTTGACGGAAGTGACATCATCAAAAATAGCATTTTGGTCTGTGGAAAGAGAATAGGTTGAGGTAGAAAAATAAAATTTGACTTTTTTAAGAGCACTTAATAGTATCTTTAAGCCTCTGTTAAAATTTCTTAAAAAAGAGGTCGAATAAAAAAAATCAAGAATTGCATGCAACTGTTGCATTTGGTTTCAAGGTCAAATCTAAGAGCACTTAATTCAATATTGCAGCACTTAATTAGCACCTAATTAGGTTCTAATTCCTGCATCATTAGATTCTTGAATTCCTTCTGTGGCGGCGCTATCTTGACGGAAGTGACGTCATCAAAAATTGCATTTTGGTCTGTGCAAAGAGAATAGGTTGAGGTAGAAAAATAAAATTTGACTTTTTTAAGAGCACTTAATAGTATCTTTAAGCCTCTGTTAAAATTTCTTAAAAAAGAGGTCGAATAAAAAAAATCAAGAATTGCATGCAACTGTTGCATTTGGTTTCAAGGTCAAATCTAAGAGCACTTAATTCAATATTGCAGCACTTAATTAGCACCTAATTAGGTTCTAATTCCTGCATCATTAGATTCTTGAATTCCTTCTGTGGCGGCGCTATCTTGACGGAAGTGACGTCATCAAAAATTGCATTTTGGTCTGTGCAAAGAGAATAGGTTGAGGTAGAAAAATAAAATTTGACTTTTTTAAGAGCACTTAATAGTATCTTTAAGCCTCTGTTAAAATTTCTTAAAAAAGAGGTCGAATCAAAAAAATCAAGAATTGCATGCAACTGTTGCATTCGGTTTCAAGGTCAAATCTAAGAGCACTTAATTCAATATTGCAGCACTTAATTAGCACCTAATTAGGTTCTAATTCCTGCATCATTAGATTCTTGAATTCCTTCTGTGGCGGCGCTATCTTGACGTCAAGATAGCACCGCCACAAGTTCCACAAGATCCACAAAGGTTACACAAGCCAATTTGGACAAGAAGGAGTGGGGGTAAGAGGTTGATTTGCATATCTCTGGCTTGGGCTTGGCTAGCCCTTTAATTTGATACCATTATTTTCACTGTGCATTCATTTTTGGGTGTTTTAGGATTTTCGGGTAAACTGTTAAGGTGCATTTTAGGGTCAAATCAAAGAGCACTTTAATTAATATTGCGGCACTTAATTAGCACCTAATTAGCTCCTTTTTACTGCATCATTAAATTCTTGAATTCCTTCTGTGGCGGCGCTATCTTGACGTCAAGTTAGCACCGCCACATGTTTGAGGGGGAAGGGAATTAAGTGCTCAGCTAAAATTGCAGCACTTAATTAGCACCTAATTAGGTCCTAATTATTGCATCATTAGATTTTTGAATTTCGTCTGTGGCGGCGCCATCTTGACGCACCTCGATTTTTTTACGAATCCAAAACTTGCCATATAATACTATGATAATCTCTCCTGTAGACCCGCCTGGAAAAATGGCAAGTTTTTACTCAAGGCCCTGGAAAGTCTTCAGTTGACGAGGAAAACTTGTCAAATAATTGATAGGGCCTTGGTAGTGAGAACTTGTGGAGCAAATTTTGCTATATCCCATCACAAAAAACCCACTTTACATCAAAAACAAAAACTTTGTAACCAACATACAATAGCATGAAATATTAAAATGTTAAGTTATTCATTTTCAACATTGTCTGGAGTTTTACAAATTAGCCCCTTATCAGACTGGGACTGGTAAACGGAAAGTCCCAGGATCGAATTACAAATAAACCAACTTTTTTTTTATTCTCTTTTGTCTCTCGGGGCAAAATGGTACATAACTGATAAGGGTCTAGCTAATTTATAACCCTGCTAACCCCTTGTTAGGATCTACATAGTGTAAAACTTTCTAGAGCGTCATTAAAAACTAGATTATTTTTTCAGTTGGGGTTTCATTATAATATTTCAAAAAGTTTAAACATTTAACTTATCATTTAGGATATATAAAAGGGTAAAAGAAACAGTTATTAAAACTAAAGCTTCAACATAAAGCTTCAAAGTATGCATACTTATACCTAAAAAAAAAAACAACCACAGTTTCAGTCTTTAAATCCAACCAAAACTGAGTCATCATCACAAGAAAACGCCTTGGGGCTGTGAATTAAAAAAAAAAAAAATATACAAAGAACTGTGATACAGCCCGAGACATCCTGCCATGAATTAGACCAAAGGTGAGCGAGATACCAAATCTGTGTACACGAAATAACCTCACCACACACACATCCGTAAAAACACACAGAAAAAAAAAAACAAACATGTATCCAACTCCAGAAACTGACTCATTTCCTTGTGTAAATTTATTCGCACAAAAAGTTAAATGAGAAAAAAAGTTATTCTTTTTTTTTCGCAAAACTTCTAGGAACATGGAAAAGGAAAACATATGGATTTACCTATTTAAATCCATCAAAGTCAAAATGAGAATGTGTTTGTGTATATTATTCTTTTTTTTTTTGTTTTGTGTTTGTATTTGTACTCGGATACAAAATGTGCCAGCTAAAATCGAGTCGCGCCGCGCCGGCCCAGCTTGGCCAACCGGCCGGTGGAATTCTATAGATGCAGATTTCTTTGTTTATACAGGTCGTTGGTCGGTTTGTCTCTTTTAACCATTTTCACACAGCCATCAACATCGAGTTTTTATTTTTTTTTTTATGTGAGAAGTTGAAAGATTTTTGTATGCAAATTAAAATAGTTCTCGGTTAAAGTTGGCCCGGTTTTGCTTTTTTCGCAGATTTGCATTATCTCTCCTGGTTCGCTTTAAACGTTTAAACCATTATTCAATTTTTACCTGTCCTATGCGGATTGAGTATTGGTTTTGGTTAAAAAAAAAAGTATTATTTAAGTGATGATAATGCTCCTGAAAAAAAAAAAATGAAAAAATCTAAAGCTCTAAACGCAAACGAGAGGCGTAGGATCGTCTTTTAACTATAAAACCTTAGGCACATAATTATTTTCGTTATAAATCTACTTCCAAATTTTGCTTTAGACAAATAGAATAATTGTATGGAAGCCGTTTTTGCCATTTTTTACCTGTATACGATTTTTTCGTGGGACTATTAACACAAAATGGTATTTAATTTAAAAAAAAAAATGTCGGGAGTATCTTCAAAAACTGCTAGATACCAAGTTTAAATAAAATTGACACCTGCATTTAGGCTGTAAGCTAACGGACAGGCAGAATTTTAAAAACCGCTTTTTTCGTCTTTCCTATTAGTCCGGTCATATTGGACATTTGACTCTGAAAAAATTGCCGAAAAGCTGGATTTTGGTATACAGCCTCCTGATGGTGTTCTTAAGAACAATTTTACGGGGGGTTAAAGGCCCCCCAAAATGGTCTTTCAGGAATATCTCCCTAACGGTGCCTTGTACAGATAAAATGTTTTAAAAATGTTGTAAAAAGTCCCCATCGATAAGATAGCCGCTAACAATTTTACGGGGGGTTAAAGGCCCCCCAAAATGGTTTTTCAGGAATATCTCCCTAACGGTGCCTTGTACAGAAAAAATGTTGATGACGAAATTGTAGCTTAGAAAATTTCCTACAAAAAAGGTTATAACACTTTTCTTCATAAAAATAACGGTTTTCAAAATAATTCAATCGGTATAGTTAAGGTTTTTAGTTTTCCATACAATTAGGATGATTCGCATACGGTGTGATAAGAAGCAAAGGCGTATAGGTTGAGTTGAGACAAGAAAAAAATCGTATGGGGGGTCTATTTTCCCCCGTTTAGATGGGAGGGGAAATTTTTTCAAAAATCGACTAGAAATAGGAAAGAGATCATACAAAAAAAACAACGGCAACACTTACAATGTCATGCTATACTTTTTTTTACAGCTGAAAGTCCGTTCTTAGTTTCAGACAATAGTTTTGAAAACATTGTTTTTCAAACTCAAAATTATGAATAAATAATGCAAAAAAATGTGTTCAAACAAATTTTGTTCAAAATTTTACGTTATTAAGTAGTAGTTTTGTTTTCAATATTCGATGCTCGTATTAATTTCTAGTCAAACACTGAAAACCGAATGCCTATATGTTTATTTGTTTAGTTCCTGAAAAAACATTTTGGGGAGCCTTTAACCCCCCCCCCCCCCCCGTAAAATTGTTAGCGGCGCTCCTATCGATTGAGACTTTTTACAGTTTCTTAAGAACACTATCAGGAGGGCTGTATACCAAAATCCAGCATTCCGGCGATTCCAACATCTAACTATGCAGGAATCAGGGGCTAATTTAGTACTCCAATCCCGAAAGAGCCCCGAATTCCCTTCACCCTAAACCTTGTGGTGGACCCAGCTTGACGTCAAGCTGGGTTCACCACACCTCCCAATACACAATTTCAAAAATCTAATGATGCAGGAAATGGGGGGCTAATTTAGTACTCCAATCCCGAAAGAACCACAAATGCCCTTCACCCTTTGGGGGGCAAAAACTGATTTGATGACGTCATCAAATAAGTTTTTGCCTTCTAAAGAGTGTAAAGAATTTTGGTCTCCTTTGGGGTTGGAGTACTAAATTAGCCCCAAATTAGACCCCGATTCCTGCATTTTTAGATTTTTGAATTTCCGTTGTGGTTGACCCAGCTTGACGGATCTGAAGTCTTGGCAATGTATTTTACATGAAATAGTTTTGGTGGAATTTCAAGTTTTCTAAAACCAATTTTTTACTTTTTTTTTTTGCTCAGAATCCAAATCAAACCTAACAACTGTTCTAAAACTGTTCTAACACTTTTGGTTTTCGAAAATTCTAAACCTATCTCTTTTGTTCGCTCAGTGGCAAAAGCTATCCTAAAAAATCCTCTGTATAGGTATAAGGTGTTTTACGCAAGTCCCTGCGACCCAGCAGTATACTTCAGATTTTTTTTTCGGGTGGAGTTTTTTTGTTTGAAGTCCTCTTACCTCAATAGCCTGCGACGGCGCTTTGTGGCGCTTAAAATACATTTGCATAACGCAGATTTGTTATTTTTCTATGTAAAGACACTTTTGCGAATGATGTGAGTAAAGACAATAAACAAAATCAGATAATACGGCCTCCTTTTATGTTTTTTTTTCTGTTTCTGTTTCTGTTTCTGTATGCAGACAAACAGAAGGATTTTGAATGTTACAAGCTGCAAAACTCAAATTCAATACTAATCAGACAGAATGTATGTATTTTTTCTCTCTTTGTTTTTTTTTTTTTTTTGATGATTGAGAAAGCAAGTTTCGGTTAGGAGGATTTTGACTTGGGTGTGTTTATGACACAAATGGTAAAAGATACAAACAATACAGTTAAGAGCCACAAATGAGATTGTCTAATCAAATGTATACAAGGTACAAGATATACATTAGCTTAAAGAGACGGTGAAAGAGTTGAAGCTAAATTGTCCTTGTTTTTGTTGTTGTTTGCAATTTATGTGAGGAGATGATAATTGCTTGTGTTTCAGTTTCGCAATTTTGATGATGAAAAGTTTGTATAAGATTTCAAAAGGATTCTTCATTCTTAAGAGGCCAGAGCCTCTTTTTAATTAGAAGCTAATTTAAACCATTTTGCCATCATCACAAGGAATTTTTTGTTAGTTTTTGTTTTTTTTTTTAGAGTCGTGTAAAATGAAGAGAAGTGTCTTTTCCCTTTTCGGTTATATGGCAATTACATACATTCTCATTATTTTCAAATTATAACTAATTAGATGCAGATAATGAGAATAAGAGGATGTGGTGGTGTATTGAAAATAATTTTAAACGAAAAATAGAAATATTTTTATGATTTAAAAAAAAAAGGGGTTATAATACATACAAACCTTTTATGCAAGCATTAATTGGCAATGTACTTTTTAGCCATTATTTCTGGCAAGAGTACCTACGACAACTTAGGCGCCGAAAAATAATGATAACGGTTTTTTGTATAACAGTTTAATACTAGCATTTTTTACTATGGGAGGGGGTCTATTTTCCCCCGTTTTGGACGGAAGGGGCAATTTCATTTAAAAAGTACCAAAAATTTTAAAAAATATATAAGAAAATAACGGTAATACTTATAATTAAGTGTTATACCTTTTTTTAAAGCCAATACTATGTTCTATTAGATAGTTTTTAAATCAAGTGAAATGGAACCAATTGCAATCGTTTGTCCACCCATTGTCCATGTTAGTCCTGAAAGAACAACATTTTTTCGACCCTTAGTTCAAAAGTTATTCAACATTCCTCGTAACCACTGGGTCCCGTCCTCGTAAGTTAAAAATTATGAGCGCTTGGCGACTTTTTTTTATGAGGGTTTTACTATAAAAAAAGAAATGTTGAATAACTTTTAAACTAAGGATGGAAAAACTAAATTTTTTTTATATACGAAGTTAAGAAGCCGATGGACAAACGAACCCAACCTCCTAAGTTATAAATTGTGGGCAGTAGAGGCGTTGTTTGATTTTTGGGGTACTTGCTATAAAAAAGAAAAGCTTATGTTTTTTCTGAGGGTGGACAGACGATTTTTTTACCTTTACAAACGTGGACAAACGATGGACAAACGAATGCGACATGTTTTGTCAAAAAACTTTGAGGTCGTGATTCTGGCGTCATACAGCTTTTATCTTAGGCTATATGGAGCCTTCGTCAAGAGTGTACACGAAATTTTGTTACACGCATAACTCGTCTGAACATCCCATTTACCAAATGTACACCGTGCCGGCTTGTGGTCACTTCGACAGTCGATTCATGATAAGCAAACAGATTGTACACACTATCAGTCGTGAGCAGAACTGCCATACGTGTTCGATAATGTGTACCACATTTTAAAAACGTTTTCGTGTTTCGGACCTATGAGTTGGCCTCCAATATCGTGCGATTTAACACCGCTAGACTATTTCCTATGAAGGCTTGTCAAGTCGCTAGTCTAAAAAAAATTCTAATGTCATGATAAAGATGAGTGCATATCATTTAAGCCATTCGAATTCGACAGAAAATTGAAGGTCTCCTCAATAACCCCAAACAAACAGCACACACACATAGAAATGGTAAGTTGTAAGCCAATAGGCCCTAATTATTCACCAGCCATCTCACAAACAACAGCTTTTGTTGTATTTTAGTGTCCTTAATATAAACGAATTATTTGTAGTAGCCGTGGCGTGATGGTTAGTGCGATGAACTGTCATGCCGGAGGTCTAAGGTTCGATCCCCAGCCTCGCCATTTATTTATTTAAAAAGAAAAAAACGGCTACTGCCTCTTGCGAGGAATTGAAAAATCCTTCAAGAGTATCTCCTGTCACAGAAAAGTGCCACTCGTCAGCCGTTCCGATTCGGCAATAAACTGTAGGTCCCCTCCATTCCTGCAGACACGCACACAGGAATGGTTGAGAGTTGTAAGTCACTAGGCCCTAGTTCTTCATGAGCTGTTGTGCCATCAAATTTAATTTAATTTTTTAATATAAACGAATAATAAAAGTGGATATAGGTATGTTGCATCAAACCACGTACATTTTTATATTTCCAGCCCCTATGTATGTCCTTGTACTGCTGAGGAAATCGTCTCATTTCCCGCGCCGCCGCCGGCCTAATATAAATGGTCCTTGGTTTCCTTCTTGGACATATCTCAGTCATGAGCAATGACCAACGACACACAAATTATTTTCTCCATAAAAATAAAATGGCCAGAAAACATTTTAAAATAATACAAACGATTTGAGCTTCTGTCATGTCGTCGTTCATGTTAATTGCAGAAACAAATGACCTACTCTATTCTTTTAATTAAAATAAATTGACAAACAACAGCTCACAGGAATGGAACATGATTTTTTGTTTATGAGTATGCTGCTACTATGCCTATGCCTACTCTTTGTACAGGCTACTGTGTTAATATTTACATTAAATTTACGAGTTCATCTCACTGACGACGCACGACACGATGGCATTCTTTTCAAACAAAAATGTGGTCCAGTGACCCTAATCAAGGCCTAACAAATAACAGCAATAAAAATTTTTGTTTCAAAACACGAATCACATGGATAAATGAGCATTAGCAATCGCATGCCATGCTTACTATTATCATTTCCGGATCTTGATTAAAATTTAAAAAGAAATAAAATTTTATACAAAAGGATAAATTAAAAAAAAAAAAAAAATAAAAATGATGAATCTGAAAGGAAATTAATTTCGAAATGGATGTTGTTATTTTGGGCTATAAAAGAAGCAGTTTTGACTGCAAATTATTTGCTCCATCAATTAACATTGAAAGATTCTTCGATTGAAAGAACAACAACAACTTGAACTTGTTTGAATTTTAATTTGTTATCTTATACCTACCTAGTAGCCCACTTCGAGATATAGACTGCCACGCCAGAAATCTGGGTTCGATTCCCAGCCTTTGCCACCTAACAAAATCGTTTTTCAGGACCTCGGCCTCTTGTGAGGAAGTGACAAATCCTCTAAAAGTATCTCCCGTCATAGAGAAGTGCCACATACCTTAACCGTTCGGATTTGGCAATAAACTGTAGGTCCCCTCTATTCCTGCAGACACGCACTCGGGGATGGTTCAGAGTTTTAAGTCACTAGGCCCTAGTTCTTCATGAGCTGTTGTGCCACCAATTTTATTTAATTTTTAGCTAACCTACCTAAATAATTACCTATTTTATTTTTTAATTAACAAACCAACAGCCTCCCTCAGTATCATGTTTCTACACGAAAACTTTAGTCATTTGTTATTAAATATGTAATTTCAGAAACATAATGACTTGAACTGGTAGTTTATGGGCTGTAAATCACAATTTAAAAAATAGTTAAACAAGTATTATGGATCATAATAAAAAAAAAAAAAAAATATCAAATAAATATGAAAAAACATTATAACGACACAAAGTTAAGGTACGTTTAGAAGCACGAGCTACAAAAGTTCAGCACAAGCCATTATAGAGACACTTGTTTGTACGTTTACACATTAATTTGATGGTTTTTAATCATGACTTAAAAAAAAAAAAGCTAGATAAGATAAAGTTTTCATGTTAGAAGAACTTCTCTAAACAAAAATGATAAGCATTATGAATTAGTCAGAATGGTTGAAATGACGTTCAGCAAAATATGTGATATACTTGTGATTGTTGGAATGTTATCAAAAATATTGTGATGACTTAAAGTCTACATATTCGGGAAAATAATAGATTTGAACAACTTAATGACGATGATGATTGCCCTTTTCTTCGAATTAATTTCATTGAATATTTGCAATAACCTTTGTCCAGTTGTGTGTAATTGATTTTATTTTTTTAGTAAAAAAGGAAGTTATCTATGATTAATTTTGAATTCTTTTGAATTTAGTCACTAAAGCAACGATAGCTGATTTTAGTTTCCCCCAGATCTGATTCGGATTCGATTTGAGTATGGAAATATATATATTACAAAAACAACACAGGATGCAACTTTGTTTTTGGATTTGGATTGTTAAATCCATTTTTGAACACACGCCCTCAGTATTACCTTGCAAAAACAAAAAGTCAACGATTACATTAATAAATCCTATTAATCTTATTTCATATTAAAAATGTAAAATTTTGTCTGTCTGTTTGTTCGTGTTAATCTCAGAAAAGACCTAAGTCATTGTAATGAGAATTGCTCGAGCGAGAGCTTCGAACATAAGGATGGACATAGGCTAATTTTTTGTTTCAAATCTTAGACCAGTTTACAAAAAAAAATTAAAATATACAAAAAAAGTGGTTTAAATGAAAAATTTTTTCAACGAATGTGAAGCAAAAAATAAATAAATTTGGTGGCACAACGGCTCATGAAGAACCAGGGCCTAGTGACTTACAACTCTCAACCATTCCTGTGTGCGTGTCTGCAGGAATGGAAGGGACCTACAGTTTATTGCCGAATCCGAACTTCTGTTGAGCGGCATTTTTCTATGACAGAAGATACTCTTGGCGGACCTGTCTTTTCCTCGCAAGAGGTAGTAGCCCTGAAAAAAACTAAAGGTGGAAGCGGCTGGTATTGAACCCAGACCTCTGGCATGAAAGTCTAACGCACTAACAATTACGCCACGGGCTACTACTGATGTGAAGCTAGTAAATAAATAAAAGGAAAAAAAAAAAGAGATGAATACATTTATTTTTTATCATAATCTGATGCGAAGTAGCTGATGATGTCAAAAAAAGAAAATAAATGTATAGCTTCCGCTTCTGTATTAAACAATTTGTTTATTTTGCTGCAAGGACAAGTAACCAAATTAAATCCTTGAAGCAAATCAATTGTTCTTCAGATCGTAAGGTATTTTGAGAATTGTTCTTACAAAAATTAACGAAAAGTGGGAAAATTTCAGATTACTTACTTCAACCAACAAGCCCCACCAGCCAGCTCGGTCTTTAGCTAGCAGCCTCCAGTTACGGACTCCAAGTTGGTTGAAGTCGTTTTTCACTTGTGTGCGCAACCTAAAGTGGGATCTTCCTCTGCTGCGCAGATCATTAGGGGTAGATTCGAAGACTCGTTGGCCCAGTGCGTCGGTGTCGGTGTCGGTGCTCCATATGTGGCCCAACCATCTCAGCAGCTTCTCTTTGACCAGTTCGATGTTGCTGTAAATTCCATAAAGCTCGTTGTTTAATCTTCTCATCCATACTCCGTCGATACAGACTGGACCGAAAATCACCCGAAGAATCTTCCTTTGAAAAAGCCCCCCAGCAGATTCTCGTCCGTTTTTGAAAAGGTCCATGCTTCTGACACATACAGCAGGACTGGGATGCTTAGGGTCTTAATTAAGGTCTCCTTGTTTCTTTGAGATAAGGCTTTACAACTCAAATGCTTTTTTAGCCCGAAGAAACAGCGATTGGCAAGAGTAATTCTTCGTTTGATCTCTGCACTGATGTCATTTTGCGATGTAACAGTGGAGCCCAGGTTGACAAAGTCCTTGACGACTTCGAAGTTGTACCGATCCACGTTTTGCCCGAGTTGACGATGTTGAGATTCCTTTCTCGATGATAGAACATACTTCGTCTTGTCCTCATTAACAGCGAAGCCCATTTTCGCCGACTCCGATTCAATACTTGCAAATATAGCTCGCTTTGTTCTTCCAATGGTGTCACTATCATCTTCGTAAGCAAGTAGTTAAACGGACTTTTGAAAAATTGTACCTCTATTGTTGACTTGCTAGTTGCGTATAATTACTTCAAGAACGATGTTAATCAGGGGACTCATTCCGTAAAACGATTATCACCCGACGATAACGTTTCGACGATAGTCCTACTTCACGTAACCCTAAAAATGCATATCGTCTGGACGATCACGTTTTGACGATCAAATATTTGCTTCACGTAAGTCGATTATCATCAAAACGATATCGTCAAAACGATGGCTTTTGGACGATACCTAAATAGGTATCGTTTCGCATTTGTTTTCATGATTGTATGTAAGTTTGTACGCGACTATAGTTAAATGAGTGAAATAATTTACTTATTTTGCAAAATGGCAACAAACATTTGAGAAAAATACAAATTATATTAAAATTAAAAAAAAAAAAAAAACGTGTCGCCAGCAGGTATCGAACGCCGAACCTCTCGGTTAAGAAGCAAGTACCTATTCCATTGCGCCACCATCTAATGTAAATTTCTGCCAATTTCTTGGGTTTATAAACAAACCGTGCACTAAACCCCTTTGTTCTAATAACGCAAATTGTTATTATGACATTTCAATGATGGTTTGACAATCTCTGGAAAAACGATAGACGAGGAGATAGTGTTTGAATTACGTGAAGCAAATTATTGACGATCACGTCAGCGATAATCGTTTTGATGATTATCGTTTTGAAAATTACGGAATGACCCCCCAGGTTGCATTATGACGCGTCGCCTTACCTCAAACCTTTATCGACATCGATGGTTTGGTAGTGTTCTTATCGACTTGACGGAGCAGCGAGATTTCTCCATCGTCATCCTGCAGAAGCGGACGAGTTTGACAGGTATACCGAGATGCGACATGGCACTGTATAGTTTGTCTTTGTATAGGCGACTTTGAAATCGATAAGAGGTGTGTATTGATTTGAAACTCTTGGGTTTTTTAGCAAAATTAAATTTTTAAAACTCTCGGGGTTGTCAAGAAAACCTGTCGCAATCCTAAATAAAGCTCAATGAACAAACTAATACCTTTTAATCAAATGCTGATATTAGTTGAATTTAATTATCAACAAAAGTTAGGTCAAACCAAGAGTAGAACAGCAAAAGTGTATGCAAATTGCCGACCCAAATTAGAAGTTAGAATTAGAAAGAAAATTGCAGTTTTTTTTATAGTCCCCTTTCACACGAAGCAACTGAGCTTCCAGTAACAATCATTTCATTGGCGAGAAGGGCAGGAAGAAAGAGGGGTAAACAAAATCTCCCCGGTCAACAAATTCAGGAAATTTTTTTGACGTTCTTCTTTACACTACGTTTGTGCGCGTTCAACCAAGGTAGTTTAAAAAGCAAATTTCTTTGGGTTTTGTTTCTTGCGTGTGAAAGGTACAAGAGATTGTTAAGGAGATTTTAAAAAAACGTCAGAAAAATCTCCAGAAATTATATCTTCGTGTTAAAGGAGACATATACCTAAACGTCAACTGTGAAATTTCATCAAATCAGATGAAAATTTTCTCGCACTTGTGAACCTTTGGGTTAATGAATAAGATACAAAACAGAAATTTGAAAAATGTGGTGAAAGATTTTGTACGCCCGATCTTGGATCTTTCTCATCTGTTCTTTTCTTTGCAGGCCAGGTTTATTAAACAACAGAAATATTCTGAACTATGTACAACATAAAAGTTTGATTGAAGTCTAAGGTTTATATCGATTTATAGATCCGCAAAATTGTATTCCTGGGGAAAAGAGAATTTTTTAAATCCTCTCCATTTCTGCCAAATATTACGCACCCAGAAATCATTGAGAGTTGTGAGTCACAAGCTCTCTGGTTTTACAGGAGGTGTCACACACCAAATTTATTTTATTTTTAGAGCAAATGTAGTTTCGAATATGGTGAAAGTTAATCCAATTCCCGTCACTGGATTCAGAATCTAATCGCGGTTTATATATCATCTCATTTAAAACAAGAAAAAAACTGCTTTAGCGATTTGTATAACATCAATTACCCAGCAAAAATTTAAAAGCCCAACTTCAAGCTGTGGTTTCCCATGGAAAACATACATAATAAGCATCTATACTTTCTTTGTTTTGATAAAAAAAAGTTTGACTCATCAGAAAAGCATACATATTCCTACCACATTAAAATTGGGAAGTATTTTTAAAAGAATACGCCTCCATATATTCGGTACAAAGATATGTATGATGTATGTATGTAAGTAAAAATTGTCATGGTTACTTTCTTGTATCCTGTCCTGACTCCCAAATTCTCTGCTTATGTAGGTATATCAGTTATGGTTTCTGAATGCAGACAATGGATATTCATTTTCACTTCTTCTTTGGGACAATTTTAATGCTCGATTATTCACTCTCAAAATGTTCCCGTTTACTGACAGATTATGAAAAGTCCACTCTTTAAATGGAATAATCTTGTGAAAAACAGAAGAAGTATCTTCATCCGTTTTGCATAAAACATAGATGTATAATATTAATAACTTTGCAACCGACCCAACGATGTGTTTGATTTTACTTTTTTTTTTATTCATTTTAAATGCAACTCGAATGACAGTGACTTAATTACATGAATTTTTTTTTTAACCAACAGAAATACCTACCAGCATGCTGCATTCGACGACTACGGTGACGACAGATATTTGTACGTATCGTCTGCGTGAACCGTTAATTGTCTTTACATTGGATATTCATATACATACATATGCACTTATATACATACATAATGTTGGCTCTTTGTTAAATTGTTGATTGTTCGCCTTGGCGTGATAAATGTGTCAGTACTAAGTACGCTATAAAATTGATCATTAAAATTGTGTTAGCTATGTATTTTCTATTGACATTTCTTTGAATGGCAGTTTTAAAATTCTTAACGACCTTGATGGTAATCTGATTGAGCCGTCACGTCGTCGTAGGGATTTGGTATTACCACCAATTTATTGCCTTTTGAATAGAATTAGATACTTTTAAACACATGTACCTAGGTACCATGCTATTGCAAGCAATACTAATGTTTATTTTCAACGAAAACCAGATTGAAGTTGACAAAGTAACACATTTGTAATGCATTTTGTACGTTTAACAATCTAAAACGTTAGGTGAATATTAATTTTTGAATTCAGGTTTAATACTGTATCGGTATTATGTAGATACCTACGTAATAATTTTGTTAAAATTATTTGTGCAGAATTTAATTCAAACAATGACCATTTATGGAATTGTAAATCTATGGCAACTGATATTTTTAACTATCTAGGATATATATTTGCCTGCAAACTAAATAAACATAAATAAACAAAGTGCTTGTATAAGAAGTGTCGTATTTCATCATAGGCAAGTTCAGGAAAATGAGATCACAGAGAGATCCACCATTAATCTCAGTATTACATGAACAGGATTCTCAGTTTTTCTGGTTGGTACATATAGAGACATTTTTGGATTTGCTAGTTCACTTTTTGACTGAGCGAAATCTCTGAGATTGCATTTGCCTGAATATGCCTAATGTATTTTTTGAATTAACATGTCACACAACACACGTTAGGAGCAGCGGACAATTTTTTCGATATCGGCCCTACACTTTGTTGAATGTAGTCTCTTCACCTGCCGTAGTACGCTATCTCTGCTCTAAAAACAGATTAAACAAATCCATGATAACTCATCTTTTTGACAATAAACCTGTGGGTGTGTTCCATTTATAAGGTAAAAACTTTTAACAATAGTTGATTTTGGTCGTTGCTTTAGACAAAAAAAATACGATTTCTAACTGGGTACCTATTTGACGTCAAAAAATCGTCCCTAAATTAATTTTTTAAGAGTCAAATAGTTACAATTTGTAACAAATTGGACGAAATGCTAATTTTTGTAGAACTTTAAATTCGTTGACTTTTTCCAGGTTCAACAACTACTTTTTGTATTTTCCTGCTTACATAATTTCGGAGTAACCCATTATATACTACATAGGTACCTATCTATTTTTAAAGCGAAAGAAGGTTTTATGCACTATAAGGTCTGAAAGACTTTACCAAAGGAAACAAATCTGAGGTGTGATCCGATTTCAAAGCATCAAGAAACCTTTATGTAAACAGATTTAAATTTTGCAGGTACCTATCAATCTGTGAATAATTTTAATTTCAATTCAAACGCGTAAAGCTTTAAAAAAAAACCTCAAACTCAAAACAATGCATGTCTTTCATTTAGAATGTACCTACATATTGACGTAGTTTAATTTACATAATCGTCCCAGGTCCACTTTTTTTTTAAATCGATAAACAAATAGATTCAGCTATGGCCAAAATATTAAAGACACTGCCTAATTTTTAGCAATATCTTATGTAGTACCTACTTATATGAGACAAATATTGTAAAATGTTTATGGGCTCAACTTTCCTTTACGATATCCCAAATTTGGACACGCGGATGGTCTCATTCGATTGATATTCAATAAAAAAAAAACACCAAATACTACAATTTTAGGGTGAGGAAATATTTGTAAGTATTTTTAATTAATTTTCAAAGTTACACTTTTTCCATAAAAAACACCAGGATGGCCATTAAGGAACTTCACTTGTCGTGACAGTAATTATATGTCAATTGTCATTGTATGCTTAGTATTGCCAGTACTCATTGGTTTTGGAATATTTTTTTTATTTTTGCGATTTCTGGGATTTTTATTCGGAATTTTCTGATTTTAGCCCGACTATTGTTTAACCTCACTAAAATGTATTTCAAAATGAGTTTAAATAATAGTTTTGAACTATTTAAAACTATTATTTAAACTCATTTTGAAATACATTTTAAATGAGGTTAAACAGTTTTAAATTTCCCGAAAAAATTCCCACAGTAAGACCCCAAAAAAATACATGTCTGGCAATACTAAACAGACCGTATGGGGCCAGTTATAGCGATCAGGAAAACGCATCAGGAAAAAATTTCTTTTTGATAATTTAATGTTTTATTATATGATTTGAAATATACAAATGGCACAAATCGATGATAAATCATTTGAAATATTTATTGCATTAACAAAATGTCCTTTGGAGGAAATATTTATTACGAAGAAGAGAATAAACAAAAATAAAAGAAAATTATTTTTGTTATGGTTTTAGTTGACTGTATTGAATTAAATTCAAATGGAAGATTTTTTGCGACCTTCAGTCCAATGCGTTTCGCCCAGGCATTTATTCTACAAAATGCATTTCCTGATGGAAACTCGTTTTCTGTACGAAATGTCCATCAGGAAAATAAATAAGTAGGTACTTATTTTAGACAAAGTATTTCTCCCAAATTAAATTTTTTTAATGGAAAAAATATTTTAATTGGTTTATTATCGATTCGTATCCTTTTTATATTTTAAATCGTTTAATAAAACATTGAATTATACAAAAGGAAATTTTTTCCTGATCGCTATAACTGGCCCCTAAGACATTTCTTTAATTTGTAATTTTAATGGAGTATATTTTTTCAATCATTTATTATTAATTAATTAATTAACTAATTAAAAATACATATAAATGTTTCCTTACCTTCAAATAGTGGTATTTAGTTTTTTTAAGTGTTCGTCTTTCCAATGAGACTATCCGCGTTTCTAAATTCCGCATAGGTATAAAAAGTGCAAATCGGTAAAACAAAAAAAATTCCCGATTTTGAAACTTTTAAACATTTTTTAATTCCATTTAAGGAAGTTTCCTCACCTTAATATTTGAAAAATATTCAATTGAGATGCCTACCTCCTCCTAAAAAAAAAAATGAGCAGATAATATTGTAGTTGAAATTAATTTAGTGCGGAATAGGTATGACTAATGCCTTTTGTTTACTCTGAAGATTATAGGTACGTAGAATAGATTGATGATATAATTACCGTTAGTAGGTATAATACAGACATTTTTTCACATATCCACCCATCTAAATTGCAACATACAGTACCTACCTATTACTTAAAAGCACGAAGTGTTGGTATTATTTGGACCATGGCTGTAGGTATTTAACAAAATAATAAATCGTCCTAAGTTTTAGGTAGGTACCTATAAATATTTCACATTTTAAACTTATGCTCTCCTCAACCTGCTACTTTTTATCATGAGAATCGCCTGTTTACGTGGGGGTTATGATAATATATTTTCTTGTGTTATCTTCGAACAAGACTACAATCCAATTCAACTTTATGTTCCCACTTAAAAAAATAAATTCTTATTAGAACAAGATTCTAGGATACCTACATTAATGCCTACTGGTCCCATCAATGGTAGGCAGAAGAAGAAAATCGAAAGTGTAAGAAATAGGTACAACGTAAAAAAAATTAAAAATTTTTTTTTCCAAAATCAATAGACGCTACATAATCCTACCTACACAATTAAAAAAAAAAAAGAAACAAAAAAAAATCGAGACCAAAGAAGAATATCCTTTTACCTTACCCAGGTTAGAATGTATAGGTAGGTACCTACATCCTTTAGCATTGAAAGCCCCCCTTTTTTAAGGTTTTAAATGGTTCAAAAGTCAAATCGGGTTGTTGTAAGTTGTATGCCTACCTATACATATCAAGTGTAAAGAGGGGCAGATAGGTATACCTCATAGTATTTAAACCAGATGTCCACCAAACACGACAACAACAACGAAAAAACAAAGTAATTAAAGGCAAAGGTAAAGAATAAAACAAACAAACTAAAGAACTGACTGAGCCAGTGAGTGAGTGGAAATGCAAAGTGCGCAAAAAAAAAACATAAAGGAGGAAACCCATAAAATGCCAAAACAGCCCCGAGTTTTAAAACGCAGGAGTGTAAAACCCGACAATAACCAACTTCAGGCAAAAAAATACCTTCCTAGAAGAGATATATTCCCTGCACTTTGTACCTATCTCTTTGCGAATTCCCTGCTTTTCTGCATTTTTTAAGATCCCAGTTCGAAATTGGGATCGATGATAATTGTGGGGTTTGGTTTTGTTTCTGTTGTATGTAGATAGGTATAGCTCGTGGATTTTTGACGTTGGGTAAGAGAAACAGCAGCAGCAGCTAGTTGCAAAACTCAGAAACATTGAATTGGGTACACACAGAAGGAAAATATAGTAAAATAGATGAAAAAAAAAAAAACATAAAATAAAATAAATTGATAGCATCAACGCGCAGCAGGAACAAGCTCACTCAGAGAGTAGAATAGCACCAACAGAGAGAAGGCACAGAGACAGACAGGCAAAACGATAGAGTCGGTGTGCTGCTGCTGCTTCTGCTGAGATGAGACCATGATGGTTGGATTGGTACATAGAGAGCCAGAGCACAACCCCACCCGTCTTTTGCAATGGTGATAACTTTTTTAACATTTCTTTCTTCCCTGTTCCCACAGTCTGCTCCTGTTTTTGTTACAAAATTTTGCAGTTCTTTTGTTCTTCTTGAAATGGAATTCCTGTCAATAGCAGGTGAATTCGATAATTCCAATTGCATAGGACTCGAGGCTTTATCCAACAAGAATTATTTTTGCAATCGCTTTTTTTTTGTCAAGCTATTCTCATTTTGTACTGTCATTGGATGGACAGTCGAATCCTAAGACTTCCCTTACTTGAGATTGAGAGTGATAATAAGTATAGAATGAAAATTTAATGCATTTTGGACCCATTTGGGTTCCTCCTACCTAATTTTGTCTATTTGCTAACATATTATATTATCTTTGCCATGATAATATAAGGTTTTCATCGTCTTAAAGCAATTTGCAGCGTTTGCAAATCTTCATAATCTTTTGTACATAGGTAACATCTGTTGTTGGATTTTGTTTTTATATTTCAAGGAATCCTTGAATGGATGTTAATTAAATTTTTCAATGCAGTGGAAAATTATACTTACTTATTTTCGCAATGACTTGCTTCCTTGTCGATGTCCTTTTTTTCTTTCCTTGAGGGGGGTAATAATCCACGGTGGCGACAATTTGTTGTATTTATTCTAAAGGTATTAATTTTTCACTGAAATTTTCTCACTTCAACAAAATTATCGATGCAATTTTATTTTATTAACACTTTTTCTGATTTTTTTCTTTATTTTTTTTTTATTCTTCGTTGCACAAAGCAGCAGCAGCAGAGCAGCGCACACCCTTCTGTATGGATAAATAGATATCTTGCAAAAGAGAGTAGGAATGAATTTTATATGGAAAACCAAGAAAAAAAAGACGAAGAAGAACTTAAAGGGAATCCGGAATCACAGAATTAAAGTGTAGGGAATATCCGAAACAAGGGAGACTGACTTTTTTTTTAATTGTAAATGCAAAGAATTTCTATTATTTTATTTTTGTTTTTTATAAAAAGAAAAGGTATTAGGAACTTTTGTTTGATGATCAATAATAAATTTTAAGTTCAACGGGAATGTAAGATGTTTTTTTCTGCTTTCAATTAATTCTTTCACACACACATTATTAAAGAAATAAAACAATAAAATTTGAGATCCGGAACAACACTATCCACATATTATACTGTATTTGTCAGCCATATTTGATTCGTAGTGTTTTTCTTTTTCACAGTTTTTTCTTTTTTTTTCTTATTGAAAGAATAGTCAGTAAAATAAAGAAAAAGGGAGTTTTTTTTTTGATTCGAGAAGGAGCTCAGCAAGGTTTCCTGTCATGGAACAACGCGCTATGGAGAGTGAACAACGAATGAAAATGAATGTTGTGTAAAAATTTTACCTAGGCGAGAGAAACTTCATTTTCGTTAAAATTTTTGTGTATGTGTTTTCAGATGAACTTTTCTTTTTGTGTTTCACAGTTTATAGAGAAGAGATTGAGAGAGAGGAGAACAAATGTAGTACGGTCCGGATCCGGATTTATGTTATTTTTCTGAATTTTCATGTTGTCTCTTTTTTATATTTATTCTGATTGTTTTAAATGGTTTGGTGCATTGTGTTTGTATTGCCAAACCCGGTGCCGAATTTGTTTGTTTATTACATTGCTAGAAGGAGATGGATTGATGGTGAATTTATTTGCAACAACAAGATATGTCAAGTGTGCGAGTGTGGGTGGGAAAATGAATCGATGGTTGATTTTTGAAAATGAACTGTGTACACTTGGAAATGAAAGTTTACTAAATGGCTTCGTTCAGGATCAAAGTTATCTTTGTTCAGGATCGTAAGTTAAAAAAAAAAAGATCATGCCTTTTCTGCTTTTGCACTTTATTGTTAAAATTTTAACCACAATTCGTGACGTACCTAGAGAAGCAAAATGTATCAATTTATCACGATTAAATTATATAAAATATAGGGGCCCAATCAATAAATGTTGTAAAACTCGAAACTCCTATAAGCTAGTTTTGAAGAAAGTCAATAATATGGCCGTAAGCTGTATTTTCATGTCGATTATGGAGTCCGCAATATTTGATCCGCAGTGAGTCGTAGTACATTGTTCTCTTTTCTTTCCTCATGAAATCGATGAAGAGAAAAGAGAGCACTATACCTACTGCGATTCACTGCGGACATGGTTTTGCGGATCCCATAATCGATATGAATATTTATTATTCAATGCTTTTTTTCAATTTTTAGTCAAACTCTAAAAAGGCAATATACCTAGTTAGGTAACTACCACTACCACAGTACACGTATCTGGTCTTCTTCGGAGAGCAAAAAGATTATTCCATTTCATTGGATTGTTCTTAATTTGTTGTTTTGTTTCCACAGTCCTTAACACTTAAAAATAATAGGTTTGTGTTGTTGTACCTAATCCCTTTTTAAAAAACTTCTCATGTCAGCTGATGTAACAACAACTCAAGCTATCTGAAAATTTTTGGGATAGGTGGATGTGGATAGCCTATCTGACTACCACCCGAACGCAAGCATATTGTTTAAATGCTAAATTCAAAATTATAGCCTTCATTTAAATAATAAAATAATAGGTATCCAAAGATGATTATGAAATATAATGAGCATACCTTGGGTTCCACTGAGTAAGCACTAAAGTAGATATTTTTATTGGGTTGCGTTGTTTTTTATTGTTCTTTTTTTTCTCTTTCAAGTCGATTTTTTTAGACAATTGCTCCTAAACGGAAAAATAGATCCCACTCCTTCCATACCATTTTTTTTCTTGTCTCAACCCAACCAACAGACGCCCTAGCCTTGGTCTTTTTTTTGTAATTCCACCCTCCTGTAGTATAATTGAAATGAACACCAAGAATTTATGTAACAGGTACCTACGCATAACAAAATAAGTATAACAATTAATTTCTATATCTCCTCCTCTTTCGGGCTATAAGTGAAAATTGGTTGTGTTTATCGTTTATCCTGAGATTCTGGGGGGGGGGAGGTCCTGACCCCTTGACCGCCCATCTATCTGATAAGTCAGGGTTAATTTTGGGGACACTTTAGTGTCAATTTGACACTTTTTGGCACTCGAGCACCAGGAATTTATAATGGAATTTGAACACTTTTTAGAAATCTAGGAATTTTTCAGACGCTATATTTGATCGTTACTTATAAAGCTTTTTTTGATAAACATTTTTATTGTATGGAAAATCTACAAAAATAATCAGCCCTATAGTAGTATCCGATCGGAACGGAATTTTCTCCGAATTTTAAGAAATATTAGAAATAAAATATATTACTTTAATTTTTCCTTTTCAACCGCACGTTGAAATAATTTTCCGGAGGTGTAACCGATTTATGAGAAATTTGTATCATTAAAATGAAAAATAAAAAAACATTTTGTATGAGTCGGAGAAATTTCCATTCCGATCGGATACTATGATAGGGCTGAATATTTTAGATTAAGATAATGGTTTTTGCATACTCATGGTCATTAGTCATAATTAAACAATAACCGTATTTTTTATTGAGGTACCTACATAGTACCAAAGAATATAAAGTTATCAAGAATGCGCATCTCATAATAAATAAAATCATATCCATTCTTCACTTGATGGTAGATGATTATTTCAGTAGTAGGTATTTATAGGTAGTGTTAACAAAAATCATCTGCTGGCAACACCCACAAAAATTATCCCAAATATCTTAACCACCAGAGGCCGTAACAAAAGCAAAGGAGAAAAATTCGTATCCAACGGACAAGCAGAGAAAAAGAAATTACTTCATTTTGTAGACGACGACGGAATACAATTTTTGAGTTTTTGCTTGAGAGCCTTTAAAGAATAAAAATAAATAAAAATAATATATAAAGGCTAAGCCTACTACAAAAATTTAGTCTTTCATTTAAAAAAGTAAAAGTTTTTTAACATTTCTCAAAAATTTACTAAAAACAAATGTCTACAACGAATACTGTTGTGGCAGGATTTTGCCCGATTTGCAAAAAAGGCCACACACCAACAAAAATGGTCGAATGCACGCAATGCAAGAAGTGGCTGCATTACGAGTGTGCAAGAGTTGGAGACGAGGTTGCTGACGACGATGAATGGAAGTGCTCTCTGTGCACACTGCCAGCAACTAACGAAACAACAAATGCAGTATCTGTTGCGTCTGGTCAGACGAAGGCTAGATCCGAGAGGATCCATGAGCGTCTTCGTTTATTGGAGGATGAAGAGAACATTCTTAAGGAACGACAGCTATTAATGTCGAAGCGCCAGGCGCTCCTTGAAGAATTGTCTCTGTCTGAGAGTGAACACGGAGGCCGATCATCTTTAAAACAAAACAAAACTACCCAACAGGAAATAGTCCAACAAAACAAGTTTGTGGGCGAACCGTGTGGTAAGTCTCTTGTTATTAAAAAATACATAGATGAATTGCCAGTGCAACGGTGTAGACAAATATCTACGAAACCGACTCCGTTATATGAATCAATTGCTCAAGACGACTCCATTAAACTCACAGAACATCAGATAGCCACTCGACATGCCATCTCCAAGGAGTTGCCAATCTTTTCTGGTCATCCAGGTGATTGGCCAGTGTTCATAAGCACTTTCAATCAATCAACAGCAGCATGCGGCTTCACAAAAACCGAAAATCTTATAAGATTACAACGTTGCCTCAAGGGAAGGGCAAAAGAAATAGTTGAAGCGCAGTTGACGATACCCAACTGCGTCCCAATAATAATTTCGACACTTCGTAGATATTTTGGTCAGCCAGAAGTAGTTATGGACCATTATATCGAAAAAATTAAAAAGATGGTGCCACCAAGAATAGAGCGAATGGAAACAGTGGTCGACTATGCGGTTGCAGTAACAAATTTGTGTTCAACGTTGGAGCAAGCAGATCTTCAAGATCACATGCGTGATCCTAGTTTGCTGAGAAGTCTGGTGGAGAAGCTTCCTCCCACACTTCAGCTTTCATGGGCGGCACATAGGCGAACAGAAGAAGACTTCAATAACATCTGTGTCCTGGGAGATTGGTTGCATTCTCTTGCTGGAGACATCTGTGACACCATGCCAACAAAACGATGGTTCCAATACAAAGATGTTCCGACAAAATCAAGGAATAAAAACGAGCAACTCCATATTCACGAACACCAAGGTGCTCAAAAGAAACAAAATCGAGCAAGCTCTTCTAATTTCACTAGAAAGTGCCAGGTATGCGATGGGAACTGCACATCAAACTCCAATTGCTCTCTTTTCATGCAATGGAATGTGAATGAACGTTGGGAATTTGTGAAGAAGGCAAACATTTGTCGACAATGCCTCAAAAGACATCCATTCAAGTGTACAGCACCAGTCATATGCAAACAAACGAATTGCCATGGTAGACACCATCCACTACTGCACAACATTCGAGATGAGCATCCAGAAACCAATAGGAATGAAAATGTTATGAGTCACATCGCATCCACTTCAGTTTATTTCCGAATTCTGCCTGTCTTGCTGTCAAGTAATGGAAAGCAAATCCAAACATATGCCTTTCTCGACGAAGGATCTTCTAGTACGTTGCTGAATGAGAAGATAGCAAATGAGTTGGACCTGAAAGGAGAAAGTGCACCTTTATGTTTGAAGTGGAGTGGATCGATCTCACGTCAAGAGAAGCAATCTAAAAAAGTTTTCTTAACTATATCTGGCATTCATCAAAATGCAGCAAGTTTTCGTATTGCAAATGTGAGAACTGTGAAGAGTTTGAATTTGCCAAGTCAATCGTTAAACTATAAGGCTATGGCTAACAAATATCCACATCTTCGAAATTTGCCGGTTGAATCTTACGACAATGCCAGTCCAGGTATTCTAATCGGCCTTCGAAATTGGCATGTTGCTGTTCCCTTGAAAATCCGAGAAGCAAGTGATGAAGATCCTATTGCTGTCAAGTCCCGTCTTGGATGGACTATATTTTCCGCCACCAATGAAGAAGATGGATCCAAGTTGGAGCAACATTTTCACGTGTGTGAATGCCAGCCAGATAGCGATAAAGAACTTCATACAATGGTAAAGGAGTTCTTCTCTGTTGACAGCTTGGGTATATCCGGACCGAAAGATTCTAAAACAATTCAAGAAGAAGAGCGTGCGAAATGTATCCTGAATGAAAAAACAGTTCCCTTGGAAAATAGTTACGAGTCTGGACTTCTTTGGCGGTATGAAAATATCAAGTTGCCTAACTCCAAACCTATGGCAACTAGCAGGATGAGATGCTTAGAAAAGCGATTGGATTCAGACCCAGAGCTGAAGGATAACTTGATTTGGCAGATAAAAGAATACGAACGCAAAGGATATATTCGAAAGCTGACTTCGGAGGAACTTCAAGAACATCATGAAAAGGTTTGGTATTTGCCTATATTTCCGGTTCGCAACCCGAATAAACCAGACAAAATTCGAATTGTATGGGATGCGGCTGCCACAGTTGATGGAGTGTCACTGAATACTTTGCTGATGAAAGGCGTCGATTGGAACTCATCTTTATTTGGTGTCCTTTTGCGAAGCAGGGAAAGGCAAGTAGGTTTATCTGCAGATATCAAAGAGATGTATCACCAGATCAAAATACCTCATGAAGACCAGCATGTACTACGGTTCTTATGGCGCAACAATTCCGATTCTGATTTCGACACCTACGTCATGCAAGTGATGACATTTGGGGCAACATGCTCACCTAGTTGTGCCCAATATGTTAAAAACCATAATGCCTTACAATTCACCGATGAGTTCCCGAGAGCCGTAGAAAGCATTATCAAAAATCATTATGTGGATGATTTATTGGTTAGTGTGGACAAGGAAGTAGAAGCAGTGCAGTTGGCCCAACAAATCGCAAAGATACACTCCAATGCTGGTTTCGAAATTCGGAATTGGAAGTCAAATTCCTCCAGCGTCATGAATATCTTGAATCCAGAATCATCTAATGAACTAAAGGACCTGAGCTTTAATCCAGAACCCGCAACTGAAAAAATATTGGGTATGTGGTGGTGTCTAAGGAGCGATGAGTACACTTTTTCGCTTCGCTACAACAAGGGTAGTAAAAATGTTTTGTGTGGAGAATGCCGCCCTACAAAAAGAGAAGTTCTAAGGATTCTGATGTCCATATATGATCCGTTGGGACTTATAGCAAATTTTTTAGTCTACCTTAAAATTTTGCTTCAAGATGTTTGGCGGAGTCACATAGGATGGGATGACCAAATAAATGATGACCAGTTTGACGCGTGGATGAGATGGCTAAAAATACTTCCACAAGTGGAGCAACTTCGAATTCCCAGGTGTTTCTTGAAGCAGTTTCCAGATTGGACAGAAGCCGTCGCACAACTCCATATTTTTGTGGATGCAGGAGAGCAAGCATGCGCAACCGTAGCATACCTTCGGATTAATAAAGGAGAACAAATAGTTTGCTCACTTGTAGGGGCGAAGACAAAGGTGGCTCCAATTAAACTGCGCTCTATTCCACGTTTAGAGTTGGATGCGGCTGTGATGGGATGTAGATTCGCTAAGCAACTTTTGGATGAAATTACAATCAAAGTGAGTAATATATTGTTCTGGTGTGATTCCAAAACCGTCTTGGGGTGGATTAGAAGTAATCCTCATCGATATAATAAATATATAGCGTTTCGAATAGCAGAAACTCAGGATAACCCAAATCCAGGTAGCTGGCGATATATCCCATCGAAGCAAAATATTGCTGATGAAGCTACAAAATGGGTCAAGCCACCGAAACTTGACATTAATGACCGCTGGTTCCAGGGTCCTGAGTTTTTAATGGGTCAAGAAGAAAATTGGCCAATAGATATAAATTACAAAGCAGAAGCTACTGAAGAATTGTTGAATGTTCATATGACATCACAACCAATCATCGATGTAAAAAGATTTTCAAATTGGAACAGTATCCTAAAAACTGTAGCTTATGTGATCCGTTATCTAAATATGAAGCTTAATTACAAACCTGAATTACAAACGCGTGGGATGGTAAATGGAGATGAGCTCAACGAAGCAGAAAAGATACTCTTTAGAATTGCACAAAGAGATATTTACAGTGATGAAATTCATTTACTTATGAAAAACGGGATAGATAAAGATAATTTAAATGCACTTAGACCGACAGTACATCGTTCAAGCTCGATCAGACGTCTTTGTCCATTCCTGGACAATCAAGGACTTTTGAGAGTTAAAGGAAGGCTTGACGAAGCTATGTTTATGCACGAAGAACAAAGGCACCCAGTGATTTTGCCAAGAGACCATCACATAACAAATCTTTTAATTAAAAAATGTCATGAAGAGTTTTTACACGCCAATAACGAAAGTGTAGTCAACAAATTAAGGCAGAATTTTTACATTCCTAAGCTGAGATGTGCGGTGAAATCAAATGTTAAAATGTGTCAACATTGCAAAATAAATAAGGCGAAACCAGTTGCACCAGAGATGGCCCAGCTGCCTAAAGCGAGACTTTCAACGTACTGTGATCCCTTTACATTTACCGGAGTGGACTACTTTGGCCCACTCAACGTAGTTGTAGGAAGACGACAAGAAAAAAGATGGGGTGTCATATTTACATGCTTGACAACCAGAGCTGTACACATCGAAATAGCACACAAACTAGATTCTGACTCATTCATCCTGTGTTTTCACGACTTCATACAGCGGCGAGGACAACCTAAGGAAATCTACTCCGATAGAGGAACTAATTTCGTAGGAGCAGAGCGGCAATTGCGCCAAGACTTAGAAGCAATAGATCCAGCAGTTATTGCAAAACACTTCGTAGCTCCGTCACTAAAATGGGTTTTCAATCCACCTGCGTCACCACATATGGGCGGAGCTTGGGAGCGTTTGGTACGTTCTTTCAAAACGGCGCTCTATACTTCATTGCCTATAAGAACTCCAAATGACCCGCTGCTGAGAAGCTGTTTGGTTGCTGCTGAAAATATAATTAACTCTAGGCCGCTAACGTACGTTCCATTGGATGATGAACTATCTGAAGCATTAACACCAAATCATTTCTTGAGGCTAAACTCGGGCGGTGGAAAAGCAACTATTCAACTGAATGATAGTGCCAAAGTTCTAAGGAGCACTTACCAATATAAGGAGCGTTTTGCCAACAAATGCTGGGAACGTTTTATAAGAGAGTATTTGCCAGACCTTACTCTTCGTTCCAAATGGTATGATCCAGTACCTCCATTGAAAGTTGATGACATTGTCCTCATAATTGACAAGGATCTTCCAAGGAACAATTATCCAAAGGGCCGAATTATAGCAGTGAAAACATCATCAGATGGCCAAGTTCGAAGTGCTACAGTCCAAACCTCTGATGGAATTTTTGATAGACCGGCTGTTAAGTTGGCGTTGCTCCAGGTGAATACTGATGGTACAACAACGTCCTAGCCTGGAATTGTGGTACCGGGGGGAACTGTTAACAAAAATCATCTGCTGGCAACACCCACAAAAATTATCCCAAATATCTTAACCACCAGAGGCCGTAACAAAAGCAAAGGAGAAAAATTCGTATCCAACGGACAAGCAGAGAAAAAGAAATTACTTCATTTTGTAGACGACGACGGAATACAATTTTTGAGTTTTTGCTTGAGAGCCTTTAAAGAATAAAAATAAATAAAAATAATATATAAAGGCTAAGCCTACTACAAAAATTTAGTCTTTCATTTAAAAAAGTAAAAGTTTTTTAACAGGTAGGTTAATAGAACTTGTTTAACTTGTCAGTTTATTAGACTTGATCATGATCATTCTTTATTCCGTCAATTTCATTAAATTTGTGAACAAGAACAACAACAGCTTAAAGGCGCTACCACCAATTGTTTACGAAATAATTTTTGTTAGGTAGGTATTTTTAATTCGTTTTATTTTCGTTTGGCTGGAGTTATAGCTATTGTTTTATTAAAAAAAAAAAACAATCTTTAAATAAAAATACTGGTTTTTTGCTTTTAATTCTTAAATAGCAAAATTTTTGAGAAAAAATATATGCCCATTTTAAAGAATACTAGCGGAGCCCGGCGAACGTTGCATTGCCTCCATTTAAAAAAGAAAAAGAATTTGTGGCCCACGGTTTTTGAGATTTTTCCAAAAATGCATTTACTCCTGCAACTTATTGGCAAACTGTAACAGCTTTTTTGGCCAATATAAATTCAGACTAACCATAGGTATTTTGTAGAAGTTTTGCGTTTGCGAATTTCATCTTTAGGATTAATTGTTCAACATTGAACCAATATTTTGTTACTTGAAGTAAAAAAAATCTAGCGGCTAAAAAACATCTTAAGAATTAGTTGTAAGCCTATATTTTAATTTGGTTTCTCGCTGAGACTTACTAAATTCCTTGAAAAAGAATTTTGTTTGGGTTAAAGATTTCTTTTTTTATATTTAAAAATATCTCTCAATGATTGAGCTTTTTATGAAAAAAATTAATGGAAAGGTCAACCTTTAACTTTTTTCAATAATAAATCAAAATTCGTTAGTGTAAAGGAAAATAAGGAATATGTCGAGAATGTCTTTTTCAAAAATAAATATGAATTTTTATATTGTTTCTTTTTTTTGGCATTAAATCATCCGACATTTATCCGAAAGTACTCACCTACTACTTAAAATATTTTAGTATCAAATTTAAAAAAAAAAAAACATCTTAATTTGACGTATTTATGCAGACAAAATTTCAAAAAATTTCTATTTATAAATTTTCTTTAAATTAAAAAAAAAATGGTACCTCTTTTTTAAGTGTTTAATAATAAACAGCAAAAACCTTAATTTAAAAATATTTTTTTTTTTTTTAATCCAAAAAACAATTATAGTAAACTGGGGCACATTCGGCACCAAAAATTCAAAGTTCCATATTTACGAAATTAATAAAGGTATTGATAAACTTTATACAATTTATGAAACGATAATATTCGAAAATCAAAATAAATTAAAAGAAATTTTTAAGATCTTTTACAAAACACATATATTTTTATAGTTTAAGAAAAAAAGTCATTTCGTCGAATGTGCCCCAATACGTGGCACTTTCGTCAATGCTCGGGGCACTTTCGGCACACAAACTTTTTGGATCTGAACTGCAAAATAAAATTAATTTAAATGATTTAAATATTATATTTATTTAATAAAATGAAACACTATTTTTATTACAAAAACGAATCACAAATTTACAAAACTTAATACCTATAAAATCATACAAATCTATGTCGTCACTTGACGTTATAGTGAGTCAAGTTCTTAAGTAAAAATATTAACGTAACATTTATTCCAACACCGAAATGTCACTGCCAGATTCGTAAGATAGGGTCTCTACTTTCAATTTAATTTGATTCTTCAATGTTGAGGGAATGTCTTTAATTAAGGGTTCCACATACACTCAATTTTTAGAATTAGCTAATCGGAGAAAGTACCTACCTTGAAAGTAAGTTCAGTCCCAATAAATTTAAAAATTATTAAACCACGAACATAGAAGGCTTGATTTTTTAAATACTTTTGAAACTGAAAAAAAAGTTATCCTATCATAGCCTTCATTAGTCAGATTATTTTCAGAAGCTATAGCGTCTCTTCGTCTCACTACAACTTTAGTCTTCTACAAAAATGCATTATCTGATAAATAATTTACATACAAATATTTTACTCTAGGGCACCATCAGAATATGACGAATATGCCCCGTTCGGTGCCGAATGTGCACTTCGCAAAACGACGAATGTGCCCCGATATCACAAATTTATTTTAAAAATGAAACCTGAATTAATTTGTGTTGTGTAATGTAAAGACTAACACTGTTCCAAAAATGTCTCTCTTGTTTAAAAAAAAAAAAAAATAAATCTGTAAAATTGCTTACCTACCTGAAGGGAAAATTTACAGCCAGGGCCAAAAATACACATAAACACTTCTAACTTTTTTGGCCAACTAACTAGAACTGTCAAAGTACAAAGCACTCTATATTTTTGTAGAAGGCTGCTTTTAAATTATTGGTTTACACATTAGCGAACTTAGTGAAAACAGCAATGCCGAATGTGCCCCAAGGACGAATGTGCCCTAGTTTGCCATACCTATTGGAAATTCTTTTTTTGCAGTTTGCATGTATTCATATTTAAAAGGGCTTGATTAGAAATTTTGATCAAAACCCTAAGCCTAAGACGTTAACAAGAAAGTCGAAAATAAAAAACCACTGTTCTATGGCAGATTATCTTTATAACATTTTTTTTTTTTTACTAGAATTCAGACCATACCTACAATACATACAAAAGGTTTGATCAAAATCGTTAGATCCCTAAAAAAAAAACATCACAGATCTTATTATGTATTATTTCTTCATCCCCATGGTAAATTATGATAAGAACATTCTTTCAACATTTTCAAGAAAAGTAATTTTTTTTTACACGAAATTCATTTTTATTTGCTGAGTCCTGAGGTAATTAAAACAAAAAAAAAAATATTAAAAGCTTAAATACTTATGTAACTAGGTATAGACTCTTTGTAATTAAATTTAAATTAATTGTACAAATATAATAGTCAGTCTAGAATATATTTTTTTTCTAGAATAATAAATAATAATAATAATAATAAAAATAATATTATTTAATATCACTATTATGAATGTTGATTTATGATTACGTTGTCATAAAATATTTTCTTCTTCTACATGCTCCTGACTTTTTGCATTTACATTTTATTGTTGTATCACTTACAAATCTATTTATATTATGATGTTGATTTTTTCAAGGTATAGAGAGAGGAGAGATCACTTCTTTTATACTTTGTCTTCACTTAAAAAATCTCATTTTTATATGTGTCAACGAATTTTTTAATTATTTCTGGGAGATTAGGTGCGGTACACAAGAATTTGTGCCCATAATGCAATGACGCATCAAATCGATGGAATTCAACGGGACCCCATGATTTGCCGCGTGTATCTAATGCGGTTCGATATAATTTGTAGCCTAACTGGAATGGTACAACGTAATCATCTTCGGCATGTAAAATGAGAACTGGTTGACGGAATTCACTTATGTGTTGATCCGATTCAAATCGTAGAGAGTTGTAGTACATGGGGTTAGCTATTGTCATGTCAAACCAAGGTAGGTCCTTGAAGGGCTGCATGAATATTTACAAATCAGAGTTTTAAATTTTCATCTGACTATAATTTTTGAAAATTACTTACCCTAGCAAATGGATGCTTCCTTATTTCATCTTTAATATTCGTAAACGGACTCTCTAATATCAGTGCCCGCGGTCCTGGTACATTCATATTAGTTAGCAATGCCATCAAATGTGTTCCTACGCCTGTACCCAATGAATGACCCCAAATTATGACTGGATTATTAGTTCGATTCGCTATATAATTATAAACTGCCATTGCATCACGAACAACACCTTCTTCTGTTGGCGCAATCTTATCCGAATCTCCATATCCTCGATAGTCCAATGACAACACATGATAGCCTAATTTCCTGAAAACCTTATACATATCAATTCGATGCCCAGAGCCTCGTGATGCTGTATTCCCATGTAGATAGAGGATAATTGTTCCCGGATGTTTTAGCATTTGCTCATAGAAAGATTGTTCGTTTTGGGCATTTATCACGGGAAATTCTGATTTGTATATTGGTTCCATTTTATTTAAATGAGGATCATCGATGTCTGTGCTGTTTTGAATTTCTTCGAGAGATTTCTGTGAAACAGATTAAAGTGTTTATGAAAAAAATCGGTTTTCTAAATAATTAATTAATTTCTCACCTCATTAAGATTCAACTCTTTAGCAAATCGCTTAACCAATTGTATTGGCAAAACATGCCACACGCCAATTTTAACACCATCCTCCTTATCAACATCTGGATCTTTGACATTTAAATAGAAATTTCTCGTCGCACAGAGATTAACACTGTTAGGATCTTTTAGATCTAAATTCTTTGGGTATGTTACTGTAAATAACAACAGTTTTTTTTTTTTTTTTAAACGTGCATAAATATTCAATTTAAAGGTGAGAATGTTTATACTTACTGAAGGTCAAAAATAGTATCCCCCTTTGCAATGCATATGAATATCTGAATATAAGCGGGAATACTACAAATATTATAAAAAATGACAGCAAACAAAGTTGTACTGTTACAAGGGATATCCTGAAAATATAAAATTAAAATTAGTATACAAAACTTATTGCAAAATTATCGAGACAATTTAGTTATATTATGCGAAAATATATGATTTGTTTATTATTTTTCGTTTTTTTTTTTTTGTTTGTTTTGCTGTTATTAACTTCTTAATAGTCATTAATTCTACATAATGTATATATTAATTCTCTTTACATCTACATATATGTATATGTTTATTTCTTGAATGTTATTGCTATTTTGGACTTTGGGCGAGTGACTTAATAAACGGTTTTTTAATGTTTTCTTTTTTTTTATTGTTTCCATTAAAAAAAAAAAAAGATAAATTGGTACCCCGATAAGAATATTGAATCAAGATAAGTGGTTTGTTTAGCGCAGTTTTTAGAGGTGGAGTCAGAAGCCAGAGCAGACTCTTATCACGTGACTTTGTAAACGATCATCTACTTTTAAACAATTTTATAACGTGGTTAAGCTTCGTAGATTTAAGGTTATGAGGAAGTAAAATAACAAAATTAGTAAGAAAGTGTGAAAATATCAAGAAATATTGATTTCTTTTTAGATTTGGTTGACAAAAAAAAAATAAACGGAGATGGATGGTGTTAAGTAGTTACTTAGAAAAAATATTAACAAAATTTGAAACTAAATTGTAGCCAATAACGAGAAATACGGAAGACATAATGTGGCCGTTTTTGCGAATAAAACAACCCCAACCTGAATGCATTTTCATTTTTAAAATATCTATGCCAAAAATTATTTATAGTATATAATTTACTAAACTTTTCATACAATAGAATTCCGGCACACCAAAAGATAAGATATGTACTTGTGAAAAATTTTCATAAATCGCAAGCTCAAGTAGCTGGCTAGTTACCGTCGCTATCTCCAAAAAAAAGTTAAAGTTACATACCTATGTAATTCTTGCAATCAGGTGATATAGACCCAAGAGCGAAGACCAAATTTTGGGGGTGCATACTAAAATGTGAAAACACGTGGGTTTTATAGCATCGTGATATCGAAAACAAATATTATAGCAGGGTTTCCCCAACCTGTGGGGGTGAAAGCAGGGTTTAAAACATGGTTAATTTTGATGCTCTTATAAACATATTTGGTTTTTTTAATTTATTTGCTTTTTTTTTTATTGTTTCGATTCGATCGTTAGGGTAAAGTTCTTAAAAATGTTATTTTGATTTAGATAATTATTTTATACCCTGTCTTTTGTGAGTGAAATTTTATAATTGTTTTTAAACATCTTGAGTTTGTATTCTGCTATCTATAGGAGGGATACCATGGCTTTGAATTTTGTATAAATGTCGATTAAAATAAAATGTAAACAATTAGATTTTCTTTAGAATGTCGAAAATAATTATTGGTTAAGATTTGCCCTTGAAAGACAGAAGATTTCAAAAAATAATTTAAGGCAAATTGAATGGAAACATTCACGTTAATCGAAAGATTCAATCGGATCGTTTTGCAAATTTCGGATTCGGTTTTAAAATAACTTCCTGCTGAGACTCAAAAAAAACATATTAAAGGGCACGGTAGTCAAGTTTTCGGCACTGCCCCTTTTTACAGGAACAAACTTAAGAGATTTTCGACCCCTTTTAAGTGCGGAACCAATAGTCAGAAATTTCAAACTCGTTAAATTTGCTAAGCTATAGGCGAGCACAGGCGCCTTACCAAATTTGACTGACAGATCATCAAAATTATGGAGCACTTCCCGACGCCGTAGAATTTTGTAATTTCGGGGTGGATACCACGCCCCTATATTGCGGCCGTGGTAATTGCTATCAATTATATGGAGCGCTTATGATTGTTATAGAATGATGAAATTTGGTAGAGCGATAGGGCTTGCAACGCCAACGTGTACAAAGCTAACAATCGCAAATTTTGAAGTTTTCCATATAGAAGGCGTGCTATCCGCCCACTTCTTCGAAATTGTTCTTAATTATATCTAGAACTTCCGATTGTTTTAGAAAGCTGAAATTTGGTAGAGCGATAGGGCTTGCCATTCATGCAAAGGAAAAAATTGAAAATGTGAGATATTTCATTTAACGGGCGTGGAATCCCACCACTTTCTTAAAATAGTTACCAATTATAAAAAACACTTCTGCTTGTTGTAGAATGATGAAAGTCAGGAGTGCGGTAGTGCTTGCAATGCTTGCAAAGGAAAAATTAAAATTTTAGGTTTTTTATATAGGGGGCGTATCCGCCCACTTAATCAAAACTGTTATCAGTTATATGGAGCACTTCTGATTGTTGTAGAATAACTAGTAGATGCGGGTCCTAAGCACCCCCGGTAAGAACGAAGTTCCCATATACATACATGCGTTTCAGCCGCCACCTGGCGGTTAATTTGCCTTATGGTGAGTTTCACCAGAACAATATTCCACCCGGAAATTTTTTTTTTGTCTATTGTGAGTTTCACCTGAAAAATATTACATGTTCCGAGAATTTTCCTTATACTGTTAACATTCATTTCGGGGAGAATATAATGCCATTGACGGCTTAAATTTTCACCCATATTCAAAGGCGAACGAGAGAGCAATTAAGGCGGGAAACGTATGTTTCGTAAGGTCGAAACTCAAAAAAGCTTTTAAAATTCCGGGCGACTAAAGTTTTAAGGTGAAATATTGTTCGGGTGAAACACTCACAATAAGACGGAATTCTTTATATATTTTTAAAGAACTTCGTTCTTAAAAATACTTAATACATTTGCCGAGAAACACTGACGGAATGAAGTGAACCATTAACAAACGAATCCTGTCTCAGCATATTATTGTTTTTTTTTTTTTTTTTTTTTGCTATTTATGTCGACTACTAAAACGCTCAATATAAAAGTTAGTAATATTCGAGGTACAAATTCTATATATCGATTAAGCCTAGCGAAAGCACAGTCGGCCAGACCAGAAGGTCGCGGGTTCGAATCTCAGATGTACAGAATGAATTTTTTTCATTTGCACCTCCCCCTTTTCATAATCCTATAGGATTCTCAATTGGATTACGATACATTTGAAGAAATGGAAGTTGTAATATGTTTTCAATGCATATTGTGCATGTGACGGAATACAAAAAAAATATATTCAGCCTTATTGTGAGTTTCACCCGAACAACATTCCACCCGGAAATTTTTTTCGCCTATTGTGAGTTTCATCCGAAAAATATTTCACGTTCCAAAAATTTGTCTTATTGTTAGCATTAATTCCGCGCAGAAACTCACAATAAGGCTGATTAAGAAAAAATTGTCACCAGCAGTATTCGAACGCCGAACCTTTCGGTTAAAAAGCAACCACCTATCCCATTGCGCCACCATGGGTCAAAAAGCACCTGTCGTTTTTTGGATTTACACCCCAACCCTGGGCTAAAGAACTTCGTTCTAAAAAAAAAATTGGGATAACGGTACGGTTTGCAATGCATGAACAAAAAAAGAATTGAGATTTGTCAGGAGACGTGGCATCCACCCACTTTCTCAGAAATTACCAAATTTTAATTAGTAATCATTAAATAGGAAATTTCACGCCGCATCCGGTACTAAACCACAATTTTTGTGGACTAAAGCTATTTTGAATCAATAATTCAACAACAACAAAAATAATTTTCTGTTGTTTGTGGTATTTCTCTTCTTCGTTATTCAATAAGTCTTGTACTTTACTGTTTTATTTCAGTGGTATGTATATGTTTAGAATTTTCATCATACAAAAAACATTCGTAAAAACATATTATAAGTTTCCTTTAAATAATAAACAAATCATCGTTTTCTTTTTTGGTGAAATAACTAAAAAGCGATTAAACGCACAAAAGCGTAAAAAGTAGTTTGTTTTTTAATAATATGTAATGAGAAATAGATTTACATACATTAAATATAGATACATTAATATACAAAATAAAACAAGTGTAGATATGTATGAACATTATAAGGAAAATAAAACAAATGGTGAAAAATAATTATTATATACCCATTAATAATAATTTAATATAGTGAAATAAAAAAGTAAAAATTTTAATGAATGCAGATACAAAATAATAAAGTTTTAAAATTGAAATGAAAATGATACGATACCAAGCAGACAATAGATCTATCTGCTTTGACAGGAAGAACTTTAATTCCCTGGTGAAGCCGGTTGTACACCAAAAAAGAAAAAAAGAACCGACAAAATCAATTATTTATACATAAATATTTATTTATATGTACATAAGACTTATAAATGGGAGTTTATTTCCTATTTTTGCCTGAAGCTTTGTTGAGTCTTAATGAAATGCACAAAATATTTATTCAATGGTATTGCCAAAAATCAAAAAAAAAATCGACTAAAAACTTGATCGACTGTGATGTTGCTTTTATAAATGAATACGAAAGCAGTTGTCAACTGCTTTCATGCAAAGATAATGCAGTTTATTTACAATTATATACGCAAATCCTGCAGGGCTGCTGCATTTTTACATTTATGAACTTGAACCTTAAATAATTCAATTAACCAAGTCAAATACTCGAAGTTTTATGTTTATATAAACACATTTACCCACCAATACATAATCACGTTTAATAAATTTTAAATTAAAACAAAGCAAAACAAATCTTTTGCATAAGGAAAATAAGATCACGTCACTATTTTGTTTGTTTATAGTCAGGTTGAATTTAAAGGGCCTTAAAATTCTACACTGCCGTGTTAAGAGAAAATGACGTATCTGACATTTGTCGATTTTTTGAGTTAAGACAAAATTTGAAATATTTGGGATCGTTTTTATTAATAACTAAGGCCGTATCTCTCTTTTTGAGCAGTAAAACAATCGAAACACATTCTCTTTTTATTAAAAATAGTCTTATAACTATTAAAAAAACGACAAAGTAAGCTCCTATAATCATAAAAAAAATGTAGATACGTCATTTTCAGTTAACACGGCAGTACACACATACATAGGTAAAATTATTAATTCTGAAAAAAAAAAAGATTTAATAGCCAACAAAAAAAAAATAATCTACATACCTACATATGAATTTAGAAATATCGAAAAGGATTTTTACGTACCTTGAACAAAAAACGCTGTAATCGGGAATCATATTTATCATTAAGATAAAAACAAAAGGAAGGAAGAAGTTAACAACTTATAATTGCGTTTTTTTTTTTTAATTGTTCACCGCTTATGTAGACTAAATCATGTAAAATAAAACAAAACAAAAATTCATTTAAAATGCCTTTAGGATTAAGCTGTTTTTATTTTTTTTTTTTGCACTATACTATTAGCTTTTGGTTTAAGGATTAAGGCTCAGTTTTTTAATGCGAGATCATACGAGTTGAGCTCGAATTAACTTCTGAAAAATGATCTTAAGTCAATTTAAATTATTTAGTCAACTACAAGTTAACTTACCAAATTTTGTGAATTTACTTTCGATTAACTGAAGAGATGTTTAAGACATGATGCTAAAATAGCAATAAAAAATTACTTATCAATTTTTTCTGCTGTGAAAGATGATTCGGGTTCAACTCAGATTTAGCTTCGTACTTATACATATCTACCGAAAAACTGGGCCTTAGAGTTTTAATTATCTAAAATACATTTTAGCAAAATATTGTAAGCCTACGAACATACTACGCACTCATTTTGAAAGTGACTTTAAATAACTATATTAATTTTTTTAAAACAATTTTTTTTTAATTAGAATAAAATCGAAAAGGTTTTTAATTAGTAATACGTGTACATATATTTAATTATTATAATTAAATTATATTTTTTTTTCACTCATACAAATATTTGGGAGACTTCTACTTTAATGATCCAAAAGATCACTGAAATAAGTAACCTTGCACGCTTCATAAAGAGTTCCAAATGGTTCAATTATTAGGAAAATTTTCTCCTAGATCCATGTGGAATATTACAACGGGTCATTTGTTGGCCTATGTGGGTCGGTTGCCGACAGCAATTCTACCCTACCTATTACAAACATTTTATAATAAATAAATATCAGATTTCAGTTATACCAGATCACCTTCCAGGAGCAAGTAACAGAGGTTCCTTGTTTTTTAAGGGACATTTCTATGGGGAGTAACCGATGTAACGAAAATGAGTGGGTCAGGTGATGTCCGTAGAATTCTGTTGTGGCACGTTTTAGCATATTGCCTTATGGCCACTTGCACAAAACGAACGGATAAATACATAAAACTGAGGATAAATAATTAAATAAAAACTTTTCGTTTTTTACTTGCACGACTGGAAAATAAATAAGCGGATAAGAATATTTTTTTCAGAATCACCAACACAACAAACACAAAACACATTGGAAAATAAACAAAAACTCTAACGCTTTGCCTTTGACTTGCTTTATCGTAAGAAATTCTAAGATTTGACCTGGGAGCTATTCAGAGTTTAATTAAATTTGCTACAACATGATTTGATTCAAGTCAATCAGATAGCTTCAATCTATATACCTAGTTATGGACAAAGCAATAAGACCAGTAGGAGACATTTAACAAGTTCCTCATTCTTTTGAAATTAAACAACCTAATAACACTCTCGTTTTGATATTTGTTGGCGTTGGTAATGGTACTGTCTTGCAAGCAATGAATATTATGCGTCAACAGATAATTATAGGAAGAAAAAAATTAAATAAAGTTGAATTAACTTCCATAATGTGTGGACAAAACTATAAGACCAGGTGACTTTTGTGTGTTTATGGTTGCAGAGAATTTGATTTCAATTATTTTTTTTTTTTAAATAGCACTGCAAAAATAAATAGCTATACAAATATTTGAATTAAATAGTAAAATAAACGAACCATGGGTGGTAGAGTGCATTGAGGGAATTGATCCTTAAATTCACACTGAAAGGAAAATCTCAGCGGGAGGTGTACAGAATTATTGGGAGATCAAAAAAATTTGTTTCTAATACGCTACAGCCCCAAAAACTCCTTAAAAAAACAAGCCGACCTCGAAAAACATCACTTAGAGATGTAGCTAAAATCAAACGACTTTCAAATAGAAATGGATCTGAACTTGCACGTCTCTTTTAGGACAGTTCGAAGAACACCATCTCTTCAGAAGAAGTCGAAAGGGAAGTACCACTTCCTACTAAAAGACACCAGAAAAACAGTATTCAATTTGCCAAAGATCATCTAGCATCTATAGGTCCAGAAAATTGAAAAAAAAAAAAAAAAAATGGCGCAATATTCCCTGGTCTGATGAAAGTAAAGCAAATTTAGTGGGATGAGATGATAAAAGATGGGTCAGGCGTCCAAACATGGCGATAATAGTTATTTATAAATCAGGAGTGACTGCTGTCAAAAAACTTCTGTGCAAGTGGCCCTTGTTCTGCTTAACGACCATTCAAGTATTCTTCTATCCCTCAGCGGGAAATAAATGATTGTTTCAAGATCAAATCAAAAGAGTGCAAATTGCATTCGGAATAAATTTGTATTTTTATAATCATATTCTCATAAGAATTCTAGAAATGCTTAACTCTTGAAAACTAGAAGATGAATTGAAAATTTTGATTTATTCGTATAATAAAAAGGTTACATTTTACAATAAAAGTTTTTGGTAGTTGTGATATCTACCTACATAAATAAAGAATCTACATAATTATGTAAATGAAATCATAAATAGCTTTGGATCTGAGAGAGCACTAAGTTAGAAATATTGGGGATTTTTAAAATTACATACATGCTCTGTAATAGTTCAGCATTCATTAAATATGATATCTTTATAACAATGAAGTCAGGAATGAAGGGAAAATCCTTAAAAATAAATAGGTCAAATAAAAATAAGTCAATCTACTTATTAACTAAAAAAAAGTAAATTTATCTTGTGAAATTGATAAAATAGGAGCGAGATCGACCCAAAACTTCAATATTTTATAAATCTAACATTAAAATGCTGCATTTTTTTCTTCACTAGACTAATAATAAATTAATAATATGTGATTTGATGTCCTTGTTGCACGTTAGATGCGACAGTAAAAACAATTTTTAAGCGCGAAAACCTACATAGTAGGTACATAATGTACGCAATTATATACACACATTTAAATTAAAAAGAAAAACGTGGTATCTCGAAAACGAAGTGCTACTTCTAACGAAAGTCCCGCGAACAACACCTTTAATTTAAAGGTAATGAATCTCTACCAATTATGACAAAAAAAAATTCATAATTATTGAAATAAATTAAAACACAAGTCATATCATGATTCAGAGAAACTAACAGATACCTTTTAATTTATACTAAGTAATTTCAATGAATTTACAATTCAAAACAAGAATTACTACATACTAATCAATAAATAATAAAACAACAACAACGACAACAATTGAGTGTTAACAATATGAAAAAGGGCACAAAATTAAAGAAAACAAAAAAAATAACAAAATAAAAAAATCAACTCGAAATAATATAAAAATAGAAAACAAACATACATAAATGAAAGGCGATACTTACAACCCAGTTAGCCATGGTACTATTATAACTCCAGGAATGATTGTTGCACGGAATATCAAATTAAAAAACTTATTTGTTTCATACATTTTTGTTTTGTTTACAATATTCAATATTCACTTTATTTTTGTTTTGGTTCTTTTTTTTTTTTTGGATTTTCAATGTATGTCTTGTTTTTGATTAGAATTTCCTTTTGTGTAAATCGAATGAAACAAAATAAAATAATATATAAATTGGTTTTTAAAATCAATCACTCCTCAAGCGCTAAGGTGGAAATTGTGTGAAAAGTCAAATAAAAACCGGATAAACAAAATTAAACCGCTAAACAAACAAAAACAAACATAAGCTAAACACAAAACAAAACAAAACAGCAATGAATTCGAACTTGAATGGCGTTTTAGATCGTTTGAAAAATTTCAATGCACCACCACACTGAGATCGTATCCGACTTGGTTGACAAACATTAGACTACTGGATACTGGACACTCAGCCAACACTAGACTTTAAATTAATTTATTTATTATAATCTTTTTTGTAAAATTAAATTTAATGTGATAAAACTCTCTTTGTTGTCATTGTTACTCAATTCCTTGTCGCTTTCTGAATGAAATGATTAACCCCAGCCCACAGTCTGGTTGGTGGTTACTCTTGTTACTTTACTTCGCTAACTCTCGCAGCTGAGAAGCTCAATTAAATAATAAAAATTATAATACACTATTAAATACAATATAATCGTTTGTATTTGTATACACAAGCATGGATTGTGTGTAGCCTTTAAGCACACAGTTAGTAGGTAGTATTTTAATCAGTAGCCAGTAAGTACATCTGCACGTATTAGCGATTCAAGAACTTATACTCGTCATGTAAATCACAAATGTTTTCCTCTTAATGATTCGTAGTACACAAATTAAAACAAACAATAACAACAACAAAAAATTATACATAACTAAATGACATGAAAATGATTAATAAAAATATACAACGTAATTATTAGTATGGGAAAGTGTGATAAGTTAAATAATAAAAAAAAATTATAATTTTTGTCACCTTTTGATAAATTTTCGTCTACGCGGAAATAGCATAACTAGAAAAACACAAATTCAATTCCTCGATAAAACAAAAAGTCTTCACGGAAAGTTTATTTTATTGTTTTTGTTTTAGAAAATTTCGTTTTTGGTTGAGAGAATTTAAGGTAAAAAAAATTTAAAGAGAAACAGAGAATGAGAGCTATCAAGAGTGAATATTGTTTAAGTACGGCAGGAAATGATAACCATCCTGCGATTTGTGTTTTGGATAAACAATCAGTGGGGCCAAACAAAAAAAAAAAATGTAATAACAAACAATTAATGAAAGCTCTCTCAGTGACTATCTTTTAAATGACAATTATTATGTTTTGTTTTAAACAAAATTGTATGCTACATTAAACAAATAAATTTTAAATGATACAAATTTCATAAAAAAAAAAAAAAAAAACAAATTGAATAAACACAAAAGATCCCTATCACATTTACTAATGCTGTTTGAATTATTTGTACTTTTTTAATTGCTTCAGAGATGGCACGGTACTTGAGTTATGGTTTTTTTTTTTTTGTGGCCTGTATGTGAATTAGCTTGTGATACGGTATGGCTAAAGAATTCTTTTTTTTTTCTAGTTATACATAATTTACGTATGTAGATGAAAATTTATTTGTTTAGATTTGTGTGTTTGTCCAAGCGTTGCGGTAGGTTTAGATGAACGTATGTAATTTTGAGCCACATTTAGGGGTAAGTAGTCTGGAAATCTGGAAGTAAATGAAATTAATTAAACAAGGGTTAAGACAAATAGAGAAAGGTAAAGACATTTAACCTTATATGCACGTGTGAATATGATATATACAAGGGAACACCAAATGGTAAATGTAAAAAATTAGACTTTTCTCGAACTATTTGCACCATATATCATCAAAGATTCAATAGATAAGGAGTCAATCAATTAGATTGTCTTATCTTTATAAGTTGAAGTACAACTATACATTAATTATTTGTCTTAGCAAACAGTGTTGTTATACTAGTTTTTCTTGCATATATTAGTAATTTTACAACTAATAAAATGCACGAAAAGATGCCAAAAACTTTCTGTGATGGCTCAAAGCTATCGATTTCTAAAATAAGAAATTAAATAATTTTTTGTGTGATACTAGGTGAAATGGAGGATTTTCCATCCAACATTGGATTATCTTTTTAACATTTAAAATTTTAAATCATCAAACTCCTGTTTTAAAATTATAGTAACGTACTTACATACATACTTTATATTGCAGTTTGAGATTTAAAAATGTCTAGGAGCAATTCTTATTTTTGACAGTTTTGGTTATAAAAATACATTTTATACGACCCTCAGTTCCAAGGCCCTTCGCCATGGACACCCAGTTTTTTTTTTTCAATTCGAAACAACACCCACTTTTCACTTGTCTCGTTCCTTTGCAAAAAGAAGTCAACGCCATATTTACTAAAAACCTCATAAGTATTTGACGAAGTGGACTCTATATCCATTCTTTTCACATTTTCCAAAGAATTGATGTCGATTATTGTTCTTTAAAGGCTCTCCCAAACCAACGCGATTAATCGCTGCGACAAAAGAAAACAACAATAACAACAAGTGGTTGTCAAACAAAACAACACGTTGTTGTTATTGTTTTCTATTGTCGCGTCGCGGCGATTAATCGCTTTGGTTTGGGAGAGCCTTAAAATCAGTAAAAAGAGACAATTTTCTCAGAAGAAACTTGCAGGAAAGTTACAAACTAATTAAACAATTTTTGCTTCTGCGTATGTTTATAGTCATAAAGATTTTACAAAACAAAAACTAAAAGCAAATATCAAAGCATGGTTTCAAAAATATCTCTACAGGACTGGCCAGAGCATTTTCTTATCGGACTCAAGACAGCTTCGCACGGGTAGTCAAATTTCAGCTTCACAAAAAATTACGATTGAAACAATTTAAATATAACACGATTTATTTATATTAATTTTATTTTTGAAGCTATTATAGACGGCATAATATAGCCCTGTTCCTTTAATTTGAAACTCTGTGATTTTCTGTGCATTTGTGTGAATTTCAGTCCAACGTTTTGTCAAAGTTGATATAAAAAAAATAAAATGGCAGTAAAATGCACAGAAAATCACAGAGTTTCAAAGTAATGGAACAGACATTTTGGTATACCAAATAGGCAATAGACGTGCACACAAGACAATTGGGAATGCATTAGATCAACGCACGAAGACTTCCTCAGATATGTTTGTGCAAACAACACTATTACCTGCCGCCCGTTCTTCTGGGCCACCCAAGCTTCTCTGCGTTATAAAAAGTTTGTAATAACTGATGCAAAATCTGAAGCAATTGTCATTTTTTTAAAATACATTTGACATTGCTAAAGTACGCAAAATATTTTCAACATAGAAAATGCAGTTTTATTTGAATGTGTGTTAGTAACATAATATTATCTATGTATTTATGTTTAATTATTATTTTGTAAAGTATATATAAAACCCAAAATTAAACATTGAACCATCCTCTATGTACACTGCCGCTCATCTGAATAAGTTCAATATTTTTCGCACCATACTGTTGTAGTATCTCCATTTTGGTTGGGTTCGTAAGAGTAAAACTTCGACAACACTGTCAAAAGTCAAAACCCATTTCTCCAGACAAAGACAATACGTAGTTTATAAATTAATCTCATTGCATTACGCTTATTTTGGGAGAAAAAAAAACTGACTATCAAAACCTACCGTTATTGTAATAAGTTGAATAAAGGCTCTCCCAATCCGACGCGAAACATTCTGTGCAAATCTGTGACGACGTTAGAATGTACTAAGATTTGCTTCGTTTCAGTGTGGGCATTCTCATTAATACCATGTAAATAAATTTAGAAAGACAAAAGTTTCTTCGTCGCTCCGAATGTTTGGCGTTAGTTTGGAAGAGCCTTAAATCAAAAAATAAGTTAAATTTTTCTCCCAAAATAAATTAATTTTTACGATCTTTCAATACATATGTATATGTAACAAAGTTGTATTCTTATAATAAATATAGAGATACTACAACAGTAGGGAACGGTATTTTACCTTTTCGGATGAGCAGCAGTGTATAAAAAATTTTAAAATGAAAACAAATAAACCAACTTTTCAATTTTAATTTCGATCCGTATAAGCCTTTTATTTGTTTAGGTGTTATATTTTGGATTTTATTGATACCTAAAATATGTGGATTATGTCACTGACCACTCATAAACATTCTATTTACATATTAAAAAAAACTGGGTTTTATAAATAAACAATGAAGAAATTTATTTGAAAGATTAGTTCTGCTTCCCATAAACTATTTTATAAGAATTATTAAATTAAAAAATTAATTTTCAATAACAGAAAATTAAAAACTTCCAGTATTTGCAAAATAAAGTGCTGGTAAAAAATTAACTGAATGGAAATATTTCTAAACTTTAACAATAAAAACCTATAGGGCACTTCCAGCTGAAATTTTGGTTACAGATTAACTTTACAAACCCTACTGGGGTGTCAAAAAGAATGGCTTGGCCGTCGTCGCATAGACACTCCAATGGACTTATGATAAGAAATTAAGTCTGACATTCAATAGTTATATTAAAAGCCCAAATTGTACTTTTAAACCACGATATAGAGTTCGTAGAGTTAGGGCTTATAGAGTAAAGCCTTGTATAAGTTAAGGGCTTGGCTCTTCATTAGATCTGATAACTTTTCCATGGTGAAGTCTTAACAACCTATTTTACATGAAATATCTAATTTCTTTGGTGGGATTTACAATTTCATTTATTATTAAGATGGTTATAGGATGTTTCTAGAAAATTTTCAACTGCAGGCATTTGAATAATGATGGCACTGGTGGTAATACCATCTTGGTTCCTCTTGAGAAAACCAATCTAGACAATTTTACCTAACAATAACAGCCGCTGGAACTAGTAGAGCTTCTCCAACTTGTCCCTTACCACCAATCTCGTTGAACATGGTTTTAGCCAAATTTTTATTTTATTCACGATGTTGTTCTGTCCCAGGTGTCTTGGCATATTTACGAAACTTTCACTTAATAACCTTGGTAGTGTTTTATTGAATCCCCATTTAAAACATGGAAACGTGAGTTTTAACGTTTTGTGCGGGAAATGAGATGTAATATTTTTTCAAAAACGCACTCTATTTTTTGTTTAGTATTAATGCATTGTACATCGTGTACAGGTGAGTATAGAATTCAGTTACCTGCTTTATTTTTTGGTGTAGCGGTGAGAAAGTGCCAACCACCACTCTATATTCATAACACAATTTGACCGGCTATTTTCAAAATTAGTCCTTTTTAGAACTGTTTACCTTAGAATCTTCAACAAAATACTATACCAAAATAGGTATCTGAATCTGCGTGTTAATTTAGATCCCCTAAGGGCCTAAGTTTCCAAAACAAGCAACCTTACCAACACACTTTGGTCAAATTAGCTTGTCATAATGAGGATAGAAAAACTCTTTGAAAAAATTATAATCGATTTTTTCTAAATCTTAATAAAACAAGTTGCTATGTACCTACCTATTGCTTCTTAAGCCAATCGAGAAGTTGAAAGACTTAAAAGCAAGCTACAACTCTCCTACAAATTTTCTTACTCGTGCCGACATTTAAGAGGACAATAATTGTTTTTTTTATCGGAATTCTTTTTTAGGATTATCAATCAGATAGTAAAAAGTTTATTGTGATGTAAGTTATGTACATAAATCGAATTATTTGTCGGGTTTGGAAAATCTTAGTTTTAGCAAATACTTACGAGAAGTTTATAGAAGACCAATTGTCTTGGAGTGTATTTACATAAAAATTGATTTTTTCAATTAAACAAATCCTATTCAATTCACTTTGTGTTTATTTATTGTAGGAAAAACTAGTTAGGTCTAGGTGGCTAAAGAAAAATACTGGTGTCAACATTTCTTCTTGAAAAAAAAACTGTCAGTTGGCAGGCGATTACGTACACTACGTTTGCCGCTACGGTTTAATGGCATTTGACAGTACTGCCAGTATTGGATTATTGAATGTACAGCGGATATTAAGGGTATTTCCCTGCAAACCAAAACTCAGTAGTTTGCTTTAAAACACAACCACAAACAAAACCCCTTCTGTAAATGTATGTGTTTCTTTATTTACCGAAAACTCTCCCCTCAAAAAAAGTATTTTTGTTTCTCTTTAAAAAAAAAACAACTCTTCTATCGTAAAAGGAAAGAAAGAGTGCGATGTATACGATGTACATATAGTTCTGTCTCATTTTGTTATCGGCAAGCGCGAGTGATGGTTTTGTTTTCAGGATTTTAATTTTTGTGAAAGTGAACTGTGGGAAAATATATATATTTTAATTGTGTTTATAATTAAATAAAAAATACAAATGTTTTATTAGTGTTTTACACTTTATTGTTATAATGGCATTTCAGATTCATCAGGGAAACCATTTTCGACGAGCGTCGCAGCAGATTGTTTAATAAATTTTTTATATGTGTGTGTGTGTTTCAGAAGGAACAAACAACTTCTTTTACGTACAAGTTTCACCAGTTATATTCGTACTTCTAGATTGTAAGGCGTTAGAAGTACTTTTAAAGGACAAGTTTCAGTGCTTTCGCTATGGTTAAAGAAACTACTGGCGAATAAACATTAGAAGTACTTCCAGTAGTACCTACTTTGCTGACATACTCTTGAAGTACCTTTGTCAGTACTTCAATGGAGGGGAAATTCACTAAATTTCGCATGCTAGAGAGGGATAGCTGCTTCATGTATTCTCATGTATAGGAGGCATATAACTGAGTTTTTTCCCGAGCCCCTATCTTTTTTCAGTGGAGAGGAAGTACTTCTTTTACGTACATATTTTACCGGTTATTAATGTAGTTCTACGTTTGCTGGGTTACATTCGGTCACCACTAGCGATAAGCTTATTGCCATCGCATAAGTATAAACAGAAAACTGTAGAGGAATTCTAAGATTTTCTTTGATGAGCATTTTTGTAGCCCATGGTCCACTAGGCAACTTTATTTTGTTACCGATCTAATTAAATTAGCTTATATGGGAGATCGCCCACTAGACTACTTATGTCGAATTCCTTTTAAGAAAAAAATCGATTTGTTCAGAAGAAAAAATCGACTTTTCTGGACAAATCCCTTGTATTAAAAGAAAAAATTCGATTCTGTTTAGAAAAAAAATCGAATATTTTTGGTAAAAGGAATTCGACATTAGTTGCGCAACTTTAATTTGCTCGGAGTTTCTAGCGAAACTTAATTGCCAGAACTTTACGGAACTGCACTTTAGCGGAACTGCGCATCTACAGAACTTCACGAAGTATGAAATTGTATGAGCTATATCGCACTGAGCGATAACGGAGCGGAACGGCAGCGCGACACTAAACTACAAAGTTGCTTATGTGCCCTTACACGTTGACTCTAGATTCATGACTCTTTTCGAAATTGAATGAGTGCGAAGGAGAAAAAAGATCGGATTTCACCTTCGCACTCATTGAATTTTAAAAAGAGTCATAACTCTAGAGTCAACGTGTAATAGGGCACTATCAGAGCAAACTTGTCGAGTCGGTGCAGTTAGTTCAGTTCCATTGTCGCCATAGTGCGATATAGCAAGCGGCGCGACACAGGTGCGTCACAAATTATTAAATATGTTGTTTTAGTACAGTAAAATACAAAATGGGGGCTGAACTTTACATTTGCTACGTAGTGCTGGTCGCGCAGCTCCAAAGCGTCTCCATTGGCAATACGGTAAACAATTTATCGCCTCAAAAATTTCCAAATTGTAAGCGGCGATGTGTGTTTTTTAGTGCACTTTTATTTTAAGCGAAAATACTTGCACAAAAAACACACCTATTGATACCATTTGGATGTGTTCATAGGGTTTTCGTGCCTATTAAATTTCGTGCGATTTGTATGGAATCGAAATTGGAAATTTTCAACGAAATTGCCACATTAGATCTAATGAAAAAATTTCGATCGATTTCGATTTGAATTTTCCGCATACAGATTTACCTCATAAAGTCTAGTATGCAGATCACGCTAAAATTTATCTTTCATATAAATTCCCCTAAAGCCTTAACTACATTGGCCACTTTTTGCAAAATTACAAAAGTAAAAATATTTTTTTCCCGCTAGCACAGTTGTTTTGTGAAAAAGAATGTATACAATTCTTTTTAAACCAAAATTTAAGCTTTCTGCTTCATTTTTATAAGTTTTCCAGTGAGAAAAACTATCCCAAAATGAGTTTGAAAATTTTCACTTTTGTACTTTTTCACTTTTTTGGCTTATCTAGTTAATACTAGGTGTGTTTTGTTCAACTCCCTAATGTGCACATTAAGAAATTCTTCACATTAAGCTAAATTTTCACATGCAAATTCTACCAACAACAAGTTAACAGCACATTTGATCTTCAGTAACTCTATGGCTTAATGTGGAACATTGCAGAATCGGCACAGTAACTAGCTCAACAAAACACAGCTACTATGTTTCCACCGAAGGTTTATTTCAGTTTAGATTAAATAAATCTTTTTGGTGTTTGCACCGCACAAAAAGATTAAAAACTAGATTTATTTTGACAGTTTGCTGATGTTGTTTCGTTCTTTCTAATGACGTTGAAGTGAGGCAGAAAATTTCATGTATGCCCACTTTCCAATGAATGTATTCAGTGTGAGAAAATGTAGGCCAGTTCGAGTTTTAAAACTATTGCACCTATGAAGATTTAACGAGATTGATTTCAAATCTTCGAGATTTAAGCCTAGTACGCAGATCGCGCTAAAATTTATCTTCCATACAAATTTCCTCCAAAGATAAATTTTAGCTAGGCAGTACGCAGTTCACGCGCTAAATTCAAAAAGTCTCCATTTAATTTAGCGCGCGAAATAATGCTCAACTCATTCTTTCACAGATAAATTTTGACATTTGTGCTCTCAGCAAACGATTGTAGAGATAAGAATTGTAGAGATAAAATTTAGTTTAGCTTGAACTGCGTACCTGGCTTTAGGAAATAAATTTGTATAGTAAATCTTCGGGATTTGAAGAAGATTTATGCTGGATTTACATGTATCTTCATGCAAGTTCTGCAAAAAATAAGGGATACAAAATATAAAATGCGTGTTTGTTGGATAGAGAGAGAAGAACAAAATGCTGAGATCTTGATTATAGGAACGCAGACGAAGATTATAACGAAGACGAACATGTTCATCTTCATGGTGGTGCTCTTTCACACATTCGGTTTTTTGGTATCACTCTATCCCGCTCTACTTTTCTTGATGTTTGCAGATGAAGATACATGTAAATCCATCATTATGCTGGATTTACATGTATCTTCATGCAAGTTCTGCAAAAAATAAGGGATACAAAATATAAAATGCGTGTTTGTTGGATAGAGAGAGAAGAACAAAATGCAGAGATCTTGATTATAGGAACGCAGACGAAGATTATAACGAAGACGAACATGTTCATCTTCATGGTGGTGCTCTTTCACACATTCGGTTTTTTGGTATCACTCTATCCCGCTCTACTTTTCTTGATGTTTGCAGATGAAGATACATGTAAATCCATCATTAAGGTAAATCTACCTAAATCTCGGTTTTGTGGTTGGTGGAAACGTAGTATAAGGCTTAAAGCCAAATTTTAGCAAGAATTTTTGGCAAGGCAGTGTGCAGTTCACTCGCGAAATTCAAAAAATCTCCACTTAATTAAGCATATAAATGTGCTTTTAGCAAACGATTGTAGAGATAAGAATCGTAGAGATAAAATTTATTTTAGCTTGAACTTCGTACCTGGCTTTAGCAAACAATTGGAGGGATAAGAATTGTAGAGATAAAATTTAAGGCCTGGCCAGACAGAGTGCGGGCTGACGGCACGGTCAATACTTTACTATAGAGAGAAAGAATGCGGCGGTCAAATTTTGTTTGCAAATTTATACTAAGACCAACGTCCGCGTTCTGTCTGACCAGGCCTTAAGCATTGCGCAAACCTAAGCGATTACGGTGGCGATCGCGATAACAATGTGGATGCCGCACATGTAAATCAATAGGAAGGCTCACATCTACGTGATATGTGGATTGCGATTAGGTTCCACTGCTGCGTTCAACCAAGTGTCTTTACGCACCATTTGATCGCAGTATGCCACGATATTTGAATTTTTTTGTGAAAATATTAACAAAATTCAAATGAACAATAATTTAGAACATTATACAGCAGATTAATAAAATTATAAAAATTTGAATTTTGTACAATTTTTTGCAAAAAGAATACAAAACATAAAAAGCGTATAATTTAGGGATAAAATTGCTGTCCGAGTAGATTTACCCCGAGGCCACACAGGCAAGTACTGGCAAGCAAGTTGGGTACATACACTGCCTGCCAAATTCGTATCTGTGTACTTGCTGTGACGTAGGCGGCACGCAATTTGCCGAGTTTCTTGCTTCTACGTTCTGTTTTTCTCTACTATTAGTGCGAGATGTGGTGAACGATTTGCTCAAAGCTTTTCATACACACCGCTGCAAATTTGTGGGCATGCCACTTTTATGATTGAAGAACAATCAAAATTAAAAATGTGATTGATCTATTGGTTAAACAAAAAAATTAAATCATTTGGGAAGAATATTCGACACAAAAAACGACGGAAGTTCGACGGAAGTTCACTTTAGTTAACTCAATTGAGAAAAAGAACGTACTACTTGCTTTGCTACTTGCTTCGCTACTTGCTTCTCAACTGGCTTGGAAATAGGCGAGCAAGTAGACGAGCAAGTTGCTTCGTTTTATATGTGTTAGTAAAAAATTGAAAGTGTATTGCAACTTGCTTGCCAGTACTTGCTCGTGTGGCCTCAAGGTTATTGAGCCAGATTTATGCGGTACTGATTTTCTCTCACTTTTTGTATGTTCTTTTGACAACTTGTCCGTCACAAAATGTATCGCAATATCGTGTTGAAGTGAGCTGGTTTTAATTGCACTTTGATCGCACGATAAGGGCTATTGTGGTCGCCACCGCCATCGCTTAGGTTTGCGCATAGCTTTAAAGTTCTTTCTCTGTAAAGCAAAGTATTGACCATCCCGTAGGCCCGCGCTCTGTCTTGGCAGGCCTTTAGTCTATCTTGAACTGCGTACCTGACTTATTAGATCTTGGGATTTCATTTCAATTCGCAAAGGTCATAACATTTTTTGAATGTCAGAACGTCTATTTTATTATAACCTGAACGCTTGCAGTGTACAGCGGTCCCTCAGTAAGACCTCCTCACAACCCTGTTTTTTTTTAAATTTGACATGACTTGACAGATGCATCCGGAGCAAGCAGCTGAAGTTCTACGTTTGTGAAGATAGAACAAAAAAAAAAGAAAAATCGACAAGTTTTAGGAAAAAAAAAAGAGATTTCATTTTTACCAAATAAATCGACCTAAATGTAAGTTTCCCCTTTTTATCTATAACATTCAACATAAATTCACCCAGCTTTCTATTATATAATTCTCGTTTTCTTGAAATAGTCAAACTTGGGGAGTGAGAATTTTGTGGGAAAAAAACCAAAGACAAAAGCACCAATATCACCACCCCGCACTTAGTCGAAATCTATCTAATGATGGCTACACCCCAGAGCCCCACAAGAATGTTTAACGGTCTCAGCGAGGACGATGCCCTATATTCCGAAGCAAAGTACGCCCACGAAATCAATGACAAGATGCGTGTCCCCAAGCGCATCAGAGCAACTGGCGAATTTTCTGATGAGGATTTGCTTCTGTCGAACCAAAATGGCATGATGAACTCTTGGAATTACCATGACAAAATTGATATGAACGTTCCCGATCGAATTGTTGTCTTGGGGCACGAAGAGCATTTGGGAACGCGATCAGCTCCGCGCGAGATTCTCCTAGAGAACTCAATTCTGCCGAAAGATCCGGGGTTCGTGCGTGTCGCCACACCTCCACGAGTTATAACTTTAAACGACCATCACTTCCCATCCGCCTCCGATCATAACTCTCCCAATAACAATGGAAATTTTCAGAATGACTCAGAATCCCCGCCTCCTTACGTTAGAGCAGATGCTTCCGCATCAACCATGGGCTTTCATCCGAATCGCACAAGCTCCCAAGCCGAATCCGATTCGGAAGCAGTTACTACATCGACATCTGGCGTCGGCGGCAAAAGAGCTCTTGGCCAATACAACAATGACACGTCTCTGGTCAATCACAGAGAAGGAACGCCCATCATGGGCGAATTGACACCACCCGAAGAGATTCTATACTTGCGCCGGCAGCTGGCAAAACTGAACAGACGAGTATTGTCGATAGAAATCGACAACGTGCAGAGATCCCAGCGGGAGAAGATTGTCTATTGTATGGGCCTTGCCTACTTCCTCCTTAAGACCATTTTCTGGCTGAATCGTAACTAAAGGTTGGCAAATGCTGCTATCCACAGAGCATTTGCTTCACACACTATCTATTAGAAAGAGAAATATTTGTTTGTTATTAGAATTTAGTACCCCTACCCGCTCGGAGAACTTAAATAGGAACTGGGATGATCGTTAGCGATAAACGAAGATCGAGGACGAGCATCGGACGAACGAAGCATCATCCCAGGAACATTTCGAAATGAACAGCCAATCAAACTCATTTGGTTTACCTTTCCTATATCGAGCTCTGACCGCCATTTTATCGTAAGCGACACAATGCACAAAATGCAAAAGGAAAACCATAAAAACTTGCAAAATTTTCTTTTTGTTGCTAACAGTAAAATGGCGGTTAAAGTTCGATAGTTTGTTTTTTCTTTCTACAACAAAAATATTGTAAGTGTCGCGCTCGTAAAGAGTGGGACACACTTTTAACTCACTTTAGCCAGTAAGATTGAAGATTTATCGTGCAAAGACAAACCCAGATAAAAGATTGGCAAACATTTATATAAAATATTGTTGTTGAAAATATTAACTTAGATAAATTAACTTATTTAAGTTTGTTTTACTTTTTTCGTGTTCTTTATCATCATTTTTTGTAAAGTTGTAAGTTTTTTGTTTTTAAACAGAAGATGAGATATGGCGCCATACACATACATACATATTATGTACTAACATTATTTACATTTATAAATATACAAATTTTCTTAAGAAAATAAAAAAAAAAAATTATAGAATATAAATAGCGGAATAATAATAAAAGTCTTGAATTTTAGTCACAATAAAATAATTTTAGTTGATAAAATTAGTACCCTTTAATTAAGAGGTTTATAGATAGTTGTTATAATTTTCTGCACAATCCATTGCTTTCGATGGAAATCGTGTCGATTACAATTTATTGAATCAAGTTGAGTGCTTGCTCCTAATATGTGGAGCTGTGATTTTATCTTTGAGAATTTTAACAAAGAAGTAAGAAGAAGCAAAAGTCGAGGATTTAGAGACAGATCATAGGACGCAGTTAAAAGAAGTGTTTTCGGAATTATTCGACTGAAATTATAAAAATTGGGTGTTTTGTCAGGCGGAAAGTGTAGGCTGTTTTTGTATGGGAACAAGATTTATATTGTAGAATTTTTACTTTTCTTTATACCTACCTCAAAGGTGTGCAGTTTTGTATTTTATTCTTCATTTTTCATTCAAATTAAGACTAAACGGAAACAGCAATGCAAGTTGTTCTCAAAAAAATTTAGCATTATTGTGAATTTCACCCGAACAACATTCCACCGGCAAAATTTTTGTCGCCTTTTGTGAGTTTCACCCGATAAAATATTTCATGTTCCGAAAATTTCCCTTATTGTGAATAATTAATTTCAGGCAGAATATAATGCCATTGCAGCTTAAATGTTCACCTATTTTAAGTAGGCGAACAAGAGAGCAATAGGGCGGAAAACGTTAATTTCGTTCGGGTGAAACTCAAATAGCTTTTGAAATTCCGGGCGAACAGAAAATTTTGAAGTAAAATATGTTCGGGTGAAACTCACAAGGCTGTAAGTTTATTTGAATTTAAATTAATCGAGTAAAAAAAAAAAATCAGCGATATTGGTAACGGATTTACAACAAGCTGGCCAGGGGAAGATGTTTAAGCAAATACAAAAAAAAAATTAAACATCTCAACTGCATGCCATCAAATCTTTTACCAAATGGAAAAAGTAAGCTAATAAATTGTTGTTTGCTTTGATAAAAAAAAAACTATGTGTGGAAAACAATCGAATTCCATCGTAATCGGAAAGAATCCATCGTAGTGGAAAATCGCAAGTTCATACAATCGTTCACAGACATTTTCGGGATTCGTAAAAGTTTCCGACTACGATGGAATTCGTGATAGGACTGAAAGCTGTATGTCCTAACAATTTGAGAATCACCCCTATTTCGTTTGTCGTTTAACGTCTAAACTCTAAAGTTTCAATGGAGATGAACGGAGATAAAGCTAAAGCTTAAGTTTCACTTAAACGCCTATTATCACTTCTAGAGGCGTGTCGTTTTACTGTCGTTTTTGTAAAACGACAACCGTAATTATTGGGGTGAATAAAAAAATAACTAGTGGAGGTCCTTACAAAGATTAAATTCAGTTCGTTGGAAAAAAATTAATCAGACTAGAGTTGTGAGTTTTGCCCAAAAAATATTTCACCTTAAAATATTTTGTTCGCTCGAAATTTTAAGAGCTATTCGATTTTTGCCCGAACAAAATAGGTCTGTTTTATTGGTCTCTAATTTGCCTACTAAAAATAAATGAAAGTTGCTGTACATTCTGCCCAAAATAAGGAAAATTTTTCAGGTAAAACTCACAATATGCGAAAGCTGAAATGTTGGTCGGTTGAAACTAGCAATAAACTAAACTAAACATGTAGTTGTTGCTAAAGTGATCTAACATTGAAAGTCATCAAGAACCAAAATTTCCCAGGGAATGTTCCCCTCGTTCAAATAGTCGAAACATGAATGATGCCTAAGCCAGATGTACAAAAGTAGTTCAACATTTAACCCGTGGTTTAGCAATTTTATCTCGTAGATTTCGGCGGATTAACTGAAGAAAAGGTGTAGATGAACCCTTTTGCTAATTGCTCTCATTTTTTTTTACTATTTCTTAAAATAAACCAGCCCAATTCTAAATGAAAATTCCCGGGGAAATGTTTTCCCGGCAATAAATTGTTTTTCTTCTACAATTTGATTTATGTGTCAAATACTGAAAAAAAGCTGTTTGTATCATTCAGAACTCTCATTCCCACTATCGAGGGCAAAAAAATTCAACCGAGGGATTCGGAATCGGAGTATTTTACTCCCGAAAGAATGCGTCTCCCGGGGATTTTTTCCCGGGGAATATTTAGAATTGGGTTGAACATTATTCAAATTTTCACTAAAATCTACAAATACCGGCCAAAATAAAAATAAAGGATTTTTTTGAAGACTGTAAAATCATAAATTATAAAGTTAAAAAAAATGTTTATATTGGTAAAACTCGAACCAAAGGAAAAAAGGAATCTGTTCCCGGGAACAAAATTACTAATACTTAATGAAATTAAAATCTCTTAATTCTAGTCCCCGTCCCCCATATATCCTTATTTTCGAAGAGAATAAGTAGGACCCAAGTAATTCGATTCGGTTTTTAAATGATTACCGTTAAAAAAAACGTACGAAATAAATCGTATGTGGAAGGTTGGGCTCAAATGAAATTTTTTCTGGCAATAAATTGCCTCAAAATACAAATTTTCAATTATGGGTTTCAATTGAAGCTCTAATTGGCACCTTAATGCATTTGAGCCTGTTAAACGATTCTTTTTTTTTTTTTTTCGATTTTCGGGTACAGTTTCACTCTCCTACATTTCAACCTCATCAAATCTGTCAAAAATACGAAACAACCAAAAAAACGCTCGAGTCTTTTGCCATTTTACAAAACGATGACACTAGATAATCTAATAGGTGTCCAGTCCAAGGCTTCTTGGACAAACTTTTAAGTAAGGAAAAATCAAACCAACGAAGAAGAAAACATCAGTTTTTTATCTTTTTTGTTTTTATTATTTTTTTTTATATAAACTTACTAATTTTTTTCTACAAAAAAGAAAAGTATATTTATCATTTTTTCTCTTTAGTTTTTATATAATACATACACTTAAAGAAAAAGAGATAATCGGTATTTTTTTTTCTAAATTATAAAAGGTTTTTTTTTCATATTTTCTTCTTTTTTATTTAAAATTTATTTTATCTGTCTTATAATACAATGTTTAGCAGAAGAAAACTTTTTTTTTATATTTTTTTTTTAGAAACTTATAATGTTGGTGTTTCGAACAATGTAAAAATGAAAAAAATTCAAGAACTAAAATCAAGCAGTTTTTTTGTGTCTGCAATTAATCTTATTTCGTCTTCGTTTTATTTCTTTTATTTATTTTTAGCTTTTTTTTAACTAGAGAATACAGAGATAAATAATCCTAAGCGGTTTTGTACTTCAGGTTGTTGTCGCTTTATTTTCATGTTAGTACATTTTAATTTTCAAATATTGATAATTTTTCTAGTTTAAGAGTAAATGCATTTTAATTTTTTTTTCAAGTTTGTTGTGGAATGATAAAACAAAACAGTCCAATTGTTATTAATTTTTTTTGTTGGAGCAATTGAGGAAGTACTCAGCAACAACTTTATTCCTTATCAAACATTTAAGGTAAAAATTATGGACATTTACAACAAATTATTATTTCATATAAAAAAAAAAAAAGATTTCGGTAATATTTTTTTTTTGACGAAAGTTTTAAGAAAAATTTATTGTTCGTTGTTTTTTTTTTTAATTTAAGCTATATCATCGAACGGTCAAACAGTTAAAAACATAAATGCTGAGTTTTGTTCTTGCAATATTCGTCTTTTAATTGTTGGGAGAGAGAGAGAGAAGAAACACAACACAACACAGACATCGTACCGCTTTTCTCTTTTTCTCTTTAAATTAATAATTAATTATATTAATATTATTATAAAATTAATTAAACAATTGTGTTTGTTTTTAAAGAGTTTTTTTTAAGTATTTTATGATTTTTTTTGTAACTTTTTATTTATGTAATATTTTTTTTTTTTTACTTTTTGGAGTGTTTTATTTTTTGTTTGCTTTAAATGATGATGGAGGGGGATGAGATTAAAAGGCAACAGATATTGTGTCTATTCGCTCTCATCATCATCATCGTCATCGGACGCATCCTTCTTAGTCTTCTTCGGCGCTGCTTTTTTCGTGGCCTTGCCGCGCTTCTTAGTCGCTGCACCATTTGACTTGGAACCACCGTTGGCTTCGAATTCGCGGACTGCTTCTTCATAATCTTCCTTGCATTTAGCTGCCTTTGCCTCCCATTCCTTTTGAAACATAAATTACGTATTGTTATAGAAAAAAAAGATCATACGGGAGGGTATTGTTTTTTTTTTTTTTTAACTTACAGACTTATCCTTCATGCCCCTCCAGAGTTCACCTCCCTTCTTTGCGACTTCTGTCACTTTAATACCGGGATTTTCCTGCTTGATTCCTTCGCGGGCACTGTTGAGCCAAAGCATGTATGCGGAAAGAGGACGTTTTGGTCTATCACCCATATTTGTAATTTTGTGTGTTGTTTTATAACTGGTTTTAAAACTGAAATATCACAAGGGTAAAAATATTGTTGAAAAATTATGTAAACTCAGTTACATGACCATTTTAAACTAACTTTAAAATATGCACAAATAAATGTTATTATAGGTATGTAGGTAGGTACATAAATAACATAATGTACATAAGTACTAGATAGTAAGATCCTTATTTTGTTGGTACACATTTTTGTAAATGTAGGATGTACATATACCTATTCATTGATCCAATAGATATGTAGTTTATTAAAACATTAAATTAATAAAGGAACTTGAATACGCGCAATTCGTTGATAACTTTGTTAATAATTTCCTCGCAATAATTATTTAATATTTTCTTGTTTCAAATCTAAAAAGTTTTTTTTATACCTACATACATATTTTTATTCAAATAGGCCGAAAAAATTTTGTCTCGTGAAATGTTATTCGGGTGAAAATCGAATGTATAATTCTGTATATAATAAGTTACAAGTAAAAGTTCGGTTTCCCTTTCTAGTACATACAGGGCCTTACCAATAATCAAATTTAGTTATAACTTAAATATTGCCATAACGTTATGGGTCCTAAATAATTAACCGGACATCATATTCTCAAATTTTTGGAGTCAATTCGATATACGGTTCATTATTTATAGTCCACGTAAATATTTAAATAATGTATTATTTTGGTCTATTTAACTGAAATACATATTTAAGTCGTAACTAAATTTGATTATTGGTAGGATTGTTTTCTTGAAAAAGCATTTTTTTTTAAATTCATGCTCTTTGGACTGAGGTTGGGCTACATGTCGGTTACTGGTATCTTATCCAGAAACATACCTATTCCTTGTCATACTTTGGCAAATTCCTAAACAAAGAACTTGCAAATTTTGCAAACATAAAAAACCCGGCAAAGCATTGTTTCAAAACGTTTTTCTTGCTCAAATGTAGAAAATAGCCTAGGTCCTTTACTTTGAAATTCTGTACTTTTCTGTGCATTTGTGATTTTCAGTCCAATCAAATCTATCAAAGTTCATATAAAAGAAATAAAATGGCAGTTAAATGAACAGAAAATCACAGTTTTAAAGTAAAGGAACAGACCTATGTAAAAAATTTAATTTATTTGACTTTGGCTTGTCTGCATTTTTTTTTAACAAGCTTTATGTTCTTTGATGTAAAATGGATGAATAAATAGAAGAAATTTGAAAACTGGACACATAGGAAGGTAAAGATGTTGTAACAATTCGATTGGCGCATTTGCAAGTCTTAGTTTTTGCATAGCTGCTACAATTTATTGTAAATTAAAATTAAATCATCCTGTGACTTGCAAACATCTTTTGGAAATCGTTTGATCAAATTAAGAATTCCGTTATTTTTTGGAATTTAATGTTTTTTTTTTCTGAATTTTTGTAAGTGATTAGTTGTGGTGCAAACATTCAGTAAAGTAATATTCAACAAATGAAGCAACTTCATGTCCATGCAATGCAAACTATAGACAAATCGTCGGAACGGAAGAAAAATGACACAACTTAACAACAAATTAAACCTATGAGCAAAATTGCAACTATCCGCTGGAAAAATAGGTACCAGAGTCTAGAACAATATTTGAAATTTATAGACCAAACAATAGGTCTTGATATTTTAACAAAAATATTTTGAAAAATGAGATTTGTTGAGTTGTGTCGATTTTTCTTCCCAACCGACGTTATGCTTTTTGACATATCAACTTATTTATTGCATTTGCTTTACAAAACTTTAAAAACTACGATTTTACAAAAATAAAAAGGTAGGTAGGTACATTCCTACTAAGTTTTATATTTGGTCTGTTTGTTAACGTGAAATTTCTTGAAAATTTTCACATTTTGCTGTCAAATCCCATAGGAAAAAAAAAACACAAGCGGGGGAAGCTAGGTGCCAAACAAGCATACCTATTAGGAATGTTTATTGAGGCTGTTCCGAACAGTTTAGAACAAGTTTTTGCTGTTCAGTGAGAAATTTTCTGTTTTTGAAACAGTTTAGAGAAGATTTTCTTTACCTACTTGCTCTTACCGCCATATTATTCACTCGATACATCCAGATGTAAACTTAAATCCAGATGAATTTACATATAATTTGTATGATTTACATCCAGATTTAAGTTTTAATCTGCATGTATTCAGTGAATAATATGGCCGTTAGTGTAGAAAAACTTAACAGCTTAGAACAGAAATTTGTGAGAAATATTAAAATCAGTTGTTGTTCTGTTCTGACTATTTCTTCACTGAAAAAACTTATTGTAACGAATAAAAGTAGACATAAATTTTGAATGAAAGAACCTTAGTGTGTTATCACCAAAATTACTTTGATACGGTTAACTCAGTTAAGCAAACTTAAGACATTACCTATTTTGGAGACAAATAAAAAACTTACTTAATTAATCAACAATTACATTAATTCTTCTAAAATTAAACATCTATAAACGTTGTCTAACTTTAAACAGCCGTCCAAGTTTTATATAAACATAACTGCTGCTAAAGTGATCTAACTTCTTATCTTATGGGATTTTCCTTTGGTAAATTCAGATTTCGGCCTAATATTTGATTTTTTTCCTAGCGAATGGAATACGATTTGAGATTAAATTTGTTTTGTCATGGTATTAGCGTATATTCATGTTTGTGGGCCTTATGTTGTCAAACTGGAAGCTGTCAATTGTACTGGTGTACAGTGGTGTTAGTAAAAAAAAAGGGGGTAGATCTGCGGCAAAATCCAGACCTGCTAAATTGATTTTTTTTTTCAAGAAAAGTCAATTTTTTAAATTTTTTTTCGAGAAAAATCAAATTTTGTTTGCCCATTGGGAGGCCAAAATGATCGAAATCGGTGTTTCGACGGATCTGGATCAAAAAAATTAAGTTTTTTTTACCATTGGAAAACCCCATTACTTTAGACAACGTAATCGATTGTCCAAACCTCCAAACTTGATAAACGTAAAAAAAAAATTATTAAATTAAGCATATTCCCGACTTTTGGAAATACTTAGAACAGTCCAAAATCTAATAGATAGGACCACTAAATGTTATTTCATTAATAAATTTCAATTGTACCCAAATAAGTAGGTACCTACTTAGTCGCCTATAATGTGCCTAGGTATACATAAATAAATTGAAAAAAAGATGACATTTCCTTTGTCTTCATCTTTTATTTTGTTTATACCTACAAAAATATCATGTTTTGCTAAAAGTTAGTAGGTATATAAAACTTATATATGGTAAGATAGATTTTTTTTTTTGAACAAAATCGAGACATCACCATGTTTGAAAATTTCTTGATAGAAGTACCCAAGCGTTTTTCTCTATGGGGTCGCAGCATACATCCATCACTTTTTTACTTTTTCATTGTAGCAGTGTAGAAGCCCAAGCAAATACACACTGCCAACGAAAATTACTACCGCCGTATAGAGCATACAAAAATGGCGCCAAATTCAATTTCCTAATATTTTACTTGCAACACATTTTTTATAAATAAAGCAATGTTTTTAAATATTAAAAAAAAAATTAAATTACAATTTGTGAATCAAAAAAAAAAAAAAAAAAAAAAATGATAAAAAAATCGAATTTTTCCCATCACATTTTGTATGAACTGATGGTACTGTACCTCGAATATGAGAAAAATATATGAATATACGAAGCCAAGCTGCCACCATCAGCAAACTCTCGAACGATTACCTATATTTTATATGAAAGAGAGAAGAACACAAAATGACTGCGGTAGAGTCGAGAAAAATGTGGAAAAAACTGGATAATTTCTATGAAAAGTAATTAAGCGATGTTTGAAACATAATTTCCAAAATTAATTTTCTATCAGAAAAATCAATTTGCTCAAAAAAACTCCAAATAGTTAAGAAGTTATTTAATAAAATCTAAAATATGTATGCGATGCGTTATATGAAAATTTGTTCGACCATTTTGGTTCCTACCCAATATGTACTCGTTATACCGGAGCTACACCACCACTTTGGCTTGTATAGAGAAAGCTAAAGGAAAAATGTATACGACGACGAGTTTTGCGCAATTTTTTTCCAATTAAAACGATATATAATTTATGATTTACAATCGAAATATGTTATTTTCGGATAAAATCTAATGGATTTTGATGGTTTTTTGATAATTCAAGACGTACTTTAATAGATATTGATGGGAAAATCAAAGTAATTTTCACGTGAAAAACAAAACAAGTCTATCTCGAGGCAAAGATGGAGGAAAATATATAAGTAAATTTGATAAGGCAAAAATGAACATATAAGCGAATATTATGAATAAAAACAATCTTACATTGATATTAGCGCTACCTGTCCTTGTAGCTTATTACACTTATTTATATTTTTTCACTTTAAATTGAACTTTTTTTTTACAATATTTTTGTATTAAATTTTTGTAAACAGCACTTCCTTCGCCGGCAATGAACAAAATTGAACTCTAGTCAACGAATGTGGAATAACCGTTGGCAAAGTATCGAGGAACAAAATCTTCTTGGCTTGCTTGATGATTTTTTGTCTCAACAGAGGTTGTCTCTCGTAGGGTCTGTCTCTTTTTCTCGTTGTTTGATACCGCGGAATAAATGTGCAAGGGTGAGAAAGACATCTTTATTTTAATGGCAGCTGCACTCAGGTGTGTGTTTGCGATATTTTACATTTGAGTGCGTGTGTTGAATTGATATGACACGCAATTGTATGTGTAAGCACCGCAGTGAAATCGCTTCCCCACTTTGCCGCTCAATTCATAAACGAAAATTAAATTGTGAGACTACAGGCGGCGCGCGTTAAAATTTTCGGCGGTGGTTGGTTGCGATGGGTTTAATCGTGCGTCGGAAATTCGTAAAAGATAAAGTGAGGTGAAATAAGAAAAATAATTAGGATGTGTTCGATTAAAATTAAGTGAGCCAGTGATAAGTTTTTTCCTATGAGAATGCTTGCTTTTCCATATTTACAAAAAAGTGATTCATTTACATGCCTACTTTATTTTTCATCTCGTAACATTTTCCAATTTTGTTTGGTAAGTTGAATGTTTTTTTTGTTTTGTTTGTGTTTTTTATTAATACAAAAATGTCCAAAACTATTTTACTTTATTGAACAGAAATGCGTATTTGTATGGGAAACAAGATATTTTTGATAATTTTCAACTATGTTTTCTTATTTTTCCCTAATGGAATTGTAGGTTCATAAAAGTCCCGTTTTGTTATTTACGGGTTCGTCGGAGTTATTTTTTTTGAAATATAGGTAATACAAAAACAAAATTAGATTAATGGGTTTCCATCTGGGGTTCATTCAAAGACAAAAAATGGATTTAAGGCGCCAGTAACAGCTATTATTGAAACTATTGCGAATTTTAATGGTTTATTTAAAGGCTTCGGCTTCGGTAACATTGATTTTTATTTTAAAATATACCTATACAATGCTTCTTTTGTTGTGGTTTCAGTGACAGCCGATTTTTAATCGTTCGATTGAGCGAATGAAGCGATCGAAAGCGATTGAAATTTCGAGTATTGTTTTCAAATTGAGCGATGAAAGTGATTTTTGATTTGAAACTAATATAATACACTCAGTCACAAAAGTATAAGGATACACTTGAACAACTGTTTATGGTGTATATATTAACTTTTGTGACGCATATACTAATATTCATACAAGGAACTGAAAATTTAATTCATCGCTACGTCTAGCGATTTAAAGGCTCTCCCAAACCAATACGAAACATTCGGAACGACGATAAAACTTTCGAGTCTCTAAACTTATTTACATGTTGATTAATGAGAGTGCCCACACTTACTGCCACGATGCGAATCTTGGTACATTGTACAGTCGTCACTATTCACACCGAATGTTTTGCGCCGGTTTGGGATAGTCTTAGCTGTACACCAGTAACAAACTCGTTCGCGCGAACTCGCTTGAGTAATCAATAGCTTGAACTCGCTTACTCGCTCGATTAAAAATCTCTGCCATCGAAATCCTATCCAATACGTTTAAAAGGCAACATTTTAGATTATTTTGATGCCAACATAAACCTTATGACTTAATTAATAGATCTCATGAAATGGTTTTATTGTTTCAATGATCATTGCAGTGCCTCAAATCTTTCATTAAAACATTTCAATTATGAGTTCCATTAAAAAATATGTAGGTAAACTTGCACCTTAGGTGATTTATTTAAGGGAAATGTTTCCCCGGAAATAAATTAATTTTCTTCTATGTCAAAATACTGAAAAAAACGCTGTTTCGAAAATTTAGAATTCATTCCCGCTATCGGACGGAAGCAAAAATATTCTACCGGGGAAAAGGAGTATTCTACTCCCAAAAGAATAGGTAAGTCTACCGAGGAGTTTTTCTCGGGGAATATTTATAATTAGGTTGAATATTTATTGCACTGGGAATAGGCTTTTATTTAATAAAAAAAAATGTCACATTAGCCAAGGTTTGGACAATAGATTTCGTTATTTAAAGTTAGATAGGTATAAAGTTAAATAACTTTAGACAACAACTTAAAATTTTTAATCATAAACCCATTCCAAAGTACCTAGGTCAATTAGATTTTCTTAGAACAGTCTTGGACAGTTGTTCAGCGTGGCACTGTCTAAATATAATCACATTTCAGCAGTTGTCTAAATACGACCCCATAGGTAACAGTGACACGAACTATGTATAAGCTGGAATACTTCATTCTCGAATGAAAGAAAACGATTCTAAATTTTAAATTATAACGGTTTTTTAAATACCATGTGTAATAGCCGACTTCCTTTCTTTTGTTTCCGTCCTGTCCCGTCCGTCGGAAGGAAAGTGATGATGGATCACGCAACGGTTCACGGGCATTGCCTTTTCACCTCATTTTTTTTGGAGTATCCAACTTCTTTGTATATGGATTAAAGGGGAAATGTAAAAAAAATGTAAACAGATTTTAGCTGAATACGTGTGTGTGTACATCAATCCCTTTTTCTCCTCTTGTTAATTATTTGACGAATAAAATATTTTCCTGTCTGAATGCGATGAATCGCGCTATAATCGTATGAATAGATGCGTTGAATGTCGTCGGATATTCAGCCGTTTCATAAAATCCAAAACTGAAAGTATTGTTTGTTTTCTTTTTTCTGTTTTGCTTTTGTCATTCGTTATAAATTCGTGATAATTTCGAATTCAAGATTCTTGATTGATTTGCTTATGAAAGATTTCATTTAAAATATATGCGCCTACATATATGTACTAAATACGAGTACCTAGACTAGATGGTTTGTTTTGGTAATGAATATAATTGAATTGATATGTTTTCATTTAAACTGTATTTTCTTAGTAGGTATCTAGGAATCGTCCTAGTTTTAAGAAAGTCCATACCTACCAACCTATCTATGTTAATTTAGGTAGGCAGGTACATAAGTCGTTTTCCTATCAACTTCAAGCTGTGGAATGATGCAACCAAATACCAAATATATTTCGGCACCTCAACTCTTAGCGCAAAATCTTGTTTATGATTTGAAATTTGATCAAGGTTAGTGTGTTTTACTAGCCCTTATTTTTAGTGCATTTTTATCTTCGCTTAGTTTTGAATTATTCTTGAGGAAACACAGCTAGCCTAAGTTAACTAAATTTACTGGAGCTTAGGTTGCAGAAGTTAATTCTTTAAGCAATTTTTTGTACCTAACTAAAACTTACATCTGTAATTTACACAAAATATAATTGACCGACATAAGAATAAGTGTCTTCGATAGTCGGCCGCCCGTTTTTTCTTAACTTTAACAGGCGGCCGACTACTACTGAAACCACGTAATATTTTTTTTTTATTATGATGGCGTCAATAAAAATAGAATAAAATTACACTTAACTTTGCATACTCAGTAAAAAAAATTGAAATTAAAATTAAAATAGTCTTCAGTAGTCGGCCGAAGGGGGCCGACCTCAGAAAAATTTAAAAAAAATTTCTGAAAGTCGGCCCCTCCTTGTAAATAATTACTAAATAATATTTTTTACGATTTTTAGCTAAAAACGTAAAATATAAACTGTAAATAAAGTAAAAATAATATCATAGTGCAGTTCGATATCTTAGCGATTATAGTCTTTTTTCGAAATCACTTCCACTGTTTTTACTTGCGATATAGGTAGGTAGGTACTATAGGGCAAGGTATGAATTCGTGCAAAAAATCGAACTCGAGATAATCAAACTTGACATTAAGATGATAGAGAACACGAAAAAAGTGGGTCCAGCAATTCCATCTGTCTGTCTGTGTGTATGTCTGTAGGTTTGTATATCTGTATATCTGTGTGTACCTCGGCCTACAGCCTAAACCCCTGAAGCGATTTTCTTCAAACTTGGAGTATAAGATTTTTTGGTGATTCCCTAGAGGGGAAATCGATATTTTATTTTTGTTTTTAATTCTTCATTTATATATTTATTTATTAATTAATTTATGTATTTAATAATTTATTCTTCACTATTTGTGATATATTATTGATGATGTTTTTGACCAAGTTGAGTTATATGTATGTGAATTTTTGTGAGAAATTAAAGGTTGCTTCCCATCGGCTGTTTTGGTCGAACTGATGATTAATGAAAAGATATTTCATAATATTTTTCCCAACGGTATGACGGTGGTTGCCGTCTTCTTCAGGTCAGATCTTTATTTACAAAATGAAAAGATTATTTATTTGTTTAATACATTTAAATTACATGCAGGCGAACAGGATGTTACTTACAACAGAATTGTCGTATGCTGGTTATAGGAATTAGATTTTGTGCCCACTCGATGTCAGTATTATTTGTATCTGAAAAGTAATCTAACAAAGATCTTATAAAATGTCCACCATTCACACTGCCAATATCTGCTCTGAGCTCTAGCATGTTTACTTGCAAGAGTTCATGTAAAACTGGAAAACATTCAACACTGTACTTTTATACACAGTTTAAGTCAGAAATTAATTTTAATTTTAAAAACTGCCAGTTTGTCTCTCGCAAAAAAATATTGTTATTGTATTTTTCCGGCAAAACTGTTGCAGTTTCTCTCCAAAACTGTTTGCAGGATAAGTTCATTTTGTAATCAATGGTCTTATCATAAAAGAGGTTTAGAGATGAGTCATATTTGTGCCCGTGTTGAAAAACATGCAATTCATTGAAGTTGAAAAAACTTTAATAAAGATTTTGGTCTAGAAAGCCATGGGATTTCAATGTGAAGAAAAAGCGATTCGTACTGACTTCCTATATTTGACATGATTTAACATTTGACCTTTATTGTCGTGTTTGTATTAAGCCAGGTACGCAGTTCAAGCTAAACTAAATTTTATCTCTACAATTCTTATCTCTACATAATCGTTTACTAAGAGCACAAATTTATCTGTGAAAGAATGCGTTGAGCATTATTTCGCGCGCTAAATTAAGTGGAGTTTTGAATTTAGCGCGTGAACTGCGTACTGTCTAGCTAAATATCCTCGCTAAAATTTATCTTTGGAGGAAATTTGTATGGAAGATAAATTTTAGCACGATCTGCGTACTAGGCTTTATGTTGTATCTTTCATTACAACATGGCTTTCTGTACTTTTTGTGCATTGGTGACACTTTCCTTTTTGATAAATTTAGCAAAGCCTAGTACGCAAATCACGCTAAAATTTGTTTTCCACAGAAATTTCCTCTCCAAAGATTGTATTTTAGCTAGGATTTTAAGCAATGTAGTCTGCGATTCACGTGCTAATTTCAAAAAGTCTCCACTTAATTTAGCGCGCGAAATAATGCTCAACGTATTATTTTTCTTTCATAGAAAATTTTTGACATTTGTGGCGTGCTTTTAGCAAACGATTGTAGAGATAAGAATTATGCAGATAAAATTTATTTTAGCTTGAACTGCGTACGGCTTTGTTTAAAGAATTCTCCACTCTTTTTACTTGCTGTTTGCTGTATAGGGTAAGTGTGCGTCTGTGCGTCTGTGCGTCCGTGCGTCCGTGCGTCCGTGTGTCCGTGCGTCCGTGCGTCCACCGTAATTTGCTTCAAATCGATGTGATTCCCTAGACGGGAAATTTGAATTTTTGCTTTTAGCCTATGTAGAGCAAACAAAAATTTATTTTTTTTTTTTCAATTTTCTCAAAAACGGCTATAAAGTTTTTAATTGAACTTCGTACCTGTAGTAACCGTAGTGGTTGTTAGACAACCGCATTTCAAAAAAATGCATATTGCAGAAATAAGGTTTTGGCGGTTTTTTAGGAAATTGCCTTACTCGAGTTATTCACGTAGGTATATCTTTTTAATGGGTGGACCGATTTCGTTAAAGTTTTGCAACCTCGTGTTTCTGAGTAGTTTAGTTTTATTGCATTCAAACATTTTAAAAATATTTTTTTTTACAACAAAAACAAAAATCAAACATACTCCGCCTGGAAGAAGAATCTAGTTCGGAGAAATGTACGATCGGAGAATACTTCCGATCGGACGATTTTTTCTGTTCATGGTATACGAATCGTATCGTATATGGTTACGGGAAATTTCAAGCCTAGTACGCAGATCGGGAAAAATTTTTCTTTTAATACAAAATTTTTCCCAGTACAAATTTTGTCTTCAGTTTTTTTTCCAGACAGTACGCAGTTCACGCGCAAAATTGTGACGTTTGTACCCGCTGTAGGGTGAAGTCTCCACTAAATTTTGCCAGGAAAAATAATGTTCGAAGCATTATTTTGCGGGAAAAATTTGACAGGTCAATAATTTTGCACGACAAACACTTATCAACTTTTATTAATCGATAATTTTACAAAAAGAAAAAAAAAAGAAAAACATTAATTTTGCGCGATTTTTTAACGTTTTTGTAGAGATTTGAATTCTAGAGATAAAATTTGTCTTTTCCCGATCTACGTACTAGGCTTTAACTTCTAATTTTTTGTCAAGGAAATCGAAAAGCAAATGTCTTCACACATCGCATTTTGACGTTTCATCGGCATGTAACTCACGAATTTGACATTAAATTTTCTTTCGTAGATCTGTCCGTTTGGTCTTTCGAAATGGCTAGAATGATTTACACAATTCGATCGGGTAATTCACTTTTTTGTGGAATATAACTTCACTAATAAGTTAAGTAACTGCCCACGTAAGGTGGAAAATAATTTCACTTTGTAGTATATATAGTCGTATAATTATTATTTGCTCTCTCATTCTCATCTAAGAAAAACTGTAATGCAGTAGCGTACTTACAGAAAGCTTTCATGAAAACTTCGGTACTTTAATGTTGTTCCAACATCTACTGGCTACAAGCAGTAAGTAATTATTTACTTTGCGTATGCAGAACATTTGGGTATTAGAATTTGTTTTTCAAAGTAACACAAAGTGATAAATTAAATTTTAAAATTAATTTTTGAGAATATACTTTTTATTAAAACTGCATTTTCAAAAATTAATTTAATTATGTAGTAAAAGTGCAAAATTCGCCCGAATTTTTCACTTTTATTGCATAATTAAATTAATTTTTTAATTGTTTGAAAATGCAGTTTTAATAAAAAGTATATTCTCAATTATCTTTCGTCTAAGTGCATTATATAAAGTAACTAGTTTTTTTATTTAAAACTGCATTTTAAAAAAATAATTTTTTTTTTAAATTTTTTTATTATAAAGTAGAAGTGAAATTGTTTATAAAATAAAGTTCTCATTTTGTTTTGTATATGAATTATTGGACTTTTTGTTACATATTTATAGTAAAGATTGTTTTTGTTTTCAATAAATTCCTTAATAACATAAATTGTTTCTGCTTTTTATTCGGCCCTTATAATTTGAATATATTTTTGACATCTTTATAAGTGGGAAATAACACACAATTTTCGGATGAAATTTTTTCTCACTTCGGTGGGAAAAAACTTCATCAAAAAAAAGTTAAGTTATTTCCCACTTTACGTGAAGTTATTTCCCATGTGAAGTTAATTCCCGTGAAGTTATTTCCCTGCACCGCTTTGCCTAATCTTGCCGAAAAATTTGCCATTTTCATGGTGAGAAATTAATATTTTGTATTAGTATTGACTTGCTTAACATGTTTTCGTTAAAAATATCATAACATTATTAAAACGTCAACATGCATAGCATAGTTTTAAACTAAGAGCAACTACGTGTGATCCATTCGTGCAATTTTTTTTTTTTATTGTGTGGAAAATTTACATTTGATTTATATTCGGTTTGTTTTTGTTATTTTTTCTATTGTTGGATGAATGAAAGAATAAATTTTTGGTGTTATTGCACTGCGACCGTAAGATCTATTGTGCCCCCAATCTAACCTCCAAATTAAATTCCCTAAGGAATTTTAGTATTTGGGGTATTTTTAGAGAGGGTAATCTGCTCTCTTCTATCTGGTGATATGTCCCAGGTATCTATGTTTTCGGTGCATGAGTGCATCACAGTTGCCTAACAGATGGTCTGGCGTCTCCTCATGGGGTGCCGTGAACTAAGTCCCCAGGAACTAAGTCCACCGAAGGTATTAGTTCCCACTAAGCGGGAAGAGAAACCACTTTTTGAAAATGGTTTTTATTCCCATATAAGGTGGGAAACAAAATGCCAAAAAAATTGATGGTTTTATTTCCCGTCCCGTCAAATCTATAATCTTTTTTTCCTTTCAAAAAAATTAAAAAAGCTTGCTTCCACAAATACAGTGCTAGCACCCAGCACTATACGGCGTATAAAAAGTAAGGTATGTATGGGGGGGGGGGGCATGCTGCACCTCTGCAACCTCCCTGCTTGGCCCACTATAGGATTTGGGGTAGGTGCGTGGTTGGGTCTATGTAAAGTTTCTGGATTTTAAAGAACTTTGAATTTATCCAACTTTGCATACAACCAACCTCGCACCTACTCCAAATCCTATAGTGGGGCAAGCAGAGGCGTTGCAGGGGGGCAACCTCACTTTAATTAGTTCTCTTTTCGTATTTTTAAATGTGTATAAAATTCCCATTAGAAAGTGGACTTCGCTCTCACCTTGCTTGGGAATAAAAACAACTTTCAAAAAGTGGTTTCTGTTCCCGCCTAGTGGGAACTAACACCTTCGGTGGACTTAGTTCCTGGGGACTTAGTTCATGGCACCCCTCATGGGGGTTGCAGAATCTGCAAGTGGCACTGATGCTCACTAGGCCAAGAACACTGAGGTGTCTTCTAAGCTTGCAGTGGCCAGTGAGGAGGCCCGTTTTCTCCTATTCCGCAAAAGGGTTCTGGCCCCGTTAAGAGTTTTTGTGCCCCTAGTTTTACTAAGGAGTCTGCCTCTTAATTGCCCCGGACGCCGACGGACGTGGCCTGGTACTCAATGAAGTGTGACATTATTGTTCTTGCCCAGATCTGTAAATATATCGATTTTAATTCAATTTACACACGGCCTTAGGTCCCTGCACCCATAAACATAATTACATATTTCCAGAGATATGTATGTCGCTAATAAATTCATAAATTCAAAGTTAAGCACATGATTAAATATTGGGCCCTATCGGGAATGGGAATCTCCCGGAGAATTTTGTTTCCCATGGAATATTTTATTCCCACGAAATGTTTTCTCCTATCGTGACTTTCCCACTGAAAAAATTTCCCTCAAACACAAATCCAATGCAATTACAGCCAATTTCTCCTGGAAAATTTATTCCCGATACCAATAAATTCCGAGGGAAACTTTTTGGCATCATTCACGTTCCCAATGATTGAACAAGGGAAACATTTCCTGGGAAATTTTTGTTCGCGATAACCCCCATTACCTCATTTGAAAAATAACCATTTCATTTAATAAATAACCCATTTCTGGGAACAGAAAAACCTGGAAAACTAATCTAGTTCTTAATAAGGCTCTAGAAAGTTTTATATATAATATGTAGATACTATCAAGGGGCTACAAAGGGTTACAATCGAAACTAACTAGGCCCTCGCCAGTTAAATTAAACTTTGCCTCGAGATGAAACAAAAATAAAAAAAAAAGTTCGTTTAGTTAAGATAATATCCTAAGACCATTTTCTAACATCTTTTACTTTCTACCCCTGGTGGAAACCTGTCATTTTTCCAGGAGGGCTTATATACTTCCATCTTCCGTCCATTTTTTTTGTAATTGAAAGTTGGTAATTTTTTTAACGTTTTTCTTTTCTTATTTTACAGTTGTTGTTGTGAATCAGGGTAATGCAAAAGGTTAAAATGAACACACATTTTATTTAAATTCTATATTTATTTAAATACACAGAAAATGTTGTGTTGACAAGTTTTTTTTTCTAAACATAAACTTAATTGGAAATATTACTCTGCATAGCATATACCATACTTTAGTTCAAATAATAATTTCCACTGAATAAGAAAATTCAAGAGAACAGAATATCTATGTATGTATGTATTTTTTCATACATATTCATTCACTTGAAACAATTTTAATTTATTCATTGTATTTTGTATTTCAATGAAAAACAAAGCAAAAAAAAATAACTATCAAACATCACATCTAATTTAATTTTTCTAGATTTAAATATTTTCTTTTTCGGCAGAAAACTGTTTTTTTTTGTTTCAGATTTTAGTAAAATAGGGTTTATAATTTGGTATTTCTTTCAAATGTGTTGTATATTTTCATTCAATATTTAATTATACTGTTCTTTTGTTTTTACTTTGAATAAAATTTATATATAAGCAATATGCTTAGCTTTATTATTTACTTTTTATTTTGTTTTCACTTAATTGTACGGGTTCTTACGGACATTTAAGATGCTTATTTTACTCAAAAAAAAAGTCTATTTTGGCTAAAATGAATTTTATTTTTATGTTTTATTTTACATTTAATGATTTCTTTATTCAATTTCTGCCCAAAATTCCATTTCAAGTTAAGAAATAATAAGAAACATGTTTTTTTTTTGTATTTTCAATTTTTCATTTATTTAAGTTTAAATACACATAAAATATTTAATATACTTATTTAGCTTAACAAACTAAGGGGAAAAAAAAATTATATGTAGGTTTTATAATTTCGTTATTATGTTTTTATTAATCAATACAATTTGTTTTCCGCATATTCGGATCTTTTGTAGTTTGCTTGGCAAAACTATGCGAAATACAATTAAGATACTACCTAGATAAATAAGTTTTATTTTGTATTGATATTCTTTTCCACCGACAAAAAATGGAAAATTAAAAAAGTACAAATTATGAAATCAAAGTTAAAACAATGAAAAAAAAAAAAATAATAATTCAAAGAAAAATGAAATCTTAAACGATCTAATCGCTTTCATCTTCACCGCTCTCTTCCTCTGACGTCTCTTTCTTTTTGATTTTCTTAGCTGGTTTGACTGCTTTTGTCTTTCGCTTCTTGGCACCAGTATCAGTTCCGCCATTTGCCTCGTATTCCTTAACATCTTTTGTGTATTTTTCTTTCATCGCAATAGCTTTTGCTTCCCATTCCTATTAATTTAAAATATTATTTTTTTGTTGTAATTTTGAATTTTTATTTAAAATTAAATAAAAAGATGCTTACAGATTTATCCTTCATTGCACGCCATAATTCTCCACCACGCTTTGCAATGTCGGTTACTTTGCTACCGGGATTATCTTTTTTGATCTCTTCACGGGTCTCGTTCAGCCACAACATATATGCAGACAGTGGACGTTTTGGCCTTTCAGCAGTCATTTTTATGATTTTGTTTGTTGTTTGAAGTGAACTGTAATTAAAAAAAAAATACAAAATAAGAATGTTTAAAAAAAAATATAATTTATATTGATGCTCAAACTGAGTGCTTTAAAAAGACCCTTAAAAGTGTAAGTACACATGTACCTTTAAGAAACTGAATAAAAATGGCGCCCAACTGAACTTAAACTCAGAGAAAAATGATAGGAGCCAAAAAATACATATATTATCAAGAAAGTCTGTATAGTCGGACAATATTTATGGTTTCTGTTATTAATATTATTTTAATCGGCGTTGGTCAAAATCAAAACTGACAAAGCAACTGATCAGATATTTTTTTTGTATTCCTAATATGGCATTTGTGTAACTTAAAAAACAGGCATTTCTAGATTTGTGATAAGTTTCTTTGGAGCTGACGATACATTAAGAGTATTTATGTATATTATGTTAGTTCAGAAACTGCTCTCAGAAAATTTTTTTTATTTTTTTTTTCATAATCACACAGTATTAATTTTTCTTATTTTTTACCGGACATACTAATGTATTAAATTAACAAAAGACAAATGGCGTCCAAAAGATAGTCAAATATTTTTCTTATCAAACGTTAACCACCCACACCGAGTTTAACTCTACCCGGGCGCCAGTTAAGAAATTCTATTTTTCAATAATTGTTTTGGAAATATTTACGTGAAATGAAAAATAAAATATCAGTTACTAAGTAATAAAAAAAACATAGGTTTTTATCTTATTTGACAGTGATTTCACAAAAACTCAAAGCTAATACAGGAGGACCTCGGTAATTCGAAAACCTATTTTTGTACACTATGTGTCTTGAGATTCGAATTCTTACAAAATTTGTAGGTACTCTATAATTCGAAATAATAATAAGGAAATGGCGCTTCGACTCCAGCTCAGTAGGCTGTGAATTTTTATTTATTTTTTGAGACGATAAGTTTATTTCAGACTTTTTGCGGTAGAATTTAGAGACATTACCTCTAACGAAAAACCAGATCTACAATGTGGACGAAACTGTCCTGTCATAATAAGACAGTATTTATTTAAATAAAAACCTCTTGAAGGAAAGGTTGACAATGAATGGTTAACCCTTCTAGAATGCTGTAATCAGGAGAGCACAAAATTCAACCATCAACCGTTGAAAGGTCAGTTAACCCAAGATAATTCAAAAACTTTGACAATTCTCTGATATTCATGAATGATATACTCTGATATACTAAGAATTCCTTCTATTGTAACACTTAAGACTGCTTTAGCATTCAAAATACAGGCTGCGAAAAAGTATCCAGAAAATCAAAAATCTCCTGTGTTTCGAATTAGGGTGGGTCTTTAATATTTTGAATTACCGATGTAAGACTAATCTTACCGAGGTCCTACTGTAATTGCATTTATATTTAAAGGAACTATCAACCAAGAAAGGCTAACAAAATCAATAATTTATTTGTTCTAATTTTAACTTTTCCCGGGCGCCAGTTAAAAAAAAATAGGTATTTATATTTTACCCCATTGAAATCAATAATTAAAAAGATGACATGATTGCAACTTAGAAATATGGAGTTCATTATCATTTGTACCTTCTCCAATTGTCCAGAATACACCCCCCCGTAGAGTGTGAGTGCAATGGACTTTTGCAAGAAATCTTCACAACTCCACCCGCATCCTACTGACCATAAATATCTTATAAATGCATGACATTAAAATTAAAGCCATCACCATTAAGTAGATAGTGTATATAAGAATTTGCTATAGTGATATGTTATTTCATCCTTCCGTCGCGTTGGCAGGTAAATAGTTCATAACTTACTATAAATACATGCGGAAATTTAACTATGTCGCACAATACAATACAATCACATAGCACACACCTTTTAAGCTGATGCACTTATAAAGTTACATATATTATTATACAAAATATATCTACATAATAGCAAAACAACCTATGTATTCGTGCAATTAATGCAGCATTAATTAATAATTAACAATTATGTATTTATTGTGTACATGCGTAATTAAATTTCATAATTGTTGTTGTTGTTGCGGTAGTGCTTAGTTTATATAAAGAAACCCAAATACCCAGTTTAAAATGGAGGACGAGTTTGTATAATTTCTATTATGAGTCCTTAACAAATTCTTCTCGATCACCCCCCCCCCCCCCTTCAATCTTCACCCACTTTGGTTATACAAATCAATTCTAAAAAGGACGAAAGGGTGACGTAGGGGAGTATTGAGCAACGACGGACAATCTTTTATCCAGCCCGGGATTTGGTATTATTAATAGCATCACACATACGATAAACATTTAATATCTGTTTACCTGATTTTCGAGAGTATGAGATAGATACAATTCAATCTCTATAACTTGCTGTAACTGGAAGTAGCCATAGCCCCAAATAGTTGAGTATATTTAACCCACTTCAAGGGGGCGCTACATTGATGGCAGCATTCAGCAGTTATGAGAATGAGAAGGTAGTTGCTTTTGCTTTGCTACATCAAATAGTAGCAACAACTCTAGACATTGATGATAGCTGGAGAGAAAAACAAAGACAAAAAAAGTTCACCCCCTTTTGGCATACAAGGAGCGAAACGTGAATGGAGCATGACTCCAAAAACTGTAGCAAACTCAACAGCAACAACAACAAGAACAACTGTAACTGAAACATTGAGTATTAATGCTACAAGTATGATGAGATGAAAATAAATGTTGTGGGTGGAAAGCCATCAGATAACGTTGTAGGGCTGATGGCTATTGGGTGTGTGTGTGTGTGGCAGAGTTGTTTGGTAGTTATGGAGTGAATAATTTTTCCAGGGGTTGCTTGTTGGCTATAGTATAGCTATGCATACTTGTACAACATTTTCTTTATGACACGGCAATGCTTTTTAACGGTAGGTATCAAAGCTTATGCTGCATATAACTAACTATATGAAAAATCCCAAGCAAAAGTAATTTCCTTTTTGTCTATTGATTTTGTATGTTTTTGTTTTTGTTTTTTTTTTTTTTTATTTTTCTCTGTTCAAACTGTGAGATTTCAAATTCCATGAAACTATGGCTGCCAACAAAATAACCGTTATAAAAAGGACACATTTTTGTATGGAGGGTAAAATCGAGAAAAATCCAAAGCTAAAAAAGTTTTTTTTTTCTTTAATTTTTATATTTTATACATCATCTCCTATATACACATGAGAAGGAAAAATTCATCATCATACAAAGCTATAGTAGAATCAGTATCTATCTATAGATACTTGGTGGTAGTTATAGGTTTGTTCCTTGTTACAAGAGAGCAACAGGGGTTTAACGACTCAACTGAGCAAATTATAGGTGAATTGTTTTCAACTGAGAATTTCTATGGAAAATGTATGCGCAGTAGCTACGTCGCACTATAAAATGGCTTCATGGAAACATGGAGCTAGGTTTACATTAATCCTGCTTTTATTTTTTTTTTATAATATAAGTAATTTTAGAAGTGAAATAATTAATCGTGTGTTTGCCCTTATATAGTTTTTGGGGAATATACACTGTCTACAGTATGTGTTGAAAGTTTGACATCAATAATGTTCAAATAAAAAAATTGGCGGGGCCCATTTTTTTTTAATTAAGAAATTTAAATAATCTTTAAAAAAAAAAAATAAAATAAGTAAAGCAACTTTACTGACGTTGAATTGATGGGATGTGTTTTTTTTATTATTTTTAGTTCTACTTCTACAAAAAAAGAGACAAAAAAATTTTATAAACTAGGTACAATCAATATTTTATTTAATATATATAATGTACCTTATAGCAGGTTTATCTTTGGGGACACTTTAGGGTCAATTTGGCACTTTTTTGGCACTCGGACACCAGGACACCTCTTTTTAATAATAATGGAATTTTGAACAAATAAATAAATAAATTTGATGGCACAACAGCTCATGAAGAACTAGGGCCTAGTGACTTACAACTCTCAACCATTCCTGTGTGCGTGTCTGCAGGAATGGAGGGGACCTACAGTTTATTGCCGAATCCGAACGGCTAACGAGCGGCACTTTTCTGTGACAGGAGATACTCTTGGAGGATTTGTCAATTCCTCGCAAGAGGCAGTAGCCGTTTTTCTTTTAAATAAATAGATGGCGAGGCTTGGAATCGAACCTTAGACCTCTGGCATGACAGTCCATCGCACTAACCATCACGCCACGGCTACTAATGGAATTTTGAACACTTTTTAGAAATCTAGGAATTTTTCAGACACTATTTGATCGTTAAAGCTTTTTTTAATAAACATTGGGTAGTTGCCAGATTTTTTTCGTAACTCGGCGTGACAAATGACAAAAATATGGAAAAATATTGGGATTTCAATTTTTTCCTCGGGACAAAATAAAAACTCATCATACGAGCATAAAAATCACTAAATTCTTTTCAGAAAACAGCGAATTTAAAATCAGGCCTTGTGGATTAAAACTTCGAAACAAAATTTTGAAGTTTCCGCGTACATATTAACCGTATTAGTTTCAAAAATATAATTATCTTCGGACAAAATATAACGCGATAAAAACAATTCACACATGACCTTAATTCATAAATTGGCATATATTGCGAAACAATTCTTACTTCATTATATCTTTCTCAACATAAAATAAAGAGACGTCAAAACGAGTCACACGGAATAAGTCCAATTCAAAACCGTCTTTATAAGGTCCATTCGTTTATTTTCCAAAACTTCTAGTTTTAATCAATTTTAGTTTTTGTTAACTTTGGACTAATATTGGAAGAAATTGGCAATTTCAGGAAGCAAATTAAGGTATATGTTTTCTAATTTGAAATGAAAGCTGTCAGGTTGCCAGAATGACGTTCTATTTAAGGATAAATTTATATCACAACGCAGTATTGTTTTGTTAATATTTATATATGTCTACACTGGATATTATTCCGTGAGTTCTGGTCGAAACCCGGGAAAAAAGCTGCCACGGCGGGACAGTTAAATTTATACCTGAAATCCGGGACGTCGCGGGTAAACCGGGACGTCTGGAAATGCTAGTACGTAGCTATAACAAATATTGGAGCACATTTTTTTTCTCTCGGACACCTTTTTGGAATTTTTGGAGGTAACCCTGTTATAGTATGAATTTAAAATTTAGTATTTCATATTCCTTTCCTAGTACTTTCCATATATGTTTTCTCCATCAGACTTCCAAAATATGTTTTGTCATGCTGGTCAAATTCTCAGAAAATATTTTTCAAAAATTTAGAAAGCGAAATTCTCCGTAGGGCTAAGGAAAATCTAGACAAGGAAAACTTGGCAAATAATCGTAAAACATTTGCTATAATATTCTTAAAAACTTGTTGGGCAAGCTTTCTATCCCATTAAAAATAACAAAGATTTCAGTCGCTTGATGTAGCGATCGATCAACCTTTTAGTTCTTTGTATGTAAACACTCAGTCAAAAAAAGTAGGCATACAGGAGTTTAACACAATTATAGTGCACACATTTACTTTTCTGAAACATTGAAATTTTCATTTTAAAAAGTTTGAATTTATTTATTTATCACAAAAGTGAATAAACACCATAATGTTTTACTGGTTCCAGTGTATCTTTACTTTTGTGACTGAATGTAGTTACATATATTAGTTTCAAATCAAAAATCGCTTAGGTGTGAGCGAATTTGTTCGGGAAAATTAAGCGAATGTGGTTTCAGTGCAAGGATGTGGTTTCATTAATGGAAGAAAAATGTATTTGCAGAAAAATAACTTTTTAGGTTAAAAATAATCTTATTTACTTATAAAAAAAACTGGAATATGAACAAATTTACAATTTACACAATTCGTTATTGATCAAATACCTATTTTAATTGTGAGTTCTTTCTGCTATTCGTTATTGAACAAATATGTGAATAAAAAGAAAAGCTTACTATTTTTAATAAGTTCTTATTATTCAAGGTTTATTGAAGAAGTAATTTTTCAAGAAATTAATTAACTGACAAAATCAAAATCGAATTTATTTCAATAACTTGAACTTGATAAAAATTAGAAATGTAACCTTCTAATTTCAATAAAAATCAATATCATTACATATTTTTTCATCACACTTCTTTCAATCCCTACTGTACATTTATTCAGCTGTAAATATATTCAGCTCGTCCTGTAACATTCAGCATCTTTTTAAATTTTCAAATCAAACAAAATGGCGTCCTTGCAGTTATTATTATTTTAATTTAAGAGTGTAGAATTATTTTAATATATTTTTTTCAACTACGTAGCATTTTTGTTTACATTTTTTGTTATTGTAAAAAAAAAAAAACAGAAGACTTCAAACATAAAATTGCTTCCGCCAAGAAAAAAAAAATGTTTGACAAAGACAAAAGAAGCAACACAAAAATACTAATAATGATATCCCCATCATATAATATCCAAAGAAAAAAAATATATACCTTGTTAATTACATGCATACATATAGAAAAAAAGGCCGTAGTGATATTCAGCGGCCATTGATGAAATTTATTTTAACTAAAAACCGACAAATTCAAAAGTTAATTATTTCTTTAATATCTTATCTCTCATTTATGTATGTTTTTTTCTACTAGCTTCGTCAAAATAATGTATGTAGATACAATAAGAATCAACATCAACCGAAAAAGAGGAAACAATGGCTGCTTTTCCTTTCCACTTCAAATATTTGAATTCTGTGTAGGTATATTCTAACTTTTTGCAAATGGCTACTCCTTGTCAACGAGAACGAATTTAAATAACGAACAAAACATAATTCACACTTAAATACGAAGGAGAGAAAAAAATAAATGCGCTCTTTTTATTTTATATTATTATGGCGGCTGGCTGCGGCGTTTATGATGATCAAATCGAAGAAAATAACAAGAAAAAAAAATCATTTTTAACCTAAAAAATTTTAATACCTATCTTTGGTGCTGTTAAGAGTTTTAACGTTTTAAGTACTTCTATACTAATATATACACTCGGTGTCACTGTAAAAACTCTTGGATAGTAAATTTCTTTCCCCTGCCCTGGATTTTATGTATGTAGTTCGAACGAACCCCCCTCTGCATCCAGGCATTAAGTTAGGTAGTTAATGCGCGTTTTTCCTCCCCGATTATGCCCATAGCCCATCATCCGTTGTCAGAGTCGCCGTCACTGTCGCCTTCACCAATTACTCTCCTCGCGTGCGACTCCCCTGTGTGCTCCACAAACAAAGAGCAGCAAACCCGCCTGCCATTGCTTCTACCGCCGCCACCGCCACTGCTACAACGCCTATAAAATGAAGCACTACCAGAGCAAATCAACCAACCCAATATAATATATACACATACACACCAGCAGGCAGCAAAGTGTTCGAGTTTTTTCCTCGAATTTTTTTTTGAGATTTTTTTTTTATGATGACGAAAACGTTTTCAAGACGTAATTTTTTATCAATTCAATTATTAAATAACTATATTTTAAAATATTCATCTAATCCCATTAATTCGTCGTGGAAAAATTAAGTTATTCACAAGAAAACACACTTTAAATAAAGAAAATCCGAATAGCGACAGCCATTTTCAGTACAAATTATATGAAATCGCCATGGAATTGTTGAAAAAGAAATTTTCATACAAAACCCACGCCAAAATGGGTCGATTATTTTTACAAAATTTATATAATAAATGGCAATTAATTTTTGTGGATTTTGGAAAATAAAATACCCCCTGTATTTGTCGATAAATTGTAGAAGAACAAATTTCACTCACCTGTGTAATTTAAATTAGTAATTTATATTTGAATATGGCCACTAAAAATTTATTTTGACCGAGAACCAAATAATGTATGTGGAATAAAACTCTTCACTATAATACTCAGCAGATCTGATGTAGAAGCAAAGGAAAGCCAAAGCCAAACGCCAAAGCAACGAACCAAGCAAAGCTGAAAGCAGTACAAGTATCTACCAGATACGATATGAACGAAACGAACGAATATACACCCCGAATACCGATATGAGAAAAAAAAAAATGTATTTTTGCTCCTATACTTCCACCACACACAGTGTTTCCAACGAGCACTCAGTATATTCAGTAGGTACAGTATCAGTAGAGTATTGTATAGTATACCTTTATAACTTGCCTTTGCGTTTGGTTGAGAAAATTTTACTTGAAAATTTTTGTATCTTGCTTTGGTTGCTGTTGCTGGTAGAAATCCAATGGATTGGATTTTTATAGGTAGCCGTTTGCCGTATGCTCTACGTAGAGTATTCTTCTTTCGTTGAATATAAAATTTTTGTTCGTATTCGTGGGGTATACTTTGCTCACTATCACTAGAGGTATACACAGAACAGAACACAGCACAAAAGTATCTACAGCCAGTGACGATGACGGTAGTAGAGTTTATTGTATGGGAAAGCCAAAGCCAGCAAAGGCAAACTATATGAACGTAGTACGACGAACAAACGACGACGCGAACGAAAACGAACAAAGTAGGGTGAACAGGGAACAGGGATAGGGAACAACTACACCACACTCCACAGTATAAAATTCAATATGTGTATCTCGAAATCTCTATGCTCCTATGGCAGGGTAGGTATAAAGGCAAAGCAAAAGCAAAAGGCAGGCAGGCAGGCAGCAGTACAAAATGTATTTCTCTCTTTCCCTTTTACCCCCTGGGGTAGATATGCGAGTATCTCTACTTTTAACCATGAAGTGGTTGTTGGTTGGTGAATGGTGAGGAGAAATATGATGATGTTTAGGGCATTTTGGGGGAAGTGTCGACGTGCAAGGAGAAACGGTGATGGCAACGCACACAAACAATCATACCCGAACAAAATTTTTATATGAAAACCAACAGAAGCATATCACTGCGTGCAAATATGGCAGATATTCAGCTCGAATATAATGTAAACGCAACGTATTAACTATTGAACAAAAAAAAAAAAAATATAAAAATGCTACTGAATTGTATCGCTCTGGGGGTGAAAACATGGAAGTAAAATGTTTACGTTTTTGTTTTGAAAAAAATTTTTTGGAATAAAATAAAATTTATAATAATTAATTTTTTTTTATTTATATTTATATTTTAATATAATTTTTTATTTTGTAAACATATTTTTTACATTAATTTATTTCGTTGTTTTTATGTTTGGACGCTGATCCCTACAATATTTCATACTAGATAGGGTATGTTGGCATCTAACTGTTGAGTTCACTATCTTACATGGGCAAAAGGCAAGAAATGGAGTAAAGGCCGCAAAACATCTGTTTTTGTTTTAGCTAAACTAAAAGCCCAGAAAAAGTTTCAAAATAAGTACCTACTACTTATTTAATTTAACTCAACTTAGGCACTCTTATAAATTAAAATCAAGGCCTGCTCAACAGATAAATTGAAAAAAAAAAATTACCAAAAAAGGTTTTAAAACTTATCGAAATGTTGATCACTCATGCAGACGACAAAAATTTTCATGCCTTAAATTATTCTCGATAACAAATGTACAATTTTTATAACTTTTTATATAGAATAAAAATCTAATTTAAAAAAAATTTGTTTTTTAAATTTTGATTTTCAAAAGATTTTGTTTAAAAAAAAATGTTTGAGAAAAAAAAAATATTTAAATCCATATCGTGTTTTTGTTCTCTTCTGGACTGGCTGTTTGAAACTAGATATTCTTTCCAAATAATAGGTAACATGATTCAATAATTTTTTTTAAAAAAACATAAATGTTTTTCCTTAATAAAGTTTTTTTTTTTCATCACTTTAAAATATTTTTTTTTTTGTTTATTTAGCAATTATTTAGGATGGTATTGTAAAATGTAAGTTTCATCTTTCATTCCGCCTGCTATTTGCGAGTGTTTGTTATTTTATGAACCGGACGTGTAACTCTTTTTTTTTGTGCGTAAACATGAGCCAACAAAAAAATCCCATGCAACTTCAATAAATTTCTAGAAAATGTTATAATGTAACTGCCTTATTCATAAACAAAAAATAGTTTATTAAAGCTCTTGTGTTCAGGGAAACTACACCATGGAATAAGAATTTTCCGGACTCAAATTAAGCACTAAGCAATTGCCTATATTTTGAGTCCAGAAAATTCTTAATCCATGGTGTAGTTTCCCTAAAAAAAAGAGCTGAAATAACCAATTTTTTTTTATGAATAAGGCAGTAGATGTTTCACTAAATATACATACATTACATAACAGTATTATACAATTATATCAAATATTGAGGTCTAAAGAAGTCGAAAATTAGGTAAAAAAAAAAAATGATATAAAAAAAGTTGAAATTTCTTTGTAAAAAAAATAGTACGTATACGCCACAGTGACCCTTTTATATAGTAAGATCTATATTTTTCACAATTATTTTTTTGATTCAATCTGCATGTTTCGACACATTAACGCTTTTTTATAAACATTTAAAACATTAGCAGGGTCGGATTTGGTGAAGGGAGGTCACTTAAAAAGAAGTTTCTCCCATCAATTTTTTTTTTTTTAAATATACATTTTTTATAAGGTTTTTAACATGCGATATATGTATACATATGTATGCGCATGTGCTATATAAATATATACCTATGTATGTATGTAAGGTTAGGTAGTTACAAACAAAAATTTTAGAAAGCAAACATTTTATGAAAAATTGTTATTAATGACACCTCCCATTCATTCTTAAAAGTTGGTCAGATGTTGGATAATTCGTACTTCTATTCTACATAAATAGCAATTGTGTACTTATGTACCTACACCTACCTACCTGATTTAAAATAACAAATACCTACCTATTGAAAAATGGCGCGCATTTTATTCTCATATAAACTTTCGATCAGAAAATAATTTTTATCAACAAACAACCCTAAATGCTTTAATCTACCATGACGGAATATTTTTAATACCGAGCAACACTTTTGTTGGTTCGTCATTGCCTTTTCATGTCGATATTCATTATAATACAAGGAATGGACCTAATGCCAAGCAAATTCAGCACATCAGAACCAGCAGAGCTAAACCCAAAGCGGCAATACTATACGACGAAAAGAAAGAAGCATTTTTTCACACGATGACGATGACGATGACACACAAGATGATGCCCGATGCGCGATGCTATATCTCCTATCAAAAAAGGTACACCATATTATTATTACAACAAAGCGGCAGGCAGGCCAGGCCAGGCCAGTGTCAGGAATAATGAAACACACATAATTCCCTTCTTTACTTCTTCTATTTCAACGTTGTTGTTGTTGTTTTTTTTACCAAATGCCGAAGCCTACCACCTACCTACCAAGCAAAATATTCATTATAGAAAAAAAATCATTGAACGAGGTCTATAAACGCGCAAAGCCATAGTGATTCAACGCATCCCATCGCATATGAGTACGTGAAATTCTTAAAAAGCAAAATGCCCAGCTAAAACGGATGTATGCCAGCCATAGCCATTTCATATAAAACCGATGACGGCTACTATGCCATCGATGGATGGTGAGTGGAGTACACTTGCACCAAATTTCAATATGGCTTGATTATTTATGTTGGGTGATTTTTCAACGCGTTGAATCGCATTTTGCAAATTGAAGAAATAAATTTATTGATTGAGTTAAAATGATAAATTATTAATTAATTGGGTGAATTTAGGTTTTTTTTTTAAATGGTAATTTATCTGATAAGGTTTTTTGAGGAAATTATAATTTTCAATATATTCTAGAAAACTCCATGGTGAGGTGAAATCGGATTTTAATTATGTCCGGCGCAGTTGTATGGAGAAATGCTTTTGGTAATTTTGAGGTATGTTTGTATGGTTTCGTGCGTTGATGCACGGCTGACGTTACATTTTGAATTGATGTTTGAAAATAAGATGACAAGTAAAGATATTAATAAATCTTTTGTCATTTTTGTTTGATTGAAGAAAAGATTATTATTTATTTTTTTTTGCGAAAAATTTTAAACTCAAATCATTACACGAAAGACGCACCTACCAAAGTCTAGGATTTTTGATCTGCTTTCGTCCACACATATGTACTGTGCATATGTAAATAGGTATAAGTACCTAAAATCCTATCAATTTCGAAAACGTTCTCACGCACAGTGTTCAAGTTCGACGAAAATCACTTTTTATAGATTTTTCTATCTTAATAATTAGCCAGTTCAGGTTTCTCAAGCTCACTGAGATCTCAGAGACCTAAGCAATCTCAGAAATCTGAACGTAATTCCTCAGTGAGATTCCTTACTTTTGCTGTCAAAAAACTGAGATTGATATTTTTCGAATTCGCTTGCTCAATTATTTTTTGTCGCAATTGATTAATTAATTAAAAAGAGATGGAACTTGATTTTGACTTCTAGCGGAGAAATTTTGTTCAGGTATCTCCTTCTGCTCAGTGGAGCTGATGGAACTTGCTCACTGAGATCTCATTGAGATTTTAGAAACGTGAACTGGCTAAATGTTAAGTTCGATTGCCTATAAAATAAATTATTGTATCTAAAGCTTTTAGAAATTGGCAGATTTGCGGAAGTAAACGATCAGTTCTAAAAACTTTTCCATATTTAAAGTGAAAGATCGATAAAATTTTAAATTCCATAGGAGTATAAATGTATGTACGTAGGTATACGTATTAAAGTTTCGTATTCATAATTTAAAACTTCCAGGTCATTTGCATTCATAAGAAAGATATTTATTTTTTTATTATACAGGGTGATCGGTATAAGATGCACCGAACTGCTGGAGCTAGTTGGTTGGGTTAAGACAAGAAAAACAATCGTATGGGAGGAGGGGGTCTATTTCCCCCCGTTTAAGCAGGAGGGGCAATTTTCTAAAAAATTGACTTAAAACAGAAAAAAAAATATTTAAAAAACAACGGTACAATTTCTAATGCCATTCTATAGCTTTTCGGAAAGCCAGAAATCTTTTCTTTGATTTTCTTTTTAAATTAAGTTGTGTTAGTGAATAGTTTTTGAAAAATAAATTTCCAAACTCGAAATTTTGAAAAATTGAAAAAAAAAGTTTAAAACTAATTTTTTTTCAAAATTTTATGTAATTAAGTGTAATTTTTGTTTTCAAAATTCAATGCTCTTATTATTTTTTAGTCAAAAACAGGAAACCAGATGCTAAAATTTTTTTTAGTTTTTGAGAAAATTGAAAACAACCAGGAGTAGCAATTTTCTAAAATAATTGACTTAATACAGAAAAAAAATTATTTAAAAACAACGGTAATGGTCAAAATGACGTGCTATACGCTTTTGTTAAGCCAGAAATATGTGCTTCTATTTTCTTTATAAATTAAGTTCTTTTAGTGAACAGTTTTTTAAAAATTAATTTTCAAACTTAAATTTTTGAAAAAAAAAATTAAAAAATTGTGTTCAAACTGATTTTGTTCAAAATTTTACGTTATTTAGTAATATTTTTATTTTTAATATTCAATACTCCCATCAATTTTTAGTCAAACACTGAGAACCAGATGTCAAAATGTAGTCTAGTTTTTGAGAAAATTGAAAATAATAAAAGTAAGTTTTCCTTAAATTAGATTTCCATCACTTATTTTGTTGTTCGAAAGATCCTATTTCTACAAAATATTTAGTAAAGTAGATTTCGTTATTTTCAATTTTCTCAAAAACTAAAAGACATTTCAGCATCCGGTTTTCTGTTTTTTATTGAAAATTAATAAGAGCATTGAATTTTGAAAACAAAAATTATACTTAATTACATAAAAATTTGAAAAAAATTAGTTTGAAACTTTTTTTCATTTTTTGTTTTCAAAATTTCGAGTTTGGAAATTGATTTTTCAAAAACTATTCACTAACACAACTTAATTTAAAATGAAAATCAAAGAAGAGATTTCTGGCTTTCCAAAAAGCTATAGCATGGCATTAGAAACTGTACCGTTGTTTTAAAATATTTTTTTTTACTGTTTTAAGTCAATTTTTTAGAAAATTGCCCTTCCTGCCTAAACGGGGGGAAATAGATCCCCCCCGCCCCTCCCATACGATTTTTTACTTGTCTTAACCCAACCTACTCGCTCCAGCAGTTTGGTGCATCTTATACCGATCACCCCCTGTATATGTATGTACATAAATATATGTAAATTCAAAAAATATTTAAAATGTTTTCAAGTAACTGTGAAGATAATTGCCACTTAATACCGCCAAAAATTATATCCTGCTGTTAATTTTCAAAATTATTAAATAAAAAAAATCCAGAAATTATGCCCTCTTTTTTAGCATGATTTTCTAGGGATGCTTATATGTTTCATATTTAACACATTATCATTTTCTCCCTGTGAATAATTCCTAAAGGTTAGTCCTGGTGATAAAATGTTTGTTACGTTTCGTCGTGAGCCTAGGTAGGACCGTTTAAAATGACTGTCAAACTGGAATAGTTGTGTATCCATAGTTGATTAGTTCGGAACCCAGAAGCGGTTACCGACCTGTATTTAACGGATAGGTACCTTTCTTTGAATGCAGTTTTGGCGGCAAAAAAAAGCAATGTAGGTATTAGGTAGGATTTGCTTGCAGCAGATTTTTCATTTTGATTTTATTGAGTTTCAGAGGACAGAGTGTCTTTTTTGTTTACTTTCTTAATCAGGAAAAATAGAATAGAATCTACCTACGGAATGAATTTTGAAGGGACCTTAGTATGTACAAATGTATGTAGATAATGGGACGTGTTTAGAAAGGAAATCATGTGTAGGTAAAAATGCATCAACTATTTTAAGAAGGATTGTGTTTGTTTTTGGTCGCAAGAACTTGCTGGTTTTTTTAGCTCAATATCATAATTTTATATGCATCTGATTTTAAAAGAAATACGTTAGTCATGGGAAGAACCAACCAAAAACGTAATTTAGTTTAAGTTAGTATTGTGTGAATATAGAAAAACTTTAAAAGCAAAACTAACACAAAATAAAACGCACGACTGGATCGCAAAAACTTGCTCTTGTAGTAAAAGATTCTTCGATTTTTTAAGATTAAGTGTATTATAAGTAAATAATTTTTCAATTTTAAGAGCTTAAAATTATTTATTAAAAAAATCTTCTTAAATTTTTTTGAGAGCTAAAAAAAGTAACCATCTGATTTCTTTAACTAATCTTCGTTTTGGAGAAAATAAAATTTAAATCATGGGAGCGGTTTTTTTTTAAATTAATTTTTTGTATAGGTATACAATTTTTTAGTATTTATTTATGCTGAATTGAAAATTTAATTTCGAAAAAAAATTATCTGCCCGTTTTTGAATTATTATATTAAAAAAAAAAAAATTTGAAATTTTTTTTAAAAATATAAAATTTGTTTTTTTTTTGAAAATTTTGATATGCAGTATGATTTCAACTTTTGAGAAGCTTTTGTTCAAAAAACTTAATTTATATCGGTTACACACATAATGAGATAGTCCAAAATAAAGAATATGGTTCTATGAGAGGTATACTCTTAATACCTGGCTAACTGTAAATTTTTATTTTTGGCAGATCGTAGACCATACTAACATTAGTATTTAGGATAATTTTAATCAAAATCGTAGGAGTCGTTTTCGAGAAAATTTATATTTTCTGTTATGGTTTTTTAACACTTATATGGAAGGTACCGTTAATTTTGACTACAAGAAAAAGGTTTGGTCAAAATATTTTAGATAATGCTAAAAAACCTATAAATATGTTAAAAATCAAAATAATTTTTTTTGACCATGTTCAGCCCATTTCTAAAAAAAACTCCCTGTGGGAGACGTATTCTTTTGGGAGTTTAATAGGTACTCTTATTCCGATTTCCCCGGTAGAATTGATAGCGGAAATGAGGTTTCTATAGGTTCAAAACAATTTCTGAATTTGTAAAAAAAAAACATTAAAAACCGTAGAAGAGATTTTTTAAATTAATTTTTATAGAGGGTGATTATCGCATAAGGTGTGACAAAAAGCTAGAACATATAGGTTGGATCGAGACAAAGAAACAAATATTTTAGGAGGGAAGTCTATCCCCCAACCCCCTTTAACCAGGAGGAAGTTTTCTTAAAAATTGACTCAAAACAAAAAAAAAAAAAAAAACAGCACATGGCCAGAAATCTAAAAGTATTCAAATTATTCTAGAGAAACAGTTGTGGCCAATTACCTTGCTTGATTTGTTTTTTTTTTTTTTTCAAATATTTTAAGTTATTCATCCACTTTTGAATTTAGAATGCCATGAATCGAATTCAACTGTTTCCACATTACATTTTTTGGATAGGAGGGGCAGCCCTCCTCTACAATAATTGTAGCCCCACGTTTGATCTTTTTTTAATCTTGAAGATCGGATCATTAAAATAAAAGGCAGAACTTTTTAAAGAAAAGCATAATTTTGGCAATGGCTACAATTACGTAACTAAAAGAACTTTATCCTCTGGTTAGAATTGAACCATGCAGATAATTTCAATGCAATTTTTCGGCTTTCTCAATTAATTTAAAATTAAGATTGTGAAGCTTGTACAGCATGTACTTACGTATATACCTACAGTATCGATATATAATCATATGCATATACTTACCAGAATAAGTGGAACTTAAGATTTAAATATTGGGACTTAAGGCTTAGTTTTATAATATGAGTAAATGCAACTTAAATGACGAATTTGGGAGATTCATGTACCACTGATTTGGGTTAGTGTGCACTGAGATATTGAACTTTAATCTCCCATATTGGGCACATAAGCTCCGTACTGCTTTTAATTTTAAAATATTGGTCATCTAAGAGTTCTTATTGCTGCTATCTCCATTTGGACGCACACGTAACGTATCATATAATGGTGCTGCGAAGGTGTAGTGGCACTGTGCCATAGAAGAACGATCAAAAGTTAATTCTATCTTGTATTTTGTTATAATTTTCAAAACTGTATTGTACTATACATATGTAGTAGAATATTTACACAATGCCAGAGTATAATGGTAAAATTAAAAGTCAGGCTGAGTTCCAAAATGCGCAAATTGCGCATCCAAACATTTTTAAGCTGCTTCGATTTAAATTTTGTTTTTGCATTCCGTAACGTCAGACTTATGCAATGTAATATTTCTTTTCTACAAAGCATCAAGTTTGCGTTGCTGATGCGTATGAAAAATGTAAGCATTGGGCACGTTCAGAAGACGTAGGTGACTAGAAAGCTAGGCAAGTTTCTAGTTTCTGATTGGTCAGCTGTCAAAAATATGACTTCTAATCTAGGCAAATGACTGGAAAGCTAGTCAAGTGCATTTATGTCAGAATATCAGCTGATTATATTTTGTCATTAAATAGCAAGCTGAACTTTATTCTTCAGTGACTTGTTTTTTTTTTCACGTTTATCTTAATATTTTGAAATAAATAAATAAAGATTCAATTTAAACAGTGTATAATTATTAAGAAAAGATTACAAATTAATAATATTACAAAATTCCTAACTGATTTCTGCCTTGTGTGTTCTCAAATAAAAATATTATTAAAAGTACTTTCTTCCTATAAACGGAAGGTAAAGGTTTGAAGTAAAGTTCGTAATTTGGCATTAATGACATCTCTAGTCATCAACTAGGTTCCTTGGTCAAATTTGCGTTCAACCAACGTAGTTGACCACATATGAAGTTCCCTATGTCTTCTGAACGTACCTATTACTTCCGCATCAAAACATTCTCTACATTTTGGAACTCAGCCTCATTTGTTCTTGTCAGTTTTTTAATGACAAAAATACTGACAGATTCTAGATCATTTAGGGCTAGTTGTACAGATGTGCTTCAATATAGATATTAAATCCATGGTTTAGCAACGATGGTTTAAGTTTCAAGTATTTGATAATATAGCCAATTACGTCATTGAACCATTGTTGAACCTCGGTTTATCTGTGGAAATCGGTGAGTTAAAATTGCTAAACCACTAATGGGAATGTTTAGAATTCGCCAGAAATAATGACATTTAACCGGTCGAGTAAACCCCGCATAAGGTTCGAGTCAGCGTTGCCGAAATAACACGATCGTGCTTTTTTGACACGATAATTTCCTCGTGGCACGGTGGCACGAAAAATTTTAATATGGTACGTTTTTTTATTTCCATTATTTTACTCAAAATAATGTAACTTTCAACAAAATTTAACGAAAATTGGTCAAATTCCGTAAAAAGTGGACAAAAACTAAAAATTTTTGACAATTCACAAATAGAGCAAATGATTTCTATTGATTTTTGTTATTGTATTACTCCCCGTAATAAAACTGACTACAGGTTTTTCAAGAAAATAGAAGAATTTGTGGTTTTTTCATGTGGCATGAAAATTTGCACATTGTTTCAGAAAATATGGCACGTTAATTTTATTTCGGGCGGCAACGCTGGTTCGAGTATATTTAAAATGTTTCTAATGTCAAATTCCTTTTTACGAAAAATTCGATTTTTCTGGACAAATTTCTTGTATTGAAAGAAAAAAAAATCGATTCTGCTTAGAAAAAAAAAATCGATTTTTTTGTTAAAAGGAATGTGCCATAAGTAAAACTAATCTTTAATTATTTTATAGTTTCCATATAAAAATTTAGACACAAATTCTAAACAAAAGATTCCTTTGAATGTTTTCTTTTCTTCACTGTTTCCATCATGCTTGTGCCGATACCCTTGCATTTGTGATAAAAACGCAATGGGAGTTTTTATTTTCATATTTTTTTTTTTGTTATTTTGTATGGCTTCGATGGGAAAGGGATTGTAACGAACATTCATTTCGATGGAAAAAGATCCTCTGACGACATTGTTGGTATAGTTTTTACCTTTTCCGTATTTCAGTAAAGGTAAGGACAGTTATAGTTTTATATGGAGAATAATTTTAGGTAGGTAGATACTTGTTATTTATTCACAGTAGGTATTTCTGTGTTACTTTCTGTATTGATGACTGTCCTATAACAATATTCAGGGGGTAGGTTTTTAGTTTCAAGGTAGGTAAGTATGTACATATACTTTCGAAAATTGTTTATTTGTTGTTGTTGTGTTGTTGTTTGCGTTGTGTTTCTTTAAATTCTAAGTATGTATATGCAACTTACTACGAATGTCCTTAAAAAGTGTAACGGCATCGGGTGAAGGGTAAAGAATTAAATATACTTACGTATGTATGTGTGGCATTGTTCTATTTGTAATTAATTTTGTCCTATAGTATAAGTTATGGAGGGTTGAGTGATAAATATGCGATCGTGTTGATTTGATTCTAAACAAGGTACTCAATCAAAGTTCATATTTGGACTTTAGGTACAGGGACGTAAAGTGGGTAGGCTTTCTCTAGAACAGTGTTTCCCAAAGTGTGGTACGCGTACCCCTGGGGGTACGCAAACAGTTTTTTGGGGGTACGCACAGATTTGTCCTTTGTCTGTGTAAAGTTAGCAAGCAGGTAACATTTTTTGATTATAGAAAAAAGGCAAAACAAAAATAGAAAAATATATTTTAAATTTTTTGTAATAAATTTTCATATGCTTTATATTATCAAAATTACTAATAAAATCTGCTTTTTGCATCTTTTGTGGCTTGCAGGTAGCGGCCCCATGGAAAAGGTCGTGGATCTGCATATTCATATCTAGGGCGCTCAGCTTTATATTTATATGTACTTCTATATCTGGGCTTTCAAAATAAACGCAAAAAACTTGTGATAGGTACACGTAAATGTACACGGCGGGTTAACGACTGGCAAATTCAGTTTTCACCGCTATCAAGTATGCCTCCACCAAAACAAAGACCACGGTCGAAAACGTCATCTGCGTCAAAAATGAATTAGCAAAATATTCTTAAACGCAAACTGCAAAAGTCTTTTGTTCGAAAATTCAAATACAAATTCTACTGCATTAGCATACTGCCACTTGTTCAAAAACATCAACTGCCGTTGCAGCTCAGTGCAGTTAAAAAGTTGAGGTGACGAAAAAGCCAGAAAAACTGTTTATTTTTCAGTTCTTGTCAAAAATGTAGGTGTGAGCTGCAAATATAGAATCAAGAATATTGTTGACACTATCTCAATAAATAAGCCTGTTTTTGAAAGTTGTGCGACGTCGCAGAATTGGCTGGCAAAATCAATAGAAAAAAACCCAAATTTTACCGAAAAGTTTCCCACACTTCGGTTTTTTTTTTTTAACTTTGGGTTTTGACAACAAAATGTGAAAATTTGTGAAAATTTGCAAGAAATTTTTGCGCTTGCAAAAAAAATTATTTGCTGTTTATCAAAAGGTTTGTTTGCAAGCAGGACGGTTGCATATTTGACGATTGCAACATCTGCATCATAAATGACGATGACCAATTTCCGGCTATGATTTGATGTTTTTGAAAACGACCGAAATCTGAGATTTAAGCTTTAAACCTTCGAGTATTTAGAGTTCACATTATAATAATAACATATCGGCTAATACTAATTTTTAATTTTTTTTTTGAACTACAAAAGTAAAGAATAAATATATTTCTATAACGGGGGTACTCAGGGATACAAACATTTTAAAAGGGGTACGGCAATGTCAAAAGTTTGGGAAACACTGCTCTAGAATAACTGAATGTACTGAAACTACCGGCCCGTCGCGTCGGCCCGCGTTCTGTGTGACCCGGCCTTAAGCTACAAACGCATCGCATTTTATCAGATCAGAAAATAAAAAATCCAAGGAAAAATAATATCGACTATACCAACTCTGCTGGCACCGGATAGTCCCCTTTCACACGAAGATACTAGTTGCTGGTGATTTTTTTGACGTTTTCTTTAAATCTCCTTAACAATCTCTTGTACCTTTCACACGCAAGCAACAAAAACCCGGAGATTTTCTTTATTTTCCTTTTAAACTACCTTGGTTAAAAACGCACACAAACGTAGTGTGAAGAGAAACGTCAAAAAAATCTCCTGAATTTGTTGACCGGGGAGATTTCATTTTCCCCTCTTTCTTCCTGCCCTTCTCGCCTATGAACTAATTGTTGCCGGCAACTCAGTTGCCCTGTGTGAAAGGGGACTTTGTTTTGTATGGAAGTAAAAATGAAAAATGTTTGAGTGTGTGCGTGCAGAGCGTTTACGTGTTTTTCATTGAGGATGAATTTGAATTTCCTAACAGGGATAGCATAGCATGCAAATTGGTAGTAAAGCTTCTTTAATCATATTAAGGTAAGAAGGGGCATTTTAAACAAAATCAAAATGAAAGTTCCTAGATATTTTGAACACATAACATAATGTTATGAAAAATACTTTCTGGCGACTTTTTTTTTTGTTAAATGGTTTGCGGAGACATTGTTTAAAATGTCTAATTGACGTTTCGTCAGTGCACAGGTATATCGCACCGAAGTGGATCATAAGTCCATACAAAAATGCTCGGTGCTTCTTCTACGTTCATAGTTTTGTAAATAAACAGTAAGTAGGATACTTGACACTGGGGTACCATGCACATATCATACGTAATCTCGAGAAGATCGTAGAAGGCTTCCTTGATTGGGCATAGGCAAAGACCAACGTATAACGTTTTTAAATTTGGATTTAATGCGAATTGTGACCAGGTGCTCGCTTACATTCCGAAAGCCTAAGATTTCTTGCCTAAGTCTTCCCCTTACCACAAAACCACAACCAAAAAGCCGTTGACCCTGCTCCTAGCAGCACTCGTCAAAGTCAATATAAATCGATTTCTTCCTTCGTATGCCCTCTCCATCCCATTGCACTTCCTATGGGATGGGTTACCTAGTGCCCTATTACACGTTGACTCTTTCTTCATGACTCTTTTCGCAATTCAATGAGTTCGAAGGTGAAATCCGATCTTTTTTCTCCTTCGCACTCATTCAATTTTGAAAAGAGTCATGACTCTAGAGTCAACGTGTAATATGGCACCTAGCTTTAGCCTATCCAGATTCTCAACTAATTGTTTGGCTGCACGTGGTCTGATCCGGACATTCTACGTGTAAATCCGAAATTCGCTGTCCCTGTTTTGTTTTCTGGAGTCGTCATTCGTCAACATTAAAATCAAAAATACCTGAGGCTTGTTGTTGTTTCGGAAACGATTGTTTTTCCATGGTAAGGGAAGTTTCCTCAATACACTATCCCCGACCTGAAGGACCAGACCCTTAGAGCCAGTTTAACAATCGTGGTTCAATATTTAACCCGTGGTTCAGCAACTTTAAATAGCCGATTTCGGCGGATTAACTGAGGTTAAAAGATGGTTCAAGGTTCAAGTATGTAATAATACCCAATTATTGCCCTGAACCATCGTCAACCTCAGTTAATCCACCGAAATCGGCGAATTAATTTTCCTGAACTACGGGTTAAATATTGAAACACGTTTATACAATTGGCCCTAAGTATAATTCCAAGCGTGGGAAGCTGGATCAACCGTTATTTATAGGCGTTAGGTTCGAAAATGTCGTATTAGCCCATAAAGTTTTTTGTCTTAGCTATTCGGTCTTGGCTACTTTGTTTAAAGCATTCAGATTAAACATCAATATCTAAGTACCTAATTTTCAATCAAAAAAGCATAATAAAGAAAAATATTTACAATATTTTAATTTGTTAATTAATTATTAGTAGTTTTTATTTTCGAATTCACTGGATCATAAGTGTGGTATGTTTGTATATTTTATATTGTCATCATGTTCGAAATTTAAAGTTTATTTAAAAAAACAAATTGTTGAAGGAATTTTGTTTCCTTTATGGCGTAACGTTACTCCAAACTGCTATCAACTTCAATCTTTAGCTTCAAATCATCTGGTAGTTCATTGTAAATATTAATTGGGACACGAGCTTAAAAGAAAGATTATAAATGAAATAATCAAATTTAAAGAATTATACAAAAGTCAGAAAGTAAACTTTAAATTACAATTGCACTTAAACACCAAATTTGACCAAGTAATTAGCTCTTGTGAAAAGCAATAAACTCCCAAACGTCCTCCCTTAAGGGTAGAGTCGTAAATGTTTTTCGAATCTGCAACCAATTTGTCCCCTTCATAGATTCTAAAAGATACATTTTTTTCAGTTATTTTCTTTTTCAAATTAACAAAAAAATTACTAACCCTAATCGGATAAGACCAATATCCGGTCGATGAATTAGGTTCCATCTGTAAGCTGTATCAAATTTCCATCCTTCATTTAACGGATTTTTCCACAAAATTTTAACCTGCCCGGGAGTATCCTTACTGTGCCAAAGACTGTTCTGCAGCCAATTGCCAGGACCAGTTGAACTATTGACCAATTTAACAGTTATTCCTGGCTCACCATTTGCAATAAATGGTTCACTTTCCCAAAATTCTTGTTCGTTGCGTTTCCACGTAACGACATAAAATTTTCTATTACTTTGATAACTAAAAACAAAACCTACAAAATCATCATCCATGATACCTCCAGATCGAATGTAAAATGTCCCTCGATAATCGACACCTCCAAAAGCCGAAAATCCCAGTGCTGCTGCTGGATCACTGTTCATTTTTTGCATAATTTCTGTACCATTTGCGATAGGTTCCCACAAAGGGAGACGAACTTCTATACTTGTAGTACCAAATATTACGGGTTGAAATGCTCGAAAATCGGTTGTATGTATATTGGCGTTAATGGGACAGTTGTCTTCAGAATTTGGTACGTGATCTAAGTCCTCATCGTTTTCACAAATGTCTCCTTTTCCACTGTCTTTATCGTGTGTGATTAAAGACAAAACTTTAGGAAGTAGAACAATTAAAAAAATAAATTACCATCAACATCCGTTTGTTTCGGATTGAAGACCAATGGACAGTTGTCATTTAAATTAAGGATATCATCGTTGTCAATGTCACTATCGCATGCATCCCCGCTAAAATTTCAAATTAAAAAAAAATGGGGATAAAAAGTTTTTTTTTCGATATTCCATAGTTCTTGACTTATCGCGAAAAATTTTTATACCCCCACGCCAAATGGAGAGGCTTTCAAATCCAAAAACCGTTTTTAAACTCTTCACGCTGAATCCTTCTACGGAAAGTTCCATTTCCACGTAGAAACAAGTTTGCTGGAGATTTTTTTGACGTTTTCTTTTAATTTCCTTAAAAATACCTTTTACACGAAAAAACTAAATCGTAGGGGTTTATATGTAGGTTCCCAATTATACCCTGGTTGAAAGCGTATGTGTACGTAGTGTGAAGAGGAATGTCAAAAAAAATTCCTGAAATCGTTGACCGGGAAAATTTTGTTTTCCCCTCTTACGTCCTGCCCTTCCCACCAACGAACCGAAAGTTTTTGGAAACTCAGTTGCCTCGTGTAAGTAAGCCCGAAGGGAATCGGATAAAAAAAAGATATCGGGGCTAAACAATTTACGTGTCAAATGCAACAACAATTAATACTCTCAGGCTTAGCTAATCACGGAGAATTTTCGGCGGTTAAATTAAGCACAAAGTAAAATTGTGTTTCCGGCATCAATTAAATACATGTTATCTATAGTTTGTGTGGAAAGTCAAAGTTTTTTCTGTGATGGCGTTCCGATAATCCTTTCATATTGCTTTCCGGGCTTCCAAAAAAGTACTCCTAATGACTATTTAGCGCTCAATTGTATTTCATAATTTAATCGGAGTTCTGATCACACTCTACTCAGAGCCTAACTCGGTTGGCTCTGGCACTGCTGCTGCTCAGTGCTGCTCAGTTTATGAAAAGCGTGTTTTGTATGGAATCCCGGAGGAATTGGTTGAAAAAAAAAAACGACATTTCGGGGATAAACGACGCCATTACAGAAAAAAAAACATGGAGTTTCCATACAAACTATCGATAACACGTATATAATTCACGCGCTGTAACACAGTTTTCCTCCGCGCTTAAGTTAAGTACCGATAATTCGCCGCGCCTAGTTGTAACATTTAATATGTAAATTGTTTAGCCTCGATATCTTTTTTGTCATCCAATCCCCTTCGGGCAATTATTATTATGACATTCTGCTGTACCAGAGGCGTTCCCTTACTTGTTTTTGTGTGTTGTGATCATCCTTCAAGATCTCTACTGTAATAGATAATTATTAATTACCTATTTACCTTTCATCTTCATCCGTGTCTAATTGATCTGGATTGGCAATAGTTGGACAATTATCCAAGTCGTCTTGAACACCATCGCGATCTTCATCAAAATCAGTGTCACACTTGTCTCCAACTAAGTCATCGTCAATATCTTCTTGATTTGGATTATATTTAGTCGGACAATTGTCACACTCATCGCCAACTTTATCATCATCAACATCTGATTGATTGCGATTTTGAGTTCTTGGGCAATTATCCAATGCATTGACAATACTATCGTTATCGATATCATCATCGCAATCGTCTCCTATTCCATCACCATCAGTATCAAGTTGATTATTGTTTGCAATTAAACGACAATTATCACAAGCATCTCCATGACCATCGGAGTCTTCATCGAATTGATAGCCATTTTTAAGGAATGGACAATTGTCATTTGTATTTAAAAAAATATCTCCATCTGCATCATCGTCACATATATCACCGATACCGTCATTATCAGCGTCATCCTGACCCGCATTCGGAATATCACGGCAGTTATCTTTCTTGCACCGCATACCAGAGCAATTTAAATTTATATCGGGCCATCCGTCAATATCGCTGTCAGGACCACACGTAAAACCGTCACCTGCCCAACCAACACCACACTGGCATCCATAGCTGAAACTGTCAATTGCCTTACAAATGGCATTATTATGACAGATGGTGCCATCAGGGCACATTTCATTGGTCAGAGGAGAGCACGTTCCGTTCCTTATAAAACCATTTTCACATTTTCGACAGTAATACGAACCCTAAAGTATACAAATAACTTTAAATTGTTTGTATGTATTATGTACATAACATATTAATTATATAATGTAGGTAACATAAATGTAGTTATAATTATATAACAATATTTATTCTTACTATTGTATTCACGCATTCTGTATTCTGTTTACACTGTGCCAGTCCCAATTTACACTCATCAATGTCTATGTCACAAGTTTGATGTTGATAATCAGGTGTCAGATAAGTAAATGTGTATCCTTCAAATAAATTAAAGCATTTAAAGTTTTATGTCGAATTCCTTTTAACAACAATATCGATTTATTTTTTAAACAGAATTGATTTTTTTTTTCTTTCAGTACAAGGAATTTGTCCAGAAAAATCGATTTTTTTTCTTCTATGTCGTATGTGAATTGGGTTAAAGCCCGTGTCACACAGATTGCGGGCCGACGCACGGGCCGGTCAATACTTCACCATGGAAGGAAAGAACGCGACGGGCAAATTTTGTTTGTAATTTTTGTAATTTTTTACAAAGACCGCCGGACCGCGTTCTGTGTGGCAAGGCCTTAATATGTCGATTGAATTTTGTACGATATTAAATTTTGACGTTTCTACATACAGAATTACCTTACTAGGCCGTGTGCGAATTGAATTAAAATCGCGATAAATTTTATCCGAAGATTAATTTATGACACTTATCTTGAATTAAAATTTAATCGAAATTTTAACCCAATTCGCACACGGCCTTAGTACCAAAAATTAATCTTTGAATAACATTTACTGCGATTTTAATCCCATTCGCAAACGGTATCTACATTTCCACTAAAGCAAATAAGATAATTTCGTTGAAAATTAAAAAAAAGAAAAACTTTTTCAACGTCAAAATAAGCTATTAACCGTGTTTTGTTATCTACGGATCTGGATCAAGATCATCGCTTGATAAAATAAAACGATACTGATCATTTGAGAGCATTGCTATGTAAATCTCTTTTTTAATTATATTTTTTAATTTTCAATTATTTTTTCTCTCTTTTCTTTACACTACAATTTACACTACCTAACCAATAAAGCCATTTACCCGCCAGAGTAAAAACTAATTTTTGAATCTTTAAAATAGATCCAGATAGAGAGCAGGATACCAAATTGATTTTGTAATACGTGTTAAGAAATTACCACCCTAATCCAGATCCGTAGATATCTAGTAAAACACGGCTAAAATTCAAACTGAAAATGAAATTAATGTCGAACTCCTTTTAACAAAGATCGAATCGATTGTTCTGGACAAATTCCTTATAGGTATTGAAAGAACAAAAAATCGATTCTGTTTAGAGAAAAATGAGAATTTTTTGTTAAAAGGAATTCGACATAAATGAAATGTCGAATGTAATTGACGAAAATACATGATGTTCATTACATTACATTTAATCACTAATTGAAGATTAATGTCGAATTCCTTTTAAGAAAAAAATCAATTTGTTTAGAAGAAAAAATCGATTTTTCTGAAAAAGTTCCTTGTATTGAAAGAAAATAATCGATTCTGTTTAGAAAAAAAAATCGAAATTTTTTGGTAAAAGGAATTCGACATAACACTACGTTTTCACTGCAAGTTAATCTCGTTTAGATTTCATAAATCCCAAATAGTGTTTTCACCAGAAAAAAGATTAAAAAATAGATTTATTGTGACAGAACCTTTCAAAATGCAAATGGTGGGTCATTTTTCTTATGAAGTGGAAGTGAGATGGCAAGTTTGCTTTGTGTCAAACGATAAAAAAAAAAGATGGTTTCCCGCAGCTTGTATTGCGCTGAATAGGGGAATAGGTCTGTTCGAATTTTACCTATGAAGATTTAAATGAGATTTATTTTAAATCTTGATTTGAGGAGATTTAAATTTGTATGGTAAATCACGGGATTTGTGAGGAGATTTGTGTTAAATCTACCTAGATCTCGGTTTAGTGCTCGGTGAAAACGTAGTATTAAATCTTGATTTGAGGAGATTAAAATTTGTATGGCAAATCACGGGATTTGTGAAGAGATTTGTGGTAAATCTACCTAAATCTCGGTTTAGTGCTCGGTGAAAACGTAGTAAAAGATTCAAGAAGAATTTCATATTTATAAATTTAAGGTTCTCCCAAACCGAATGAATAGATTGAATTCTGTTGTCGTTTCAAATGTTTCGCATTGGTTTGAGAGAGCCTTTATTATGATTATTATGAAAATAAAATTTTATTCAAAAAAATTTAATGTTCAGCTTCAGACTATAGCAACTATTAAATAGGTAGGTTCTTACCCTTAGCATGGTTGCCATCAAATCCAGCTGGACAAGGTTCACATTTAAATCCTGGATTAAGATTAACACAACCACTTTCCGAATAACATGGTTTGTTCAATTTACATTCATTTAAATCGTCGCATTTGTTACCATTTGGTGTCGTTCCTCGAGGGCACGAGATGCATTTAAAAAATGGCGTTTTAATTGTTTGTATGCATTCAGATCCTTAGTAGAAAAAGAAAATATTAAAAATTAAAAACAAAAAGGAAAAATTATAAAATTATGACCCATTATAAGCCGAATTCATGAAAAATATACTAAAAGTAGAACTACGATAACTAAAACGTGACAGATTTATGCCAAAAACGTTTCTGTAATCCGCATTCGTTAAGGTCTTCTGCGTTTTTGTCGTCTATCCTAATTTAATAAATTTAAACTTAACTAAAATCCCGTTATGAAGCCTAGTATTCTGCTGATGAAAACGAAAAATCCCGAACAATAATGACACAACGAAATCGCAAACGAAAAATTTCGTTCTGCGTCACGTGTCCGATGAGCGAAATTCATAATTAAAACAGATTATTTGGAGAAGTCTCTATTTTTACGCATAGAATTAATTGCCCGGACCATTACTTGCATACGAAAAAGTAATATTTGAGCTTTAAGGCTCTCCCAAACCAACGCGACACATTCGGCGCGACAGTGACACTTTCCGCAATCAAAATTTATTTACATGGCGACTAATGAGAGTCCCCACACTGCCGCGACGCGATTATTCACTGGGGATTCTCATTAATCGCCATGTTAATAAATTTTGATTGCGAAAAGTGTCGCTGTCGCGCTGAATGTGTCGCGTTGGTTTAGGAGAGCTTTAAAGGCGCGACGAACGAAAACAATAATAACAACGTGTTGTTTTGTTTGACAACCACGTGTTGTTATTGTAGTTTTCATAGGTCGTGCCGAATATTCACGTTGGTTTGGGAGAGTCTTTATTCGTGTTTGTGTTTGTAGTTTTTTTTTTTTTCAATAAACTTAGTACGTTTGTAAACTTTTTTTCGCCGACAATATCTCGAGAACGCATAGAGATATCGACTTCAAATAAATTTTATTTTACAGATAATAAGCCCATAACGTGCAGAAAGGATTTTCTGAAAAATTCAATTAGCGGTTTTTTTACTACAGTAATATAAAAAAAAAAGTTGTAAAATGGCTAGTTTCTTGAATATCTGTAGAACAAATAATGCTATCGACTTCGGCCTGGTTTGATTCTATGCATAATGACGTAATGAAAAATTGGTAACACTTAAAAAAAAAATCAACCATTTTTTTTTTTATTAAAAAAACCATTAAAAATTTGTTAAAAAATATCGAATATCTTGAGAACACACAAATATATTAACTTTGGGTTAATTTTATCTAATAGATACATATAGTTAATAATGGGTAGAGTTTGTAAAAAAAATCAATTAACGGTTTTTTTTTATGTGAAAATAATGTTTTTGGGCTCGAATATCTCGAGAACAACCAATGATATTCAACTCCCGGATAATTTTAGTCTACACACAATGGCATAATTAGTAATTGATAAGGTTTGAAAAAAAATTCAACTGACGTTTTTTTTTATAGGCCAAAAAAACTGCGAGAGAAACTGCTAGCTAATAATTGTTGAAATTTTTCGTGTAGTTAAATATCATATTTTTTTTTTGCACAAATCACAAAATCATAATTTTAAAATAATATTATGTCGTTCGCTTACTGTCCAAATCGGCCAATTTCTAAGAATAATTTATGAAGTATTTTCGCCAAAAATTCGTAAAGATTCGTAGTTTTTTTTTTTTTAATTTTACTTACTCAGATTTTTTCTTAGTTGAAAAACTTCGATATCGTTGAGATATAACTTTTTACCACCGCTTTTCAAAACATAATTTCTTTTCAACTTCTGAACTTTTCCAAAAACAAGTGTCCCATTAGTCATGGATCGACCAAAAAATAATTGCTCGCCATATTTATTTATTCCAGTTGGAAGAACATTTGGTGGAAAGTATTTTGTGGATGCTTCAACCCATTGTCCATCACAAAGATTTAAGGTTTCATTCAAACTGCTTTCGGAATGATTTGTTTTTGATCTCTGGACAGGCTGTAATATCCCAGGTTTGAAAACATCTTCATAAAAGGCACTCTTAACTAAATGCAAATCGCTCCAAAAATATTCGGAGTTAGTATTAGAAATGATATTATCAACAGCTGGAACCCAGCAGCAAAGTCCGACTCGGATGGGTAGCTTGGAGCATACAACAGGTATCTTACAAATTCCTAAGAAAAAAACACCTCAGACAAAAATGGCACCCACTATGTCAGAAATTGAAATAGTATACCTTCATCGATTAACCATTTACCCTTGCCAAAGGGAGTTCCTATACTGACATGTTTGATATTCGAAAAATCCTCAGCTTCCCATGCCAGAAAAGCATCTGTTTGTGTAGAACGGCCGATTTTGATAAGATTTTCTTCCCGATGAATCCAAAAGCCACGTGATTCCTTATCGTTCAGAATATCGCGTATTCGTATATCGGACAATGTTTTTTGATATTTGTCAACAAATTTCGCATCTTCTCCCTTGGAGTAGCCAATTTGAATCTCGTAACGGTTATATTTTTTTCTACCCCTCCTCACAACCATTCCTAGATGCACTGATTTGTTGGCACGAACCTTGAATGTAAAACAGTTCTTAAAACCTGTTTTGAACCAGTATTTTGTGTTTGTAGTAAATTCTGCCAAATTATATTAAAAATTAATACCGGTAAACATTCTCAACAAAATATTTGATCTTAACCTTTCAGAGCAGTGGCTGATGACTTGTCAGAAACTGGTATCCAAATTGGTGTTTCCCCAGCAATAATTGAAGGCTGAAAAATCATTCCAGGAATTGTACATTGATCTAGAATTGAATACAAAATTTATTTTTTAATGATTCTGCCAACATTAAAATCCAACAATTCTCACCCGTTTCCATCCACCAGGTGCCATTTACATTAACACTACCAGAGACAATGTCAATCGGAGGCAAGTCAATTTCATTCTCCCACGACAATAAAGCTTTTTCCTCACCATCTTGCCCGATTCTAATAAAGTTGTTGTGCCAACGAATCCAAAAACCATTGAACTCATTTCCATTCAAGATATTTGGTGTATATGTGGTAGCCATCCCATGGAGATATTTGCTATTTTCAATTCTTGAAAATGAATTTTGAAGAGTTATTGAAAAATGAAAAGCGTATGTTTTTGGTTTTCGATTAGCATTGAGATTTATTATGACTTTTTCTTCAGATTGTATTTTGAATTTTAAGCATCCATTTGGAGCTGCATAGTTCTTTAAACGGACAATATCTCCTGAAACATTACGCTCTGTGAATGAAAAATATATTTAATAGAATTAAATAAATGGATATATAATTTAAAAAAACGAATATTTATTGTTCTTGTAGCTCTGACATCAACCCAAACATCAAATTGCCAACTGTTCCTCTGATTTGTTATGGGCTTTTTTTTGATAATTTTTAAGTTTTAACCTGTAGATTCACCTTATTAAGTCAAAAATTAATCTTCGGATAAAATTTAACGCGATTCTAATCCGATTCACACACGGCCTAAGATTTTAAGATTTGAATATGTTTGTATACAAAAATTCTGTTCTTTTACTTCCCAAAACTGACAATTTCTACGAATTTTCATCCAAAGTTCTGCCAAAGTTCATATAAGTTCATATAATTCATATAAGTTGCACCAAACTGCTGGAGGGAGTAGGTTGGGTTAAGACAAGAAAAAAATCATATAGGAGGGGTCTATTTCCCCCCGTTTAATCAGTAGGGGCAATTTTTTTAAAAAATTGACTTAAAACAGAAATAAAATATTTAAAACCAACGGTACAATTTTAAATGCCATGCTATACCTTTTCGGAAAGCCAGAAATATCTTCTTTGATTTTCATTTAAAATTAAGTTGTGTTAAAGAATAGTTTTTGAAAAATTTATTTCCAAACTCGAAATTTTGAAAAAAAAGGTTCAAACTAATTTTTTTCTAAATTTTATGTAATTAAGTATAATTTTTGTTTTCAAAATTAAATGCTTTTATTAGTTTTTAGTCAAAAACAAAAAAACGGATGCCAAAACGTCTTTTAGTTTTTGAGAAAATTGAAAATAACAGGAGGAGCAATTTTCTAAAATAATTGACTTAATACAGAAAACAAATTATGTAAAAACAATGGTAATGGTCAAAAAGACGTGCTATACTTTTTTGTTAAGCCAGAAATATGTGCCTCCATTTTGTTATTATTGAAAATTAATAAGAGCATTGAATTTTGAAAAAAAAAATTATACTTAATTACATAAAATTTTGAAAAAAATTAATTTGAAAGTTTTTTATTGTTTTTTTTTCCAAAATTTCGAGTTTGAAAATTAATTTTTCAAAAACTATTCACTAACACAACTTAATTTAAAAATCAAAGAAGAGATTTCTGGCTTTCCGAAAAAGTATAGCATGGCATTGTAAATTGTACCATTGTTTTTAAATATTTTTTTCTGTTTTAATTCAATTTTTTAGAAAATTGCCCCTCCTGCCAAAACGGGGGGAAATAGACCCCCCCTCCCATACGATTTTTTCTTGTCTTAACCCAGCCTACTCGCTCCAGCACTTTGGTGCATATCTTATACCGATCACCCTGTATAATATGTACCTAGTTCATCTCTTGAGAATGGTAACGAAGTTGATGTAATTGCAACCGATCTCAGTAAAGCCTTTGACAAAATCGCCCATTCTTTGTTGAATCTTATTTGAAAGATTGCTCTTATAAGGTTGTCTTCAGGACCTCTGCACCTGACCATATTCATGCAATATCTGGCGTTCCACAAGGTAGTCATCTAGGCATATTGATTTTTATTTTAACCATCAATGACGTCGATTGTGTTATTAAAGAAGACTCATTGATGTCAATTTATGCAAGATGATTTGAACAGATTTTCCACGTGGTGCCATAAAATTTTCTTTGAACTGTATATTAGCAAGTGTCAAGCTATAATCTTCTCGAAAAAATATGTCTCCAAATCAACACCAATAACCTTCGATCGACCCCTCTTTAAAATAAACTGTCATTGCACTAGATAGGGTGCCAACGAAAGGTTCGCATGCTTCGCTGAATTAATAGTCTGCGAAGTTGTTTTGCCTTTCATTTAAACAAAAAAAATACACAAATCCTTAGTTAATAGACCCGCATACCTACACTAGCCCTTACTCTCCAATATATACGTGCCTTAGGTATAAGTATAGTTTTTAGTTAGTTTTTAACGCCCAATTTCTTCACATAGGTACTAAGCTAGCTTAGAACCCGGTCTAGCTGGACCAGGTACTAGCTCTGTTACTGGGTCCTAACGAAAAGTTAGTACCTGAGCATTTCTTCACATTCCTAGTACCCGATCTAAGTTCACAAAGCGGTACTAGGAACTTAATACGTCTAAAACTGGTCTAATACTGATTTTGACATCATTTTGGCATTTTAAAAATTATTTTGATGTTTATTTAACATTTACATCAGTTTTTGTGAAGATTTGAATAAATTTCAAACAGAATTTTCCTGCCTTTGATCTATTTATTATGTTTTCTGTATGTCAAATTGTTAAATAAATAAAATAAATTTAGTATTAGAAGATGAATATAATAATTATATTGTCGTGTGTTGAATTGAATTTCTTTTTATTAAAAATATGTATGTGAATATCGATTTTGTGTTTGTTGTAATGATTTCGCTAAACTTGTGACTTTTCGTAGTATTTAGAATTAAGTTTTTGTGTTCGCGCAATTCAAATATTAAGTGAAATATTTGACCGATCATCAATTCCATTTTTTAACAATGTTTAGTCCGCCAACGATATTTTCCGGTTACGTCAAGGGTCAAGGAATCGGTAAAATGCATAAGGTAAAATTCTGAAAATTTTGCTGGCTTTTATGCAATGCAAAACCTTTGGTTACCAATATTTTCATAAAATCGGCAACCGCTATATAGATAATGCCTTGAACGTCTTGACTATTTTTAAAAAGTTGAAAATCTAAAAACAAATAAAATTAGAAAAAAAAACGCGAAAAGAATTGTCATCACCAAAAACGAAATCCATTTTCTACACAAAAACATCACCCATTATACAAAATTGAAAAACCAAAAAAAAACTAGAATCAAAATTAACAATGTTAATAAAAAAAACGCACTTATTACCTATTTCTTCAGAATAACAGGCAAGAAATGATGAAACCAAATGCAAATCATTGCTCTGATTTGAGTATTAACCTGCTAGACTGTCGATTTCAATGTCCTAGCTTAAACCAAGTCCTAACTAGTTCTCGGTACCAATTTGACAGGACTAGGGCTTAGTACTTGTGAAGAAATCATTTGGTACCGATTTGAGTACTAACAACTGGTATAATAACCAGGTCCTAGCTGATTTTGAGGAGCTAGCTAGTACCGAGTCCTAACTAGTACTCGGTACCAAATTGACAGGACTAAGCCTTAGTACTTGTGTGAAGAAATGAGTTGATACCGATTTGAGTACTTACTTTAGGACTAGTACCGGTACTAGCGTTAGGACTCTGTGAAGAAATTGGCTGTAAGTGTTTTTGTTTTGCTTTTATTAAGTAAGCAATAAAGTTAAACAAACTTTTGTAGATGTGAGAGGGTCCCACCCCGGGAGGGGTTCCCACCCTGGGAGGGTGTCCTATCCCCTCTCTCTGTGGGCGTTTGTAAGTAAAAAAAAAAAAATTCTACTAAGATTCGCCGAAATTGGCAGTTTTGGGAAGTAAACGACTAAATTTTTTGCAGGAGTCAAACAAGCTTTAGGAGGAAAAATTACAGACATTATGTACCTACACACAGATTGATTTTCTTTTTAGGCCGTGTGCGAACTAGACTAAAAGCGCGTTAAATTTTATCTGAAGATAGTAATAGATAATGAGGTGAATTTGAATGTAGAAACGTCAAAATTTAATCGATATTTTTATCCAATAACCACGATTTTACTGCTAAATCGAGGTCTATATGGAAATTTTGAAAACGAATAAAAGCAAAATTACCCGTTTAATCAAAGATGATGACAAAAAACAGGATTTGTACAAGGTCATTCGCTTCAATCCCGGGTTTTTATTCCTATCTACCTCTTGTTTTTACTTTTTTTAGTTCCGATTTTCCGAATTAAAATTTCGCGGCACCCAGCACACACTATATATATATGCTAAAAATTATAAGATGAAACTAAATGTTTTTCAAAGTTTTTTCAAGAACTTAAAAAACTAGCCATTCATTAGTTCTAGCCTATATGATAGCCAATTTATTAACGAATGGAATGAGACTCACTTTTAACACATCCACATTTATTTTTTATCTCGAGCTTGAACTTCAAATTTACACTCTGTATAATATAACAACTCAGCTTCTTATCACTTCTTTTAAGCATACTTACCTTTTTTATCATTTTCTTTAACATGACTCCACGCATCTACTGCAGATGAAAAAGATATAAAAAGTACCAAAGCCAGCACAAGCTTCATTTTTTAATAAAAATCTTTTCTTAGAACAATTTGCAATTATATAATTTAAATTGAATTTAAACTGGCATTAAAGATTTTATATAACATGTCGCGTGTCTACAAACGAACAACTTTAGAAGACTAATGAACTGAGCTACTTAAAATAAGGTACCTGATTTATAAAATGAAATGAATGATTTTAAGCGCCAAGTTTGCATTTTGTATTTTCAAAACAACAAAGTCAGTCTCGTTAGTTCCAAGAAATAATTTGAGAACTTTGTTTATATTATTCTTTTAAATTTGCAATATATTCAGAGATGAGATACGTATGTAGGTAAGGTACATTGCATTGGGTTGTATCTGTATGCATACATACTCTTTACTTTGAAGGCAAATTATAGGGATAGTTTAAAAATTATACATTTATGTATTATGATCAATAAAATATACAGGGTGTTTTGCATAATTAGGATCATAATGAGTAGGGTACAGAGCCTTTTTTACCTCTAAGAAATTGACTGCAAATGGAAGAAAAATTTGGGCCGTGTACGAATTCGTTTAAAATGTCGATTAAATTTTATCCGAGATTAAATTTTGACATTTCTACGTACAGATCTACCTCACTAGTGTCAAAAATTAATCTTTGGATAAAAAAACATTTTTTTATTCTACCGTGACTTTTTTTTTGCTCATATTTGTTGTAACGTTTTTGGTTTAGTTTAAAAAATTTAGGTACCTAGTTAAAATTAGTATAGTAATAAATATCTATTTAAAAATTTTAATTTACTTATTGAAGTGAAATAAAAATAAAAGAAATATTAACTTAATTTTATTATTTTTTGTTCAATTTACAATTCAAAATTGAATTTTGAACGAAAACAGAAGTCACGGAACAGAGTTATTAAGATTGTAGTCTTTTCGGTACTACAATTAATTGAATATAAATACACTAAAACCCGCTTAAGAGAAAACCCCGCTTATCTGAAACGCACTTTTTTCATCCCCCGGGTATAAGCGAAACTCGCTTAAGTGAAAAACCCGGATACTTGAAACATATTTTCTGTTCAATTTTATATTTTTCATTGTAAAAAAAATCTTGAGTGAAAAATTTAATCGCAAAGAATGAAAATTTTCTGAATGCGTTCGTTTCTTCTTCTTAAAAAAATCTTGAGTGAAAAATTTAATCGCAAAGAATGAAAATTTTCTGAATGCGTTCGTTTCTTCTTCTTAATGTTCACTATTTTCAACACGAAAATGACATTTGAATTTCTGATTACTTCAAAAACCTTTGCACTTACATTTTATAAACAAATAGCTTTTATGGCTCAAGAGGTATACGTAGTTTGACATTTATTAAAAAGAAAATAACATTTTCATAATTCAAAGATAAATAAAAGATAAATACAATTATTTCTAGCATAAATTCTCCGCTTACTAGAATTTTTAGATCCGCTTAAAGGAAATTTTTTTCATTTAAGCGGGGTTCGTTTAAGTGAAAACCCAGCTTAAGTGAAAGAAGGACTGTCACATTTCGCAGTTTCTCTTAAACGGGTTTTACTGTACTTTTTTTTATTACTATGAAACTTTAAACTATTCTTTTCGTGGACATTAATCATTTTAACCTTAAAAACTTTTCGGAACTTACCGAGTTAAATATAAGAAATATTAAAGTTGTTATCAATTTACGTGACCTTTCTTTATAATTTTTTAAAATGGAGTTAAAGCGGGCTATAGGTCAATGAAAAGTTTTTTAACTTATTGCAACGTTTCGAACGTGTATACGTTCTTCATCAGGCCTTTATTAATCAAATTAAAAATATAAACAAAAATATTTAGTTTTAGTTCACCAAAGATCGTGAAAAGTCAGATAGATAAACTATAAAAAATATATATAATAAACTTACAAAGTTTTCAAGAAATACGAAAATATACAATTTTCCACATTTAAAATACAACAAAAAATACAACAAAAAAATTTTTTTTTTCTTCTTATGTATACTGAAAAAACAAATTTGTAATTTAAAGTTGAATTTTCAAGTAAAACTTTTTTAAATTTACTTTATTTCACACGAAGATCGTAAAGAGAAGATGAACTTGACTTCGTCACGAACACCTCCGCCGTCAATAGCACACGACACAAACAGATGTGATCAACCAAAGTGTTCTTCATTTGCATCTCTTTATCAACTGGCTATATGCGCTGCTCAGATTCTCACAGTCAGATTTTCGGTTAACTGCGTTATCGGTATTAATAATATGCAGCATCTCGAGTAAATATCTCTTAGCATGATGTTTTTCTGTCTGCAAAATTCTTACTCTTTGTAAATCTGGTTTATGATTCTCTTTTATGCAGTGCAGTGCGAGAGCTGTTTTCTGAGAACTACCGCTGTTAATATCGGATTTATGACCAGAGAGCCGTTTTTTTAATTTTTGCTTAGATGTACCAACATAAGCAGAAGTACATTCTATGCCCTTCCCTCCGAGGCAGTTAATTTGATAGACAACATTGGATCTCTCCATGTTATCCAATCTCCCTTTTGTGTTGGTAAACAAAAGGGTGCGGAGGGGGTTCACTGGTTTGAATGCAATTTTTGTTTTTTCCTTGTCTCTTACATGTGCAGACAGTATACGGTTTGAAAGAGGGGGGATGAACAAAAAGCTTCTGTAAGTTGACGGTTGCTGAATATTTTCGCTGTGTGTTTTTTCTTTTCCATGACTAGATATCAACTTATTAACCAAGGGAAGTGGGAAAGAGTTGGAACACAGGGTGTCTCGGATAGTATTAATATTTTTCTTACGAAAAATAATATTACTTGTATCAAGTACTCTATTAATGAAATTCCGTGCTGTGTTGTAAATAACTCCTTTTGGCTGGTTAGAATTAAAATTTATTAGTCGGCCTGATGAAGTGGGCTTTTTGTACCAATCGAAAATTATATGGTCATAGTTTTTAATCACCTTCACGTCCAAATAGGGGAGTTCTCCCTGTTTTTCCACTTCTAATGTGAACTTTATTTTACTATTATAAGAATTAAGTGCTAGTAAAGTTTCATCCAGTTTGGAATATTTTACCACAGCAAACAGGTCATCCACATACTTGGTTAAAATTTTCGGCTTAGTACTAAGCTTACCCAAAACTTCATCCAATAATGCCTCCATAAGAATATCAGCGAGAATAGGTGAAGCTGGGCTGCCCATTGGGACCCCTTGTTTCTGCTGATATATTGAGGAATCGAACTGCACATAATTGTTATCAATGATGCAAAATCGCAGCATCTCAATGAACATTGATTTTTTTATTACAGTATGTGCCTGTATACGACTCCAATTCTTATCAACTATTGTCAAGACAAGATGTATGGGTATGCTGGTAAACAAGGAAAAAACGTCAAATGAGACAAGAACATCATCTTCTTCCAAGACAAGTGGTGAAACAGCTTTAATAAATTCGCTGGCGTTCTTTACATTATAAGATGAATCCTCGGTGATTTTCTGCAGCAATTTTACCATAAATTTTGACAGTTCATAGCAAGGGACACTTATGGATGAGCAAATTGGTCTCAATGGCATATTGTCTTTATGGATTTTCGGTAAGCCATAAATCCTCGGACTATTCGCAGTATATGTCATCATGCGATTCTTTTCAGTTTCCGATATTATGTTCTTTTGAAACAGTTTTTTTACAAAATCATTATTAGCCGTCTGCAATTTACTCGTTGGATATTAACAGCGGTAGTTCTCAGAAAACAGCTCTCGCACTGCACTGCATAAAAGAGAATCATAAACCAGATTTACAAAGAGTAAGAATTTTGCAGACAGAAAAACATCATGCTAAGAGATATTTACTCGAGATGCTGCATATTATTAATACCGATAACGCAGTTAACCGAAAATCTGACTGTGAGAATCTGAGCAGCGCATATAGCCAGTTGATAAAGAGATGCAAATGAAGAACACTTTGGTTGATCACATCTGTTTGTGTCGTGTGCTATTGACGACGGAGGTGTTCGTGACGAAGTCAAGTTCATCTTCTCTTTACGATCTTCGTGTGAAATAAAGTAAATTTAAAAAAGTTTTACTTGAAAATTCAACTTTAAATTACAAATTTACAAAAATATGTGGTAAACCAATCAGCTGTTTAGTAAAGTTAAAAGACTGCAATCAAATGACTTACTGACTTTTAAGTGACTTATTGTATATGACTGACTCTATTTTCAAAGTCACAGTCAAAAATTAAAGTTTTGACTTGTATTCAAATATATAAGTCAATTAACTCTGACTGCCTGTTCTCTTTAATTGGGCTTTTCCAGAATCTGACTCTGTCTTTTCTCTTTCTAATTTTGACAGTTCTTTCATCGAAAAGAAGCTCTAGATGGGGGGAAAACAACAATACAAACAAATAGAAATACACACCGATACTGTTCGCGCCTTTAATAGTGTGTTTGTTTTCCCCCCATCTAGAATTTTTGACGTTTGGTGGAAGTTCTCAATTGAATGCAGTCTTTACAACTCCGACAAATGCTTAAGAATTTAAACGTCAATATCGTATATAAATTAATTTTTCATATGATTTTGGAACAGAGATTGTACACTTTGTGATTAAATTGGACCTACCTTCTTGTTTTCACTTACTTAATATCTATTTTGAAGCATTATTATCCCTATGCTTAAAAATAATCAAGAATGAAAACAGCTTTAACTTGAAATCTGTATTTGAGGTTTCACAAATAGGTACAACGAAACACAAACTTCAGAATCAATAAAAGTTTTTAAACTTGTTCGTTTGGCAATCCGGATTGGAGACTTCCAGTTCTTTTGGATTACCAAACGAAAATGCATTTATTAAGGGCCACTTGCACGAAAGTTTTTTAACAGCAATATTCTCTGATTTATAAATAGTTTGATTTAAATCAAATTACGTTGTAGAAAAAGATTTTTTCTGTTTTTACTTTTAAAAAGTTATCCTCTCGTCGTTCTGTGAATAGCTCTCACGTGAAATTTTAGAACTTCTTACGAGAAAACAAGTTACAGTGTTAGAGTTTGTTTAATTTTCAATGTGTTTTGTGTTTGTTTTTTTGCTAATTCTGAAAAATTATTCTTGTTTAGTATTTTCCACGCGTCGAACTAAAAACCGAGAGGTGTTTACATATTTATATATTCAAACATTGATATAGTTATCCTCAGATGTACATATGTACATATTTATCCATTTGTTTCATGGAAGTGTTCCTAATGGTCGATTTCATAAAGATTTAAAAGGCTTTTGACGTATTTTGTATGGAACAAACGTCGTTTAAAAATGTAAAAGCCTGTTAAATGGTTAAAATGGCTCTATGACATCGGCCATAAGACTTTTGACTTGTTTGTAGTCTTTCGACTAAAATGGCTAAACCGGCCAACACTATACACAACTCAGCAAAAAATTATCAAACGAAAAGTTTAAAAAATTGTTTTACAATGGAAAAAACTTTAAATCAAGTAGCTTAGATAAATTGTTTTTGAGGAATTAAATTACAAAGTTAAACTCTTTGAAAAAAAAAATTGTAAGGTTTTTTTTTTCAAGTGGTAGGTATTTGTTTTTATTTTTTTTAAATTCTGCGTGATTAAGTGCCAATGCTTTTTTTTTTCTAATATTCTTATAAATTTTTAATCAAATTCTGAAAACCAGATGTTATAAAAAGTAGGTGTGTAGTCCCCTGAAAAAGTGGAGAAGATAATACAAAATTACTAAATTTATCTTTTCCCCAGTCTATTTTTTCTTAATTGTCATAATCATGCTCTCTTTGCTCTTCATCGATTTAACGTGAAAAAAAAGAAACCAATCGGCTCTTTCGAAAAACTACCTCTGCTGATCGAAGAACTACCTCGAAGCAAAATGTCTTCGATTCGTAGGAAATCGGAAAGAATTCCGCTCCGACGGTTGCCTCGAAAGGGCGATTGTACTGCGAATCACTGTGAATCCACTATTGCGGATTCCATAAGCGACATGAACATATCCTACAAGTGTCAAATGTATGGTTCCAAATAAAATTGAATTAAAAATGACCTACATTGTTAAATTTGAAAACGTAAAAACAACACGTGAACGGGAATTACCGTATATTTTAAAATTTTTGTAAATAATTATTTTTGTAATGTAAAGTTTAGTAAAGATTTTGATAAGTCGATATCTTCTCGTGAAATATAATATATAAATATGAAAAGCTTGTAAAACTCTCCCAAATGTAACGTGAGTTACTATGGAATTACACAGGTACCTACTTTTGGTGTTTTTAATTCTCCGAAAACTAAAGAAGATTCTTACATCTGGTTTTCAATAGGTATTTTACTATAAGAAAAAACAGTGGCTTTAATTGTTTTCCAAAAGTTTTCACTTTGAAATTTACTTTCTCAAAAACTATTCACTACTATGTCGAATTCATAACAACAAAAAAATTTGATTTGTTAAGAAGAAAAAAATCGATTTTTCTGGACAAATTCCTTGTATTGAAAGAAAATAAAATCGATTCTGTTTGGAAAAAAATCGAGTTTTTTATTGAAAGGAATTCGACATTAAACAACTTATGTCGAATTCCTTTTAAAAAAAAAATCGATTTGTTCAGAAGAAAAAATCGACTTTTCTGGACAAATTCCTTGTATTAAAAGAAAAAAATGGATGCTGTTTAGAAAAAAAATCGAATTTTTTTGGTAAAAGGAATTCGACATTAGTTTAAAAATTGAATGTTCGTTCTTTCGTCGATTTTTAATATTTGTTTGCCATTTTAAGTAAATTTTGCAGAAATCACCGCTCATCCTGAGGAGGGGTGGGAGGTGCGATAGAATTTTCCCCCATACAATTTTTTTCTTAGAATGATCATACGAGTTATCCACACTACGAATTAAGAGACACCCTGTACATGAAGGAACATGAATTACCTATATTTTGGACCTTAAACACCCTTTTTTCGACCATCGGATTAATTGGGGTATTGGATAAGATGCGCATTTGTCGGCAGGTTGCACTTTTTTGGTCTATTTTGACTGGACTATAAATGAAAGTGTTAGTTCTGAAGTTTTGTGCAGGATACACAAACTAACTTGCTTTAAAACCATCGCATCGTACGCAATCGTGGAAAAGTTTTACTTTTTTTTTTTAGAAAAAAGGTGCTGCAATTTTATTCCTATCAATTAATGTTGTCACGTTATTTCTTGGTTCAATATAATATTTAAATAAATCGGCAAACGTCAAGTGGGCTTAAGTGCCCCGTCCTCCCCTTACACTCCTAAGAAATTGTACTTGTACTAACAAAGTTAAAGTACAAGTGCAGCACCTTTTATGTTATGAATAAGACGAACGGCTTGGATTAGAGACTTTTGTCAAAAATCGTCCATGATATTTAAAATACCTAAGGTATAGATACATCAAATTCTTAGGTGCACAAATTTGTTGTGTTAATGAAAACTTCCATGAAACAAACAGTAAAAGATAAAACACGTTGGTGCTTGACACACAATCGGCCCTATCGAGGTATCCGTCGGAGCGGAATTCTCTCCGATTTCCTACGAATCGGAGACATTTTGCTGATCGGAGAACTACCTCAAAGCAAAATTTATCCGATTCGTACGAAATCGGAGAGAATTCCGCTCCGACGGTTACCTCGATAGGGCCGAATAACTTTGCAATTTCTGTACGTTTTAAGTTCTTTTTTTGCAGCTTAAGTTATAACACCTTAAGCCTTGTTTATACATCAATGCAAAGTGAAATTCAAATCGAAATGAAACATCAATAAATCTCGCGTCGAAAGGTTTACAAAGAAAATAAATTCTGTTTTATATTTGGTTTAGATAAGTCCGTTCAATTATATTTACTTCGAAACAATTTTTTTCCTCCTTGTCGTTTAAATAATTGCATTTAATTTTATTGTATTTTTCACGCCTGGCAAAAAAGCAATTTTTTTGTATGAGGCTTTAATTAAACAAAATTTGAAGGAAAATACAGTTCCACATGCCGTAGTTTTTTTGGAGTAAAATTAATTCACAGATTAAAAGTATAATACTTAACAATTGGCTCAGCCAATTAAATAAATCCAACCTAAAGAAGGTTTGAAATTCAGGGCATCACAAACGGAAATTTGATTGTCCTGTTCAGTTATTATGTTCTCTTGGCACACAATTTCAAATTCTTCAACAAGAAAATAGATTAGGATTAGGATTAGTAAGTTGACTACTAAAAGCATTTGTATATTTTTTATCATAACATATAGTACATACAATATAATTTATAATTTCGTTTAAAAATGGTTCTTCCCACCACAGATCGCTTATTGAACATCATCATTATCGTCTTCGAACAGTGAAATAATTTTCTTGTGTTCATCGTAGACTTTGGTTGTATAATTATTATGGAAATTGGCATTGTGATCCTCCAGTGAAGCCACCGATTCAAATACTGTATTACAGGTGTTGCATCTAGCACTAAATTTCATATTAATCAAGGGAAACAAATCGTTAGTCTGAGGAAGGGGTTTCTTTTTAGGTGGTTGTTGCAATTGAAGAAGTGATGCGTTTTTAAGCTTTTCGAAAAAATCAGATTTTTCATCGCGAACTGTCGTCGGCCCTAAGCTCATTACTGAATCATCATTTTGATCTTTTTCTATGTTATGCAAAAGATAGCTGTAATTTTTGTTTGCACTCGTAGGGCCATCGATTAGATTAAGAATATTTTCAAATTTGCCCCCTGCTCCTTGGGGTTTATTCAGACTGTCGCTCTCGTCAGTTGTTGTTGTTGTTGTGTTTTGGCAAAGAGGACTTTTTATATCAAGCTTGTCAGTTGTACTCCTTTCTGGAGTACTCTTACTAAATGCATTATTCTTAAAAAATTGCATATAAGGATCATTCGCTTTGATGTCATCTTCAGGAACTATCAAAGATTCGGCATCCTGTTTGAGAATGTCTTTGAGCGATTTATTCCTTTCGATTACAGTTTTGTTTCCCTCTTGAGCAAACTTTTCTGTAGGTTCATCGGAATTACCGCCCGATGATATCTCGGCGGTGGAATTCTTTCCATCGCTGTCCAGGCGCTTTTTAGCCTCCCCATTGACTAACAAATCAGGAAGAAGAATCTCCCCACATGAAGATTTCAACCACTGACATGTCTTACGGAGACAAAATATCATCCTGCGAATGAATTCATGAGGAGAAACAGCTTTGCTCCGACGAATATCTAGCAGACGATTAATTTCCTCTATGAAGAGCAGAAACTTGTATTCAATGCACATGTCCATGTGCTCCTTGTATGATTCTTCGAACATGAAACGTCGAAAACATGCTCGACACTTTCGTTCCTTACAGGTTTCGGGAATATTTATTGTTATGTTGGCTTCCTTAAGTTCGTCCAAGTCCATCACATCGTCCTCCTCGAAGTTCTTCTCTTTGTAAGAAAAGAAATTCTTCTTTTGTTCGAGTGCTTCGTTCTCATCGCTGGAAGCGGTCTGAAATTCTTCGCCTAGGGGATCGCTGTTTGTATTATTCATTTCATCAAAGATAGCAGCTAAGTTGTTGTCACCTGCTGGGCGTCTATGTAATTGTTTTTGATGAGCTAAACGCTTCATCTTACGTGCAGACGAGTTAGTGTCTTTTTCGAAAAGAAGATTTAAATAGGTCATGGCCAGGACTTCGTCGTTTTCATCCCCAGCTGGGGCCAAATCATCGGAATGCATGCTCCTGTTATTGGTCCTTTTAGTTCCCACCTTATTGTCGGTCATTTGCATGAGTTTCTTTATGCAATCGTCATTTTTCGTTAATTTGGAACTTTGATTGTTTAAAATGTTCACGAGAGTGTTCGTGTCAGTCTTTCGTTCTTCGCTATAAATGAGGTCATTGGCAGTGATGAGCACACTTGCTTTATCATCGTAAGATTCTCCTCCCATGTTTGCTGCGCGTTTGCGGATGGAATTCTTACACCGCCCGCTAATAGTTGCCACAGCTTTCAAGCTCAAAGCATTGTTGATGGCTTGTTGACGAAATGTTGCAGCATGTTTAAGATATGATATGCACAGAGCACACATCTTTTGGGGAAGGTCATCATCTTCGCTGACCTAGATAAAAAAGGGGACATATTACATGTATGTATATTCAAATACATAATATACCTAGGTATGGACTGATAGAACCAAAATTTAATTCCAAAAAATCAATTACCGATAGCCCAGTAGTCTCTTCCAGGAGCTTATTGATGGGTTTCTGCCATAGAAGGAACTCATTTGGACTGGCGTGCAAATAAGAAGGGATAATTGTGAAGATGTCGTAGTCTCCTCGACTTGAACATAAGCGGCAGATGTTATCCCACATTTTAAGGAGTTTTTTTCACGTTACTATTGACTTTACAATTAGTTCGTCATTGTACAAGAAATACAATTAATAAATATATAAAATTAGTAAAACAATAAAATTTAAATACAAAGACTGAAGACGGATGAAAAACGAAGATTTTTTGCAGCCAGTCAGCTGTGCCTTGGCTTTGTGCCTGTGGTCTGTGCACTTTCCAAAGAAACATAGGGGTAGGGGTGAAAAAAATCTGACAGTTAAAGGAGAAGAGACAGATGCATAAACGGATTTATATATCTATTGCAATTATGAAAAGATTTGGAATGAGTAAGAGAGAAAGCAGGAGTTTCGAATAACGTGCCTTTCACTAGAAATGGACGTATACAGTCGGAAAAAAAAACTTTTTTATATTGGACGAATTAAGGCTGTCCCAAACCAACGCGATCAATCGCTGCGACAAAAGAAAACAACAATAACAACACGTGGCTGTCAAACAAAACTACACGTTGTTGTTATTGTTTTCTATTGTCGCGGTGATTAATCGCGTTGGTTTGGGAGATCCTTTAAACAGTAGCGGTCGTTTTTAGATTTCCTTGACGGTGTTCACATTGGACTCAAATTTACGATTTTTTTTTTTGACGGAAGTCAGTCAGCTCGTGTTCAGACACACACAACCGATTCACTCTGAAGTTCAATAGTCGTTAAAATAAAACACACATTTTTATTCGCCGGAGAATTTAAATAGAAATTTTTCAATCACAAAATTAATATTTGACTAAAACAATATTTTTCCAATTGAAAAAACTTTGATTCTGTAGTATTTAAGTGCCAAACAAAAGGTTCGTTCGCGTACTCCCCAAATCTACGAATTTTTACGAATTTCTACAAATTTAACGCAAATTGTGTTCGTTTACGCAAAAAATGTGTAGTTTTTCGTAGAAGAGAGCACTCTCGAGACAGTAAATTATTTCCCCTTTCTGCTAATTTCAGCCCAAAGAAATTCTTCGGGCAGAAATATGAGTTCAGTCAAAAGTCACTTTGATATTTGCCAGAACATATCTTTTCTTATACTCCTCTGTTTTATTTAATTGAATGTAATAAATTAACTTTTTCTTCCTTTTTTATTTTATTTTGAAAATTTTTTCAAAGAAATGATGACGATATTCATTTTTTTTTGTTTTCAAATATTTGACGTTAAAAAACCGGTAAAAATTATTTGTTCAAAGCGTTCGTGTACTATTTCGCAGATTTACTTCTCTCTGAGAGAATTTCATCCCCACTCCTCAATATTTGATAGACTGTGAATTTTAGTGCAGGAAGTACACGAACGAAGCTAAAAACTAAAGACTATCAAAACACATTTCAAAAAAGGAAACGTCAAAAAAAATCCACAAAATTTTAAAAAATTTAAAAAATCCTGCCTCACTTCCCCGTCTCTTTCTCACCACAGAGTGGGAACGAGAAAAAGTATATAGACGTCAAAAAAATCCAATGTGAACAACGTCCTTTAAGGCCTGGTGAAACAAAGAGCGGTCCGGCGGTCAGGCTCTTAAAATTCCGGGCGAACAGGGGCCCTACTCTGTTATATGTTCCGAAAGTGAAATTTCCTGAAAACGAACATTTTGTACTCTCCATTTCGAAAGCGGAATGAAGTCTACTACTCTCGGATTGACAATTCCGAAAGTGGAATTTTCGTACCGGTAACACGTTACCGAATGTCAAAAGCATTGAAATACGGAAAATTTGTTTCTACAACAAATGTGATAACGTAACGAACAAGGAATGTGTTAAAATTTAAGTTTTTTTAGGAAAGTTTATTGATGATAACAATTTAACCAACTGAATTTTATGTCGAATTCTTTTTAACAAAAAAATCGATTTGTTTAGAAGAAAAAAATCAAATTTTCTGGACAAATTCCTTGTATTGAAAGAAAAAATTCGATTCTGTTTAGAAAAAAAAAACTCTAATTTTTTTGGTAAAAGGAATTTGACATTACTTACAGGGGATCGTTGAGCAAAAATGTCCACACAAAAAAACAATTCGATATGTTGGTCGAATTAGAAGTGTTCGTTACTTTTTGGCCTTATCATTTGGATGTGTTTTCCATCAACCACACCAATAACTCCCGGAATTCCCGACTTTGAATATATTGTTTGGCTTCTCGTCGTTTTCTTTCATTTAATTAAAAATTTATGTGTTTTTGACACAATGTTTTTTCTATCGCACTGCAGACTTCCATAATATTTGATTTGTCACGTATAATTTTCCGCTCAATTCGTCCATTATTATCTGCATCCATCCAAACAAAAGTACAACCGAATCAACCTTATTTTGTTTTCTATTAAATAATTTCTTTAAAAACTATAATTTCTTCTTATCCGCCTTGTTTGTTATTCGTACTGATTTCTTAATTTAACAGATTTCAAAAGAAATAATTCGAGGCTCGAAAAGAGTAATCCGTAAGTGGGAATAGTAGTAAGTACTATATTTTTTCATTTCGAAATTGTTACAGGGTACGAAATTCAAAAGCGGAACGAAAAACATTTTCAAATAGGAATGGCTTTCGGAACGAAATACAGTAGGGCCCCAGAACATATTAAGGTAAAAAATTGTTCGGGTAAAACTCACAATAAGGCTGTATATAATTTCATTAGAACCGTAAATTTTCACACCCACAATAAAGGCTTAGCTACAATCAAGACTTTTTGCAAAAAGTAAAAAAAATTGATAAGCAAAAATATGCCTAGAGATGCCTGTGTGCGAAAAAATTGTGTTTGCTCTCTGAAATCTATCTGAAGAGATACATGAAAGACAGTTTTCGTACATAGACATTTTTACTTCATGTTTCAGTTTTTCACTTTTTAACTTGCATACATGTAATTTTTGATTTTATTATTATAATGTTCGATGTCACTACATCGGATTGAGTACATATCCACTACAAACATCCAATGTTTTTTGTTTTTAAATACCTAATTAAAATTCAAAATATTTCAAAACCATTTCCAGTTTTGGAAATATGAAGCTATAGTAACTGAATAAAAAAAATTGGTAAAAAAAGTTTTCCAAAGATTACTAGATTACATTTTTCTAAGCGTCCGAATGGAGCTATTGGATTTTCGAGATCTCTTTTTTTTTTTTCTTTGAAAAATGTTGTGTTGTTTGTAAGTTAGTAAGAAAATACAAAACGTTCTATAAAGTTAACTTTACAAATATAACTTGTCCGGGATTCCAGATGTATAGTCTGGTTTATGTTACAGACAAAAATTCAAATTTTATCACACAATGTATGTATGTAGGACACCAAAAAGTACTTCCCTTGGTTTCTAGCATTGCCACTACTATCCTATCCTGGGTTTTCAAGACATTTAACCCCCATTTTAAGTAGGTACTCAAAATAAAAACCTAGTTATAAAAATGTCACTACTGAAATGCCATTTAAATAAAATACATTTTATTGTTTACTGTTTAGAATTATTTTCTTTTTAATTCATGTGTATCATTTTAATAATAATATTTTATTTCTTAGGCTATAATAATAATTTTAATAGGCTTCTTTAAATGATCGGCAACTTAAATTTGGATAGTCCGATTTAAATAGGGGAATATTTTATTTATTTATTTTTATTATTTTATTATGTATATAATATAATACCTAACAACATAAAATAAATTTACCAATGAATGAATTTGCACACACATACACATCAAGTGTGTTTAAGTGTGTCTTGCTAAATATATTATTTTAATTATCACTAGATTACGTAGAAACAGTTAAATATTTTATGTTTTTCATTATAAGCAAACTACAATGTATTATTATATATTTATGTGGATGTTTGAATTCGATTTCATCCTCGGCAAGCTCGTTTCTTGAATGTTCGCAAATCTCTTTCTTCTACCATCTCGCCCTCGGAGCAGTCGTCTGCAAGCAAGCGAGGAAAATATTTTGTGTTTGTCATTTATAAATTGTATATGTATGGAATACACTTAGTCGAAGAGTTTATTTTTTTTTTTTAATCTAAACTGCGATTCATTCAATACTACATTGCTTGCCCTAAGGACCACGAATTTCTTATCTTATTCTTTGTTAAAAAATTAAAAACAAAATCTAAACAAAAATTTAAAAAAAAAACAACAAAATAATACATAATTTCATTTTCTCTGTTTTCAAACCAACCGACTATGTTGTGTGGAAATAATTTACCTAGCAATTATTAACTCACCTTTAGTAGAACTTTTTCGTTTTTTGGGTATGCTACGCTTTCGTCTTTTTGCCCCAATAACGTCTTCGTTGCTTACTAAACATGTTGGCGAAGGAACCGCCTTAGCAGTGTGAAGCAACTTATTGTTAAGCTTTTTAGCTACTCTGCGTTTCTTCTTAGGAGTAAATAGATTCACATGATCACTGAAGTTACTTGTTTCATCTTCGCTATTTACATTGGAAGAATTATTTGAACTGTGATCAGTGCTAGAACAACGATCGCTTCGATTTACCACCTTTCTTCTTCGGCCTTTAATTTTGGCCATTGCTGTTTTATCTATTTCCTTTATCTTAACGACAGCATTTTGATGATTAGTACTTATGGAGATGCTGTTTGAATTAATGCTACTACATGACGATTCATCTGTTGTTGTGAAATCGCCAGTGCTACCAGTCTTAATGAGACGACGCCTAGTACGACGTTGTTTCTTGTTATCGGTTATGGGTGTGTTGTTAGTAGTTAGATGCGTTGCGTTGGAATCTGTTCCACGCTTTGTACTAGTTGTATTTGCAATTGATTGTGTTGTTGTAATTAACGTCTTTAGACCAGCTTTTGTTCGGGTAGATCTGACGGACAGCGCTCCTGCGCCAGCAGCCTTATTATTACTACTATCATTACAATTTACACTAATTCGCGTTGCTGGCACTTCATTTATGACAGGCAGTGTACTACGCTTTTTCATGGAGCAGGCTTTAGTCTGTACAACGGGTGGCTCTTCATCATCATCAGAAATACCCTCTTCCGCTACATATGCGGCAATGCGATCTTTGAGTTTCAGTCGGTTTTGTATTTCCAAAATGGCATACGTAGGATTACCTTCATATCGTATCAAAGGAGTCTCAACAATTGGTTCGCGATCAAACTCTTTCTCAGCACGATCTCTCGCTATTTGATCGGGATCCTGCGAAAGAATCTCCGTCCATGAAAACTTCTTTCGTGAGGACTTTTTCTTGGCGGATTTCGAACGCAGATTCTTAGGTGATACTCGATTGGATAGTGTGCTCTCATGGAATGGCATGATGACGTTCAAATTTTTCATTATACTCTTAATATTCTTCATTTCAATAATATTATTGTTTTCGATTTCTTCTTTGACCTTAACAGATGTTTTAAGTAGTTCTTCCGTACTCAAATGAATGTCATTGGCATTGTAGCCTAGAGAGACATATTCTCGCAGAAAAATACGACGGCATTTATCGTAATCCGGTCTTTCGTGGTATGCTAATTTGCCTACGTACTGCAAATACTCGCCCAAATATTTAGGAACTTGTTTGCCATAGATGTGCTTCATCATTTCCTTAACATCTTTCATCAGATACTCCTTGACCCAGTGTACTTTTTCGTTTTGATGCTGGGCAGCTGCATCCCGCCATGGTAGATAACCTTGTGACCAATATACCAAATTGTATCCCAAACACTCGAGATCACTACGTCGTGAGTGGGCGCCCATGTGGGCATCACGCGATGTAAATTCCAAAGTTCCATCGTGTGCACGACGTTGATCCATTACAAATGGTCGATGGACACCTTTGTCCATGAATTTCGATGCTAGACCAAAATCAATTAGATGCACACGTTCCTCTGTAATAATTTCATCGTCATCTGTATCGCTATTATCGGAAACCTCGCCATCATCCTCGTTTTCCTCCTCACTTGATTCCGATAATATTTTATTTCGGTTTTGTTTAAATTTCATTGCAGCTTTGCGGGCAGAAGATCGAATTTGTCGACCACTTTTTATGTTTTCTGTATCAGTGTTGTCTTTGGAATTGTCTTCGTTGAAGAATTCAGAATAAGAGATTCGTTTGGCTGGCCTCAGATAGTGTGATTTTACCATTTCGTCATAGATTGAGTTTCGTTTGTCACGTCTACATGAACGAACCTAAAAGGGTAACAAAAAAAACAAGAAATAAAATATTTTATTAAATGTTTTAGAAAATTTGAACTTCATTAACATTAGACATTTTGAACTTACGGGATTTGATCCACTATACTGGATAGTAGGTTTAGCACGATTCTTTTTGTTTATTGGCGTCTTGTACATATCGGAATCTTTGCTTTCTTCATCTTCATCCATTTCTTCGTCTTCATCTTTTTCTTCATTGTTGTCTTCTTCCTCATTTTTCTCTTCATCGAGTTCTTCATCATCGGAGCTGTTACCACTGTCGGCGTCACTATATTCGCTTCCGCTAGAAGTCTTAATCTTTTCTTCTACTTTATCGCCATCTTCTTCGTTAATACTTGTTCTTCCATATACTAATTGGCTCTTGCGATACGTACATTTTGATATCATCAAATTTTGTGCTTTGATATCATTATGACAATATCCTTTATCATGTAAATGTTGAAGAACATCTAAAATTTGCAGAGCTAATGTTAATACCGACTTTTGGGTTATTCGCCGATTCTTAATCAACGAATGCAAATCTCGATCGAAACGTTTTATCACAAGAAATCGATAACGAGTATCACCGAAGTAGTGAGAACCAGATGCAATGTATTCTGGCATTCCAGGTGGCAGTGGATTCTCGTCTTAAAATTAAAATATTATTAAAAGAAATAAACAAAAAAAAACTTGTTTGGGGAAAATTGAACTTACCATTTTTCTTTGCCGCATTCAGAAGACAGTGGATTTCGACGAATAACGGCCCATTAGAGTGTGGCTCAATTTTGACAACATACTCGGCATTTTCGCTTGTCACTGGCACCGACACATTATCTGATGCTAAAAATATTTCTCCAAAATTGCCTTTGCCTATAAAAAGTAAAAATACACTTAGTATTGTCCTCTGGATGATTTTTTTTTCTATGTTTGTTGAAAATGTATAAAGTTTTGATCACGAAATTCTGAAACCCAGAACCTCGAATCGTTAATTACTTTTCTTGGCATTGAAAATTGCGTGCGCGCAGACCCTTTTTCTTCTGAACTCAGGGGAAATGTTCGTTTCTTTTATCTAATAAAATAAATTTTCTTTCTCAATTATGTATGCATTTTTGAAATTCCAAAATTGTATCTCATTAATATTTTACTAGCCTACGCTTATAATAATTTTTGTAAAGATTTTGATGTAGGGATGCACTTTAAAATTTCTGAATGTGCATAGTACGATCAGAGAGACAATAAAATCTCTATAAATGAGAACTAATTCCCAAACGCGCGAGTACTTCCATGTATTTCTGTAATGTAATGTAACTCCATATGTACATAATATGTAGGTATGTGTTTCATTGGAACACAGTTCGTAAAATAACCGATAAAATAAAGAAATATTCAAAAGGAATAAGACACCGACATGACGATTCTCGAGAGACGTAATCATTGAGGTTATGACTCCAGCGGAAACGAAAAGTTACGGCTTCTAAAAGTACTGTATTACTTTTAGATGCCGTAACTTTTTGTTTGCAGAAAAAATAATTTCGTGATGTTACATCAGTTCGAATAACATTTTTTTTTCAATTTAAGATTGCATGTAAGACTGGTTTAGTAGGATTGAACAAAAATCAAAGAATTCTGATTCCGTTAATATACCCCGAGTTCGAAAAAGTAAACATGCTCAATCACTGCTAAAAACAATTGCAAAAAAATGGTAGTAGTTATGTAGATTTTGGGCAAAATTTGATTTTAATCCTGCTAGCAAACATCAGCGCTTCTAAAACAGTGAACACAATTTGAAACGGACTTCATTTGCCTGCAAAAATGCAACTTGAAATTGGCAGTGTTGCCGAAGTTTTACTTTTACGAACTCGACCATACTCTCACATGCATGACAAACATTAGTATATGCGGCATAAGCGTGGATGCGTTGATTTTAACGTATAACACGATAAACCATCTGGGGCAAAACTTAGATTCTCCACAAGTTTAACCAGCATCGAAGCTTCAAATATCGGCAGAAAAACTAATAGCACCCCTATCAAAGTTAAAATGAAAAATAAATAAATACCTACATATTTTGTGGCACAATAGCTTATAAAAACTAGAACCTAGTGACTTGCAATACAACTCTCAAATATTTCTTTGTGCGTTGTTGCAGGAGTAATTTTTCATTGGGGCCAAATTTCATGTACAAAAATCTATATAATTTTTTTTTACAAAGTATGTATAATACATATGTAAGACAACTAAATACTGTATACAATGCATTAACTGACGACAGAATATTCTTTCATTTAGTCATTCAAGCCTACTCTCTTTTCATAATTTATATTAACGATTTAGAAAGTGTACTCAGACATGCAAAGGCTAGGCTGTTTGCGGATGATACTCTGCTTTATGTTTCCGGAAGTTCTGCGGAAGAGTGCATCAATCAACTTAATTTAGAATTAAAAAATATTGAGATATATTTTAAAATGAATAAACTGAAGCTTAATACTGCAAAATCAAAAGCTATTATAATAAATGGAAACTCTGTTCAAAATATTAAAATTAGTGAAGAAGCAATTGAAATAGTTAATGAAATAAAATACTTAGGAGTTCTTATAGATAAAAAATTAACTTTTGAAAGTCACATAAACTACATATGTAATAAAATTGCTAAAAAAATTGGTTTTTTTCAGAGAATAAGGAGTAAAGTATCACTAGTTTGTGCAATAAAGATTTACAATGTAATGATTAAACCACACTTTGAATATTGTTCAACAATACTATTTTTAGGATCTAGTCAAATGTCAGATAGGCTGCAAAAATTACAAAACAGAGGAATGAGATGTATTTTGATGTGCGGTAGATTAACTCATATACAATTTATGCTAGACACTTTGAAATGGCTTACTATTAGGCAAAGAACAATAATGAATGTACTTCTTTTTATATTCAAAATGAAAAATAATATGCTACCTAATTATCTTTATAATGAAATCGTATATGTATCTGATGTTCACTCATATAATTTAAGAAATATAGGAGATTTTAGACTCCCGTTCTTCAGAACAAATAGATCTCAAAATATTCTTTACCATAAAGGTTTTAAACTATTTAATAATCTGCCATTAGACTTAAAGTCAGAAAATAATGTAATTTTATTTAAAAATAAACTGATCGCGTATGTAAAATCAAATTATACATAGATTCGAACTATACCTAATTGTAAAAACTATATATTGTGAATTGTTAAGTTTTTTCTTTTAACTAGTTTTAAGTTAAAATTGTTATAAATAGCTGAGGCTAAATAAAGATCAAATCAAATCAAGCCGTAACATTTCGAGGTGCACCTAAATACCCGTTGTAACGATAAAATTTAGTGTTTATTGTAACCCCAGTTTCTATTTTGTTTATTTTTACCCCATATAAGGGGGGCACATGTAAACGATTCACTTAAATTTGTATTGTTATTGACTTTTCTCTAATAAAATAAATTGATAATTTGTAAAAAAATTGCGAAACAGAAAGCTTCAACTATGGTAAAGAACAAATTACCTAAAAATCGTTTACACCATTCGCACTGGAGTAAATTGTGCAATTTTTGAAGATTTTATGAAATCATGTATGAAATTGCATAATTTCCCAGACATTGACGCAATTTCACTATATATGTATGTTCATAGGTACCTACTAGATAAAATAAATTAACAGAACCAACAAAAGTATGATGAAATATTCGGTGTCACAGAAAATTATTGTTTTGGCAATTGTATTTTTGTTTTGAGACGTGTAAGCTATACATGTACAAATTTATTCCTCGCACAGTAGTAGAATAAATATCGCGGTGTTATAATAGCTGCTTATTTTCTCGAAAAAATGTACGGTTCAATAGCGGGGATTCACGTGGATTCGTTTAAATCTCAAGGAAATCTTGTGCTGGTGCAAGCTTTTCATTGTGAGAAGACCAATTTTTAGAGTACATATTATGATGATTATGTGCAGTTTTGATAACTATATTCATATGACCCAGTCATAAACGCGAAATTATGAAGTGACGATAAAATGTTTTTTGCAATAACTCTTTAGCTTTATAATGTGATAATATCAACTCACACAGATTCCACCCTTATTTAATATCGAGATTTTAAAAAAAGACACTTAACCCTTTCTTCTTTTGAATGCTTCATTAAAGGGGTTATGGAATAACATAATAAGAAATTTTCTTTTATTAATAAAAACCTGTTCTATTCAAAACAAATATGACCAGTTTCTTATTGGATTTTCATGATACCTACCTATATATCATGAAAATATATATATTTTAAAAGTTTCTTATAATAATAGATACCTATAATAAATTGCTTATAATAATTTTTCAATAAAAAAAGAATTAAGTTGTGAGTATGCGTGATGGGCAATGATTTATGTATTATTATATAGAATATAAATAAAAATTTGCTAACACGAGCTTAAATCCAGAGTTAATTCATCAAATTTCGTGACTTATCCCGGTTAAACTGGACCTTAAACCTTCATTATTTCGAGTTTCAAGTTTGCAGAAATATAGCACACCTTTATTTTTCTACTGAAACTGAACGTATAAGATGAGAGGTACTTTATCATAAGCTTGAGAATTTATCACCTGCGGCATGACGTCCAACGAGAGAACCTTTTTGCTAAGGAACATAGATGTCCTTGCTGATATGGAATTTATTAGGTAGGTATATGACATAAGTACTTATAATGAACTTAAATATTTAAATTTTGTTTTAACCGTAATTTACACTTGTAAGTTGAATAATAACTAGTTTGGTATCGAAGGTATTATTATAAAACAGCAGCTTCAGAATCAAATAAAGGGCAAATAGGCAAATAATTTGAATGCATTACTAAAACTTTAAACTCATTTTCTGGATAAGACTAAGACCGTCCTAAATTACATCAAAAAATTATTTCAGTACCTATTAAAACTAACAACATAATGTACTTCAACTTTGTATTAACAATTATTTCAACACAATGACTACATATTTCTAATTGTAAACAATAAATTACCTATAGGTTTTCCAATCCTCCATTTCTTCTCGGTTAAATCCTCGAGTAGAATCCCATTGACGACACTTGGCCTCAGATGATACACTGGCTTAGGAGAGTTATCATCAATCGATGCATTCAACGCAGCAAGCTGTTTATTCTTAGTTTCTGGAGGCGGAGACTTGGGCGACAAAGAGGTTTCTTCCACCCATTTCGTCTGATCGCTCTTAGATTCCTGCTGAAAGTCATTACAGATTCGTTTGCGTTTCCTGGCACCTGATGTAGCTTGTTGGTCGGGAGCTATTCGTTTGCCCATGGTTGACGAAGGTTTTTTGTTTCCCTGATCTGAACTTGGATCAAAACTATTTTCCAAAAGAAAGCATTAAGTTTTCTTCAATTGTAATTCTTAGCGGACAGGATAGATACTGCAAATGGCAAACAAACAAAGAAACAAGAATTAAATACGGAAGCAAGCGCAATTAATTTAATTTTCCCCCATTTTAGAAATTGTGATTTTTTTATGTTGCTTTTTGTATATTTCAAGGTGTAGATTTTTCAGTTTTTTTCCCAATAAAATTGTTCAGCACTCAAATTTTTTTTTTGATTAATTAAACCATTTTCAAATAAAAATTTATATATTTCTTGGAATTCATTTTCTGGTGAATCGCATCTATAGATTTATTGGTTTTTCTTTTATTTCCAAGTAGGTACACATTTTGTTCTGCAGGAAAACTTTTCGATTTTTTTCTTCGTTCACTGAAACGATTGATCGAATAAAAACTATTTTTTTTTTACCTGCGAGACTTCAAACTTTATAGAATAAAAAATTTATGAATCACATGATAAAATCCATTAATTTAAATATAAATTTGTTTTAATTGATGAATTTTTATTAAATAACTTTGAAAGGGAAAAAAATAAAACTTGTCTTCACGGAGCAGCCGAAAATTTGGCTTTCTTTTCACACACAAACCCTTCTCGTTCTCTTCTCAAGCAGTATCAGAAAAAAAATGTCGGTGAATTTCTGGGAAATGGAACACTTCTTTGCGAATGCGCGATCTGGAACATTGTCGCCATTTGATTTTTAGCTAGTTGTCCCTGTTGTTTGTTTGGTTTTTGTTTTAAAAAATCATATATAGCTGTTGCATATTTTACCTGTTTTGTTTTTTTTTTTGAATAAGTTAAATCTTTGTTTTTGTTTTTCAAGTTGGCAATAAATATTCTTTTTAATTGTGTTTGTATTATAGGAAATTTTAATATAACTAGCCTTGTCTTACTTCCAACGATTAGTATTAAAACATTTGTAAAGTTTGTAAACAGTGCTACGGGACATTCACATTGAAGCGGATATTTGTTTAGAAAAGTGAAAAGATTAAAATAATTTAAAGTATATTATTGTAATAAAATGAAAGGATAAGTCAAAAATACAATTTAAGTAAGTTCAGACTTTGTAGCATATGCAAATTGTGAAAAACCAAATTATACCTACTTATTCGTTTCATTTTCACTTTTCAGCTGGAATAGTTTAGGACTGTTTGTTTTAGATATATGTTCGGGCCGAAATATTTGAAGTTTTGGAACACGAGATTAGGATTTGTTTCCATTGGTGCAACTTTTTTAACTATTTGTTAAAAAAAAAGGATAAAAAGGTAAGATTTTTCAGTCCGAAAAAATTTGACAGTCGTGCTTATTGCATTTTTGACTAGTTATGTCGTCGAATTCCTTTTAACAAAAAAATCGATTTTTTTCTACACAGAATCGATTTTTTTTCTATCAGTACAAGAAATTTGTCCAGAAAAATCGATTTTTTTTGAATTTTTGATGAAGTTGTTTAATGTCGAATTCCTTTTACAAAAAATGTTCGATTTTTTTTCTAAACAGAATCGAATTTTTTCTTTTAATACAAGGGATTTGTTCAGAAAAGTCGATTTTTTCTTCTAAACAAATCGATTTTTTTCTTAAAAGGAATTCGACATAATTGGGCTTTTTTGATCATTATATTTATATGCAATTAAAAGAATTAATCCATAATTTTTAATGTTACCCGACGTTTCGTTGGTTATTTTCCAACATTTTCAAGGGTTATTAATTTATTGGACTATTTTTACAGTTTTGTTTACATAATTGTCTTGAAATTATTGCAATTTTGTTTTATATTGCACTTAAATTTTAAATTATAAACAACACTGGACAATCGGATAAATAATTTAAAACTCAAAGCAAAGAAACAAAAAAAACTACCAACTAATATAACAGATTTTATATTATGAATACAAAATTGAAATTTTTGTTAAAAGGAATTCAACATTAGTCTATATCGAAATAGTCGGAAATATGGTTTTTTATTTAAAAAAAATATGAAATTAGTCAAAGTTTAGATAGTTGATTTCGTTGTCTAAGTAAAGCCTTAACTACATTGGCCACTTTTTGCAAAATTACAAAAGTAAAAATATTTTTTTTACCACTAGCGTAGTTTTTTGTGAAAAAGAATATATGTACACAATTTTTTTTTAAACCAATATTTAAGCTATCTGCATCATTTTTATAAGTTTTTCAGTAAGAAACACTATCCTAAAATGAGTTTGAAAATTTTCACTTTTGTAATTTACTCACTTTTTTGGCCAATGTACTTAAGGCTTAAAGCCCCATTCACGTAAGAGCCACCAACGAATGACGAATTTATGAATAAATGAGATTTTAAAACCTTTAATAACCTAAATTCTTCACAAAATCTAAATAAAATGATAGAAAAGTATATTAGATTCATGTTTACATACTAAAATTTTCAGTTTCAATTACTAATACAAGATAAATTCGAGAAAACAAATTGGTCGTAGCGAATTGCGACCGTTCTCGACGACCAATTTCTTTTCTCAAATTTATCTTGTTTTAGTAATGAAAATGAAAATTTTAGTATTATAAAATTAATCTAGCTGCAATTTTTAATTCTTACGATGCAATAAAATCAAAGTAAGTTCAACAATATGTATGACTTAAAATTATACTTAAATCTAAAATTTTAAAATCATTGTTAATCATTTTCTTATATATAAAATATGTAGACACAATAAAAACGCCCCTGAAGATGCTGAGAAACTCCAGCGAAACGTCGGGATAAAATTTATGTGCGTGTTTTCATTTGCATAACTAAACAAAACTTGACCAAAAAAGCCGAAATTAAAACTATTATATAAATCTAGCTTACATTTCTATCATTTTATTTAAATATTGTGAAGAATTTAGGTTAATGTTTTGAATTCCCATTTATTCTTTAATTCGCCATTCGTTGGTCGCTCTCATGTGAATGGAGCCTAAGATTTTATAGAAGGGGGCTCACCTTCATTGGACTCCATGGGGTGTCCTACAACCCGGAATTATTTTGTTCTGGATTTTTATACTCGGGATCCATAATCTTCGTGATTCTGGATTTTTTCGTTTGGGATTATGTTATCATTCCGTGTGTCTTATTATATACAAAGATATATAAATATTACACTAAACACATGAATATAGAAGTTCTTAAAGAACGGACAAAAATTAGACTTAAAATTTGTTTTAAAGAATTTTGTTTACGATGAGAGGGGGTTAAGTGTGATGTGATGAATGTTCAGTTATCACCTTTATGCAAAAAGAATTATTCTAATATAAACTTAAATCAGAACTCTCCAAATAGACACAAAGTGGTTAAGTGATATTAACTCCTTTAAAAACCTTGAAAACAAATTTATTTTTATCACCTTCAGTCAAAACTAATTTCTGTTACGACTTATACTAAAATTTAAGTCATCTTCATCGACTTCAATTATACGAAATAAAATTCATTATTTTGCATTCAGAAATGATACAAATTTTCCTTTAAAAATTCACATACACCTCATGAACTCATTTGGCATTCACAATGTTCAAGAATTTCATTATTTAACACAAGCAGAAGGCACATCTTAATAAATTCATCGTTTTGGCCTCAGAAAACATTTTTATTAGAAAACAACAGTAGGGCTATTTTAAAACAAAGGACATTCATTTTTTAGTAGCTTTGAGTTTAGAAGCAGGTTAATTTTTTATATGTATATTTGATTTATTTGTCGGACTTTGTTTTTTTGTTTTTATTTTTTAATGATTCTTAATCCATTCTTCGCGCTCCTCTCGCTCCCTGACAACTTCCTTCAGATATGGTTCCAAGTATTTGGTATCTTCTTCGTACTTGGTCCATTGCTCCTTAGGAAGAATGGTTTTGGTGAGCGATAAGTGCAAGGCTCTTACGATGCGGTAGTTGCGCTCGTCATAAAGTTGACGAGGCAATCGTCTGATTGCTTCTTTGACATCTTCATTCTCATACAACACATCATCTCGATGGAGACCTAACGAATACAAAAAAAATCAATTAACTTTCCTTGGGAATGAGTCTGTATTGCGTACCATATTGATTGAATCCAGATAGATTATATGCCCATTTTCCAAGATTGGCTGTAATACAAAGGTGTTATGTAATGAAGATTTTTTTCTTCAACAATAATTAAAATATTTTTAAGGTTTTCTTTTATATACATATAATTTTGGTTAGTTAGAAATAGCTTTATGAAAAACTTACAAAATACAAGAGGTCCTTTTCTTGCGATATAACCAGACATTTTTGCAAAATTAAGCTCCGAAAAATATTTATTCGAAACGAAAATGCAGGAAAAGCTGAAAAAGAACTCTGTCAATGAGCTGTCAGTGTCAGTAATAAACGTTCCGTTCAGCTTCTTCAGCTCGTGGTTGTCAATTTTGGGTGTGTTTCCTTTTGAAAAATTAGACCAGCGAGTACTAAATATAAGGTGTGTTCGCTTACTTTCCGAAAACGTCCAATTTTTACCAATTTTTTTTCTTTTTTATGCAGCCCTATCATAGTATACGATCGGAACGGAATTTTCTCCGAATTTTAAGAAATATTAGAAATATAAGAAATATCACTTTAATTTTTCCTTTGTTCGGGAGACTTTATGCACCCACTAAATTTACACATCCAAAAAAAAATTAAAGAATTTCACTGGATGAAAATAAAGTTAAAGAAGCCGTATTGTGTGTTATAACAGTTATTGGGCTATCTTTAAATATATTTTATGATATACTTCATTGCCATGTAGCCCAAGTAATAAATGGGTCTGTTCTTTTACTTCCGGAAACTGCCAATTTCTACGAATTTTAGTACCATTTAATGTTTTTTTATATGAACTTTAACAGAACTTTGTACTAAAATTCGTAGAAATTGGCAGTTTTAGGAAGTAAAAGAACAGAGCTATTTTAAGGTCAAATTTGCTAAAAAAAGAGGCAATAAAGCTGTCAAAGGCCTCGAGATAAGGATATGTTCGAAGTGTCTCAAACTTATATCATTAAAAAATTATTAAATTCAACTCTCAGGACATTCAGCAAGTGGCATGTTTTCTTTTCCCAAAACCACTGCGTGTATTCACAATTAAATGGTTCTTCAAAAGATGTAATAACGATATCATACTTTTATGGTCCTTAATTTGAATTGATTTTTGTTTTGTATCTTTGTATACTTTTTGGTGTTTCGTTGAATTATTAAATTATTTAATCAATCAAAAAAAAAAATGCTGTTTTTACTTGGGGAGACCTAGGGATCGAGTCTACCACAGGGAGCGCACAAGTCTTCCATAGTTTGAGAAGACCTGATCCTTTCGACTCTTCACTTTTTTGAAAACAGCACCTTTACTATTTACAACTTAGTGCTCCCAATACACGACCCAACAAGTGTTCCAAACATCAAGAGCGTGAACTCGTGTTCTGTCCAAACCTTTGGGTTTTCGTATTCAATGACACGAAGACTGAAAAAAAATTTCAATTAATCTTTATATTTTTTTTTTTAAATAACAATAATTTATTTAAATAAACAATATTTGACTATACTCCTAACAAAAAACAAAATATTTTATTTGTTCTTCTTTTGGTGCCATTTGAACTCGTGTCAAAAGACTTTTTGAGGCAGTTTTTAAAAATATTTATAAACATTTAATGGGATGTAGTAGCAAATAAAATAAAAAATATAGACTTTCTAGGTTTTTAAGAAAGTTGTGCGGAATATACAGAAAATGTATGGAATCTGCCCCCCATTAAATCAATTTCAAAATCGTAGGAGTCGCTTTCGAGAAAAATTAGATTTGTTGTAACGACTTTTTAACAGTTTTGTATTTAAGGTACCGTTAATCTTGATTATAAAAATAATTGTTGCTTAAAATATTCTCGATAATCTTTAGTACTAGAAACTTGATGCCAAGTTAAATAAAAATTGACCAGGGTCGTTTTCGAAATATATGTACATATTGAAACTTTTTTAAAAATCCAAAACAAACAAAACAAAGGAAATAAAAAAAAAGGATTACTTTCATAAATTTAGTTTCCACAAAAATGAAGCTTATGCTCTACCTATACAATACCTATTTAAATTATTTGTTTATTTTTTAGAAAAATCCGCAGAGGTCATTTTTGAGAAAAATAGTATTTTCTTAAAATGTTAAAACAAATATATAGCGTGTACTTTTATTTTTGGTCTTATAAGAAGAATAAAAAAAGTCGGGAGAATGTTCAAAGATTGCTAGATAACAAGTCTAAAGAAAATCGAACCATCCCTATCATCGTAATATCAATAAGTTTGATCAAAATCTCGAGTTCAATTTCTTTTCGAACACATAACTTGCCATAAAGTTGTACCTACTTATACAGGGTCTTTCACATACGGTGTGACAAAAGCTAGAGCGTGTAATTTGGATTGAGACAAGAACAAAATCGTATGGGAGGGAAGAATCTATTTTCCCCCGTTCAGGCGGGAAGTGTAGATTTCTGAAAAATAAATTGATAATAATTTCATAAATTTTGTGGTACCATTTTTCTTAAAAGTATTTGACCGATTTCGATAAATTTTATATGGTTATAAAGCCACAATTGTAGTAGCTCGTGGCGTATTGGTTAGTGCGTTGGGCTGTCATGCCCGAGGTCTGAGTTCAATACCAGCCGCTTCCACCTTAAGTTTTTGTCAGAGCTACTACCTCTTGCGAGGAAGTGACAAATCCTCCAAGAGTATGTCTTGTCAGTAAGTCGCTAGGCCCTGTTTCTTCATGAGCCCCAAGTGCCAACAAATTTATTTATTTTTTTATAAAGCCACAATTGCTGAGATATGCAGAATATACTTGAGACACGCAACTGCAAACTAAAAGACATTTATTCTTCGGTTTTTTAGTGCTTGGCTGGAAATTGATTAGATTATCGAATATTAAAAACAAAAAAAAAATCATTTATTCTGAACAAAATTAGTTTGAAAACAAATTTTTTAAAGCTAAAACTTGGATTTTTAAGTAAAAGCTAGCTTTTGCGTGAATAAAACTAAGCTTAAGCTAGCTAGTGAAAGCTTTGATTTAGTAATAGGTTATTTTAGAATAGCTTACGCTAGGTTCCATTAGATTAAGCTTGTTTTTCCAGCTTAACCTTCAATTAAAAAAAAAAAATAAAAATAGCTTTAACTAGAATATTATAGTAAAAGCTACAGAAATTTCAAGATTCTTTCACTCCTGTCTAGAACCCTTTGACAATAGTTCCTATTATAAAAATTCTTCTTGGTAAAAGTGCAAATATGGCTGGATTTTTATGCGTAAGACAACCAACATTTTATAGAAAACTAGTAAATTAATAAAGAAATTAAGATTATACTAAGCTTTTTTTTTTGGGTTTTCAAAAAAAAAAAAAAAATGGGCAGTGGCTTTTTGAATATTTTTATTTTTTGAATGTTTTCTAAGCAAAGAATAAGAATATTTTTCAGTAAGTCTAGAGTTAGTTAAAAAAATGTTAGGTAAGTTTCCAACAATATAATTGAATCAGAAAGGGCAAAAGATTTTAGAGCTATTGATTACACCCAAATTTCGATCTCAAAAGATCTTAGATTTGCTGATGATCGGAAAGGCTCACATGTTCAACTCAAAGCCCTAATATACGATAGACAAGCCATGCAGCAGACGAATTTACAAGTAGTTTGGAAGTCCAAACGACTCACTGACATCTTACTTGTTCAAAATTGAACAAAAATCTTACAGAAAAATCTGGATTCACCTTTTAAGGAATGACATACAGTTAGTCTCTAGAAAATTGGAAGCATGCGGGCCCACCCGTTTAGTCTTTAATTTGATGTACAATTTACGTACAATTATCCATCTTAAAACTCAGTTTTAGCTAAAGCTACTTATGCCGACACATGTGGAAAATGTGAAGCTTAAGCTAAAACTTTCTAGCTCAAGTTAAAAAGTATATTCTTTCTTTTATTCACATAAAACAAAGCTTTAACTAAGACTGTCTAGCTTTAGCTCTTCTAAAACCAAAAGTAATTTGTAAATTCATTAAAGTTCTAAACGCTCTGACAGCAAGAAAAATGCTTGTTTCTATTCAAGTGGCAAGCAGTGTAGCTACTTTGTATTTCTATAAATTAAAATACATAAACGAATTTGAAAAATTTTCCATTCAATAAAATTTACCTTTTAATCTATAAGTCGCGATCTTGATCAACCCCTTTTGCATGAATTGTTAATTAAACAAAATCACATTTTGCGTTTGAATCTTAAATTTGTTGCCAACAGATAGATACACTTATTCTCTCGCACTAAACTTCTCGAATGTACCTTTTGATCTCAGCTTCTTCTACTATTATATTTATAAATTTGAATCTATTTATAGAATTATAATATTTTAAACTGTGAAAAATAACAACTTAAACATACGAGTAGCTGTAGTCTGGTTGTCCTTCAGAGAAAGTTATCGGTCATTAACTGTGCCGGGTGTTCTGTTTATGAAGCTATACAATACAAAACAAAGTAGAGGTATTTAGATGTTGAACTATGTACCTAACCTACCTACTCTTCTCAATCAAAAATGCAATACTTAAAACGATGTCCAATTGTTTAGAACAAAGGAAGATAATTCAAACTGACTAGACAAACAATTGATGAAAATCGCATGGTTTAAAAAATAACAAACAAACATTATATAAGGGCAAAATTAACGAACCTAGAGTCAAAAAGTTCAAGTCTCAATTTTAAGACTTTTAAACTAAATTTGATATTAGAGCTCTATCAGCCATAGCATGGAAAACAATGAAACAAACAAGTTTTAATGTTTTATTTTTTTTTTTGTTTCAGTATGGTTTTTATAGACGCGACATTATGATAACTTAAATAGATTACACTTTGCGCGTTTTGTAGAAAACAACTTAAATGTTATAATCACAAAAAAAAAAAACATACGGACAAGCTACCATGTATGTATGTAAAGCGTCACCACTCATGGACCATCGAAAGCGTGACAAATCACGAAAGAACTAGTGACTTACAACTTTTAATCATTCCTGTGTGCGCGTTTGCCAGAATGGAGGGGACCCACAGTTTATTGAAAGGTGAAAGGCACTTTTTTACAATAAGAGATATATGTACATGCTCCTGAAAGATTTGGCAGTTATTCGAAAGAAGAATTACCTACCTACCCGTGAAAAAAAAAACATTTCTGTTTCTAGATGGCATTTACTGGAATTCGATAACACGACCAGCATTGCCAACCATTTTAAGCAAAATAATGTCTCAAGTTCTCAGAGATCTTAGGAAGATTGAGAAACCTGAATTGGCTAATTGTTTTTGGCCTGTATTTCAGATTGGTTTGATATATCAAACGTAATTTTTTTCACATACAAGTATCTCTTAAGCATGGTTTTTATTTTTTAATGTTTAAACTTTTGCCACTTTTTTTAAAAAAAAGTTTTTAATGTAGTTAAACCTAGTTATTGATAACACTGGTTCAACACAATATTTTTCCGAAGTTTTTTTGTCTGCTGAACTCGAATCCGAAGTCATAAATATTCTATCACATCAGGTTATTGAGATATTCCCGTTTTAAAAACTTAAAAAATTGTTTTTAACTTTCCACTAGAAGTCATTGTAATCATTGGTCTGATTTTGACATTTCTTCACGTTTCAGGGTTTCGGTTTTAGGGAGATGTCTGTGTATTGTGTGTGTACGTACATACGTTCGTGATTTTTTTTTCGCCGACGATATCTTGAGAACGAATAGAGATATTGAGTTCGAATAAATTTTATTTTATAGATAATAAAGCCAGAAAGTGCAGAAAGGGTTTTCAGAAAAATTCAATTAGCGGTTTTCTGATTACAATAATTTAAAAAAAAATGTTGAAAAATGGCTTAGGTATTTGTTGAATATTTCCATAATAAACAATGATATTGATTTCAGGATAACTTCATTCTACACATAATACCACAATTGATAACTGATAGGTTTTGCAAAAGAATTTAATGGACAGTTTATTTTTCTAGGCCTACAACTGCTTTTGGCTTGAATCTCTGTAACAAACAATTGGCTTCAGTATTATATTATTTTATCCTACACATAAAACTGAGTTTTAAAAAAAAAGTTCAATATCGAACGACCCAAGTTTGGTCTTCCCTTTGATTGCACAACTGAGAAGGTTTTTGCAGATTTTAAATTGAAATTTTTCTTATAAAAATTACATCGGGTATCGGATTTCAAAGAGAATTAAATTCTGTATCTTTTTTGTGTAGACAATTTTCTTGTACAATAATTATTTATTGCTAATAATAAGCAAGGAGTGTGAAAAATTAGGAAATTGGCCCAATTTTTGTTTTTTTTTTTCAAATTTTGGACCATTTTTAGTAAAAAAATAAGGGACATATTTAAATGACAAAGTTGTAGAGGCCTAAATTTCCTACAAATTTTGTATATATATAAGTTTTTCGTACGACAAATAGATTACGGCCAGATTACGATACCTCTAATCCTGAAAAATGTATTTATAAAAAAAATATACGCGGAATAGAGGCGGAGTAAGCTAAAACTAGTACATAGAAGGAATAAAGCCGGATTGAAGCCGTTTTAGTATGTCATTTTGACATGACGTCGGCATCGTGTGAAATTTAAAACAAAAAGGTGTGCAAACGAAATCCCAGTTTTCAGACCGTTTTCTTTTATTTTACTTATCCATTCATTAGATAGGTACTTATTTAGATAAAATAAAACCAATAATAATTACTTAAAATGAATAATTGTTAACGTTTATAATAACCAGAGTTACAAAATGTATTTAATTTTTCAATAATAGGTGCGTTTTATTGGTAATTCAAAGCTAGCACAGCAATACAAGTTCAATAAAACGCTATATATCCACTTTTATGTCCACTCTATTTATTTGGCAATAAAACGCACCTAAAGTCAAAAGTACAAAAAGGAAATGTTTTTTTATTGATTTTTTTTTTGTTTGAAATCTACTTTTGCAGATTACATAACCGACATGAATATTTTTTTTCTTAAATAAAGCATGTTTCCGACTACATTATATCGAATTATACTTAGACACTATGTAAACAGTCAAAATTCTAATAATTAGGTACGACTCTGTTAGTTTTTAATACTCTTTTATAAATCAAATTTTAGAAATAAAAAAAAAGTACTCATACAATACCTATAAACCTGCATAAAAACAGAAAACACAGACAAAAAGAGAGCACTACACTGCCAATAATTTTAGCCGAAGGTTCATACTAAAAATAAAATTGAACTCAAACTGGCAGAAACTGGTAGTAAGTTTGGGGAAGTACACGAACAGACATATTTACGTATAGCGGAAATCATGTATAAAAGTGTAGAAACAAAATATGAAATTTCATCCCACACGACTTGACACACGCTCATGTCACACAATTTGACATGACGTGTTAATACATGAAAATTTTAAGAATTAGTTCTAAAACCATCACACATTCTATCCCACTTTGGGGTTTGAGGTTATGGTGCATTGGGATTTTCCAGAACAACTTTAAAAGAGTTAAAATGGGTCTGTTCGTTTACTTCCCAAAACAACCAGATTTGGTCCAATTTTATTTTTCTTTATATGAACTTTGACAGAGCTTTGGACTAAAATTGGCATTTTTAGAAAGTACACAAACATAGGTACACCTATCGCTTAACCTTAGGCTAGTAGGCTAGTTTTTATGAATTTTTGTCTAGCTTTATGTTAGTTATAAGTTTAATTAAACATACAAAATGAATTTCTCACATCTCAACATCATTTTAAAAACACAATGGTCCATGAGAGTACCTACCTAATAACTACAATATATAGTATGTATTTAAATTGTTCTAATTTCTATGTGCTTTTATCTTCAGAACATTTGTGGCAATACCCTTAATAAAATAAAGCAATTTAACAAAAATAAAGTCAAAGACGGCAGAAAACAAATAAAAATAGTAAAATAGCCTGCTGTCTTGTCTGTCTGGAGCTGAGTGAGGAGAAGTATGCAGTGGCGTAGCAACGTAGGGGCTTGGTGGGGGGGGGGGGGGGGGTTGCCCCTCCCCCAAGTGTTTTTCCAATATATGAAATCGATACTAGAAAAAGAAGGAAAAAATTAAAAGACTGGAAAACTGAATAAATAAAGAAAACTATTTGTATAGTTTATTATTTCTGCTCCAAACTTGTTCTTTTTGAGTTTATTTAAGCTTGGTTATTGAATAGGTATTTATACAAACTAATTTTAAAGAATTTGTGAAAGCAGTTGTTGGCTTATAATAATCTACTAATTGACCCATTTAATTCGGGACTTTTAGCCCATCAGTGTAATTTAAAAGTCAAAAGTGCATTGTAGACTATTTTCCGCGTCAAACAAATGTTGTCTGTGAGTAGGTATAATTATTCTATTCTAATTTTATCTGTATTATCGTATCGACTGCTCTGCTGATTGGCAATATTTTCATAAATAGATGTTAAATTTAGAAAAAAATTCCTTGCCTCCCAAACAAAACCGAGTAGCTACGGCACTGAGTATATGTATATAATTTTCAAGTCTAATCTTTCAAGCTGTAGCTTGGTGCTGTCTATTTTCACGCAGTGCTCGTCCACAACCTCTCAGTAACAATCTGTTCACCTTGGTGGAAGTATACTCGCAACTCGCACTCCGTTCGTTCTATGTTTTGTCTGGAAATCGTGTTTTTTTTCTTATTTTGATTTCTCCTCGGCTTCGATTAAATCCCAATACTCGTTGTCTCTCCGACCACCGCCGCCGCCACCAGTGGTGGATGATATTATTGTCACGTAGCAATCTTCTTATTCCATAGTTTTATAATCAACGGAACCTTCATACCTGAATTTCGATACAATTGAAGAAAATATAAAATAGGGAACTATTTTATATGAATTATTTTTTTCTCTTTGGATGGGTATCAAAGGAATGAATAATAAAAATATCAGCAAAGATTGCTTAGGTCTTCGTTTACGAGTCAACGGCCTGCATCAAACCTGGAAGTGGCTGCACCAAACAATTGCCCTCCACGAATACCTCATCTCTGTTACTTCAGCCGATTCTGCAAGAACAAAAGAGCAATCTTTTGCAAATTTTTAGATTAGAAAGTATACCTACTACTTAATAAGTACTAATTATTAGTACCCATCAAATAGAAAAATACATTAATTTTATTATTGAATGCCTGGCATTGCTCTGAATATTTTGTGTTTGTAGTAAAATTTAATTCATACACATAAGAAATTGCTTTATAGATACTATATCCGAAAACAAACGAGTTGTGCGCCGTTGTATTAGTGAGTGTTCATTTATATAGACTTCATAGTGATAAAAACAAAAAGATAAAAAGAAAAAAAACCCAAGAGAAAAACAATAAATACGAACCTAATATTTTTTAAAATCAAATCAATTAAATACTTACATAAAACAAGTTTAAAAAGTTCGACAATCAAATAACAGAAATTATTTATCACTGCCATTTTGAAAGTGTATTGTGTAATATTTGCATATTCAGTTATTTTGTAGGTAGTAGTCGAATGAGAGAGAAATAATTGGAAAGAAAGAGCAATAATAGGGCACACCGACACCGCAAGAAAATAACAAAACAACAAAAGAAACGACCACAAAGTAACGAACGACTAAATAAATTTAAATACAGAATTTATTGCCAATTTGATTGTTTTGTGATAAGAGAATAAGGAAATCGAAACAATCATAATCACAATGCTAATGCAAGTCGGAGGTAGGGTTACCACCCAAATGAGATGTTTTTTGACTTTCAGACGACAAGGCAATAACAACGTTGTGCGCAAGTGCTTGCTGTCATCGTCATCAGGCAGCACAACAACAACAACAACAACTTCGACCACTGATAACAGCAACCAACAACAATCAAATGGAAGTACCAATAAGGTTAAAAAGATTCCAGACTCAGAGATAAAGAAATCAGTCTTCATATCACAATCATCTGACATATTTACGAATTTGGCACTGGAGGACTGGTTGTATAAGAATTTCGACTTTACACATCATCATGTGTTAATGTTGTGGGCTAACAATCCGTGTGTTGTTATTGGACGTCATCAGAATCCATTCACGGAATCTAATGTTTCCAAGTTGTTGGATAAGGGAATTGTGCTAGCACGGAGGAATAGTGGTGGTGGTGCAGTCTATCATGATAAGGGAAATCTGAATTGTACATTCTTTACGCCACGCGAGCGGTATAATAGGAAGTATAATTTGAATATCTTAACAAGAGCATTGTATCGTGAATGGGCTATTAAATCGGAAATAAACAAGCGGGATGACATCGTTATTAGTGGAAAAAAGGTAAACCGATTAACTTTTATTTAAGCAAATAGGTGCGAATATGTCCTGATTGAAAGTTCATATCCGGCATGATTTTAATAGTAAAATAAATACATATTCATTTTTGTATATATTTATCATACATTGTGATCATGGCAAATTTGTTATTAGCTTTGTTCGTTGAACTTTACCCAGGGTTCATTCAGGTTTTCTTGACAAATCCAAGAATATTGTCAAAAAAAACCTGTGTTTTTCTATTCTCAAAAAACAACCTAGTTGTCTCAATTGTGTTGTTGACATTTTAAGCAATAAATAATTTCTGCACTCCGATAACTAAAACGTAAAATTTGCTTTAAAAATGAACAAAAATAACTTCAAATGCTTTTATTTTCTTTTGCTATGTACATATTTTTATTCAATTTGTACTATTTTATGTACAATTTTATTTTAAAAAATGATTAATAACGAAACGTTAATTTCGTTACAACAACTCGCCCCAGCAAAAAACCTTCGGGGTGAGTTCAGGGCGATCCTAGGTTTAAAAAAAAAACAGAATTTGACTGTCAGGGTGAGTTTAGAGTTTTCAAAAAATGCTTTGGGGCGACCCCAGGGTAACTTCAGGGCTCAACGAACAAACCTATTGTTTCGTTTTGGCCTAAAGCCTTTTGTTTAGTTTTCTTCGAGTTTGGCGTAACTGTTTGATGTATGTATAATGTCACATTAAGCGACTTGTAGATAGGTACATAGATTGATATGTAAAAGGCGGTCCAACGAAAACACACGATGTTAACTGTAAATAAAACAAAAAGTTTTCAGAGAAATATCTTAATATTTTTTTATTATAATAGAAGGATCTATGGCAATTATGTGTGAAACAAAATATCGGCCAAATACTCGCCCGGCTTCGGTGGACCTCTATCCGATGGTCCATATTTCAATGACTCTGAGATATAATTGAGGTTCAATGTCGTTAATGTGCTGAATTACTGGCTGAACAGAATGGAGACGGAGACGGAACTGGAGCCGGAGCTGGAATAGCTGTCAAAATATTGAATACACGCAAATTCAATGTTGCGAACACAATGGAACGTAGACGCATACGGAGCTGCAGCCGCAGACGGAAGAGTTCACCAACTTTTAACTTTTCACGTACGACACTTTTGACGTTTCAAATTGTATGAAGAAAAAAAAAACAACTTTTTGGGTCGGAAAAAAATATTGTGGTTATTTGTATCGCGAAAAAAATTATTTATTAAAAGGAAAATTATTGGAAACAAAAAATGTGAATTCTGAGCTTGTACACAAGAATATTCTTTTGTTTTTCTTCAAAATACTTTCAAAGCTGTACAGCTCAATTGTGGACGTGTAAAAAAAATAACAAACGACACTTTTTGACAGCTCTTCCAGTTCCGTCTGCGGCTCCAGTTCCGTCATTCTATTTGTTGTTCTTTTTAATAGAATAAAATAGAATTTATTTGTGTACTGTGGGTCCATATGCTTGCATCAGTGATGTTCGTGAGATGTTCAATTGTTTGGCACGACGCGACGACGAATCGAATCGGCTCTTCTGCCGCACTATCAAGAACAACAGCGATGTTTTCCGCAGCTTGCTGAAATTTGCGCACAATTCTACCGATTGTGGACACATTTGGTTGATTATGGTGACCAAAAAAAATCACGAAGTGCACGAAATGCATTTGGATTTGAACGCCCATTTTCGTAAGAGGCTTCAACAATCTTAACGCGCTGCTCAATTGTGTACCTCTTCATGGTTTAGTTTGTCGAACACTGAAACAAAGAAATGCCAAATTAAGTCGGGCAAAAAACTTCACGTTAAGGTGTGACTCACAATTAATATCGTGCATTATGGTTGGACCACCCTTTATATAGATATATGTATACAGGGTGATCGGTATAAGAGTCACCAAACTGCTGGAGCGAGTAGGTTGGGTAAAGAGAAGAAAAAAATCGTATAGGAGGGGGTCTATTTCCCCTCGTTTAGGCAGGAGAGCAATTTTCTAAAAAATTGACTTAAAACAAAAAAAAAATATTTAAAAACAACGGTACAATTTAAAATGCCATGCTATACCTTTTTGGAAAGCCAGAAATCTCTTCTTTGATTTTCATTTCGAATTAAGTTGTGTTAGTGAATAGTTTTTGAAAAATTAATTTTCAAACTCGAAATTTTGAAAAAAAAAAAAAATAATTTCAAAATTTAATGTAATTAAGTATAATTTTTGTTTTCAAAATTCAATGCTTTTATTAGTTTTTAGTAAAAAACAGGAAACCGGATGCCAAAATGTCTTTTAGTTTTTAAGAAAATTGAAAATAACAGGAGGAGCAATTTTCTAAAATAATTGACTTAATACAGAAAAAAAATTTATTAAAAAACATCGGTAATGGCTAAAACGACTTGCTATACCTTTTTGTTAAGCCAGAAATACGTGCTTCCATTTTGTTTATAAATTAAGTTCTTTTAGTGAATAGTTTTTTAAAACTTAATTTTCAAACTTAAATTTTTGAAGAAAAAAAAAATTTAAACTGTGTTCAAACTAATTTTGCTCAAAATTTTACGTTATTTAGTAGTATTTTTATTTTTAATATTTAGTACTCCCATCAATTTTTAGTCAAACACTGAAAACCAGATGTCAAAATGTAGTCTAGTTTTTGAGAAAATTGAAACTATCAAAAGTAAGTTTTCGTTAAATTCGACTTCCATCCGTTATTTTGTTGTTCAAAACATCATATTTTTACAAAATATGTAGTAAAGTAGATTTCGTTATTTTCAATTTTCTCAAAAACTAAAAGACATTTGAGCATCCGGTTTTCTGTTTTTTAGTGAAAATTAATAAGAGCATTGAATTTTGAAAACAAAAATTCTACTTAATTACATAAAATTTTGAAAAAAATTAGTTTGAAACTTTTTTTTTTCATTTTTTTTTTCAAAATTTCGAGTTTGAAAATTAATTTTTCAAAAACTATTCACTAACACAACTTAATTTAAAATGAAAATCAAAGAAGAGATTTCTGGCTTTCCAAAAATATATAGCATGGCATTTTAAATTGTACCGTTGTTTATAAATATTTTATTTTCTGTTTTAAGTCAATTTTTTAGAAAATTACCACTCCTGCCTAAACGGGGGGAAATAGACCCTCCCTCCCATACGATTTTTTTCTTGTCTTAACCCAACCTACTCGCTCCAGCAGTTTGGTGCATCTTATACCGATCACCCTGTATAGTATGAAGATGAACCACAACTGAGACAGTGTATATTACTGGCTTTTGGAGCTGCATTTTATCTTTCGGAGATCTTAGCAATGGACGAATTTTAGGTGGAAGTTAAAATATGCTTTTTTATATCATATTTTGCCAATAATTTTCCGATTTCCTCTAAAAGCGCTTTCCGCGCCTTTTATTCAGTTTAAAATTCGAAACAATTTGTAGCTGGTTTTGATTTTGTTTCCAAGTTCAATTGTGATTTTAATTAAAATAATCTTGCTATTTTTATTTTTATCGAACAATTTGCTTTCAAAATAAAAATAATAAATAAAGAACTGTCAGATCCAAAAAAGTGATTATTTTGACGGTGGGTAATAAACTAGAGAGGGATATATTGCTAATTGGTAAAAAAAAGCTTTATTAGAGATCTTGAAATTGAAGCGTTCAAATAAAGATGTGATATTTGAGACATAATAGTCGCGTTTTATTATCTACGGATCTGGATCAGGATCATCCCTAGAAAATAAAACTACTTGGATCACAATGACAGCAGTGTTATATGAACATCTCTTTTTTACTTACGTTTTAATTATTTTTAGTTGTTTCTGTCTCTACACTGCAATTAACACTACTTTATCATAAAAGCCATCTACCCGCCAGAGTAATTAAATTATCCCACGCCCCAGATACCGCGCGAGTATGACGGCAAAATTCGGTTGCAAGTCATATCGCTAAGAATCAATGTTTGGATCTTTGAAACAGATCCAGATAGAGAGCAGGATCCCGAATTGTTTTTGTATTACGTGTTAAAAAATGATCCTGATCCAGATCCGTAGAAAATAAAACGCGACTAATGCCTTATTTACACGAATGAGAAAATCCCATTCTGTCATTTTATACCAATCATACATAATCCAATATGGGTTATGAGAATTTGTTGGCATAAAATGACTAAATTAATGACATTTTGTCACTAGTGTAAATGAGGCATAAGAGTTCATAGTCCTTTGATTAAAAAAGAACTTGTGTGTTGCATTTACTTACTTTAAACCATTTTTTATCAGGATCAATTAAAAATTGAAAATATCTTATGTCGTTTTTCTTTTGCAAATAGGGATTTTGATCCCGGATGACGAATTTTCTTGGCAAAAGAAACGCAGATTGGATTTGTTTTTTGTTTGCAAATGTGTGTGTGTGATGTCAAATTTAATTTTGTCAAAAATAATTTTAATTTAATAAAGCAAAAAATAATTTTGATGGGCAAAGAATCAAAAACGGAATGCAAATGAAATAGAAAATCATAGAATCACAGAATCACACAAAAGCACAAAATGACGTTTTATAAATAGTGTGTGTGCAAGTGCGTGTTTCATGTAGGTGTAAATCTGTCTTTAATTCGGGATTAGAGATTTTGATCCCGAATTGTCAGGGATTGATTTTTTTGGTTGAATGAAATGCAAAAACTTGTCCGGGATCAAAATCACTCACAGGGATCAATTTTTTTTGGCTGAAAGAAAAACGACATTAGAAGTCCGCCAATCACATAAAAATTAAGAAAGGGGCCAGCTGTACAAACGTGGTTCAAATATTGATCCGTGATTCAGTAATTTAAACTTACCAATTTCGGAGGATTAACTGAGGTTCAACTATTATTCAAGGTTCAAGTATGTGACAACAGCCAATTATATGCCTGAACCATTGTTGAACTATCCACTGGAATCGGTGAGTTAGTGCCAGTTGTACAATCGTGGGTTAAATGTTTATCCGTGGTTCAGGATTTTAAATTCACCGATTTCGGCGGATTGACTTAAGTTAAACGATAGTTCAAGCAAGTAGTTGGCTATTATCACATACTTGAACCTTGAACCATCGTTGAACCTCAGTTAGTCCGCCGAAATCGCTGAATTAGAATTCCTGAACCACGGATCAAAATTTGAACCACGATTGTACAGCTGGCCCGTTAATTGGTTGAGCCACGGAGTAAAAACTGAACCACAATTGTGCAACTAGTCCTGTAAATAATTTTAATGTGTTAAATAACTATCGAAATCGATTTCGATATATAATTCAGATAAACTCTGATTTTTACCCGAAACAACTATGATCTTTGAAAAACTATTTTTTGTAATGCAAAAAGAGTATGAAACTGTATACTTTCTATATCGCTATTCGACCATAGTTGTTGATTGCTTAATCAATCAGAAAATTGAACTGTCGATTTAATATCCCTTTTTTTCTATTAGAGCGGAGCGTTTTCTCTGAGACCATTTTAGGTTTTTGCAAAAATACAAATCTAAATTGATCAAAAAGTACTTTTTTCCACTAAGCTTCTTTAAAAAGGTTTAAACTCATATAGCCATTTATGATTCATTCAAAAAAGCAAATAGGGCTTAGTCACATCTAATCGCACTTTACGAATGAATAAATCAAATCCATTGACATATTCGCTATACCTGCTAAATATTTAATGTTAATCATCAACCTTAACTGAATATTCATGAACTCATTCTTTTTAGATATCAGGTACTGCTGCAAAACTAGGCCATCCAAATGCCTACCATCACTGTACACTTCTAGTTAACTCTAATAAACTCCACCTAAGCGAAGCCTTAGTTCGAGAAGAAGTAAGTATACCTACACACATTTACATAAATGCATTTTAAAATGCATTATTCATTTTAAACAATTGTTTTTTGTCTTTTTAATTAAAATTTGTTTCGATGATTTTATTTACAAAAAGGCTAATTACATAAGCAAAGCAACTGCATCTGTTCGATCGCCAATTAAGAACCTGAACGATGTTAATCGAGCTGTTAATGTTCCACAACTCTTATCAGCTATTGGCTATGAGTTTCTTCGTACCAATGCAACTGAGCTCAATGATGGCGGACAAGAACAAACAATGAAACAACAAGGTTTCCAACTTGTTAATCCCACTGAAAAATGGTTCCCAGGGATAAATGAGATTCGTGATTTGTTTGGATCATGGGAATGGGTATACGGCAATACACCCAAATTCCAAGTTGAAAAAGAAATTAATTTGAAAATTGACGAAAAGGAACACAAGATGATGTTACGTATTGATGTTGAAAAGGTTAGTTTAGGTGAATTCAAATTGATGGAGAATATTTTTTCAATAATGTGAACTTTCTTTACAGGGACTTATGTCGGATATAACCATTACCATGCCCACTAACGAAGTTGTGCCAGTTGTTTCGGAACTCAAAGATAAACCATACAACGAAGACAATCTCCAAGGAATTGTTGGGGCCTTGAAAATGGTATCAACTGATAATGTCAAACAGGCAATGAATGGATTTTGACGTTTTGAGATTTAAAATATTATTCTTTTTTTGCTTTGCTTTGTTTTTTTATTTGATATTTTTTGTTTGCAAACATTTTTTGTTTTGTTATTTTCGCTGTTTTTAATAATTATTTTCTTAATCTTAAATTATTGTTATCTGGAAAAAAAACTTCGTGCCTTATAACTAAAATAAGATTTATAAATGATTAATCTATATTTGTTTGTGTGAACTTAATGCATTTTTTCTTAACAAAATTCTATTTTCGGAATGAAATATTGTTTTTCTAAATAAAAATATTTTTCTTCTTAACAAATTTAATTTTCCGTCTGCACTCAAAATTACACGGCCACACACGTTAAAGTTTTTAGTTTAGTTTTTTTTTTTTTTTATTATGATTTTAGCTTAGAATTTATATAAAAGTGTATTGAAACTTTTTTTTTACATAACTAAACAATTTGAAATAAATATTTTAACAACAAAAATACCTACACGTATTGTCTTGTTGCTTCCTTTTTTGTTTTGTGTCTTCCTCAACATCAAAGTCTCTAATTTATGAAATTAGTATTCCAACGATGTAGCATAATTTCTGGGAAGTAAATTTATTGTACAAACTATAAAATAATCCACACTTCCACTCCATCTCCAGATGCAGAGTAATTGATAACAAAATTAAAGTGGGAATTGGAACGTGTGATGAGAAGATAAACTTAAGCTATAAGTGTGTGTAATAAAGGGGGTAATCTGACGTTATGCATTTCTATTAAAGATTTCTCACTTTATCTGTCTCCTTTTCCGAGAAGACAGACGCAAACACTCCTCTTTACTTTTGATTGTTGAGGTAATCAAAACACAATATACCCATAAGAAAATATCTGACATTATCCAAAATGTCTTATTTAATTACGACGAATTCCAATCTTGCACAATACCGAGTCTCGTCTCAAGTAAATGGCACAGTAATATGACTTTAACTATATTATTCCAAGGAACCTCCTCAAGCCAGCCAGCCATCGAGATTCATATGGCACACCTCTAGCTATGAAGACGAAAACATTCCAACAATTGCGATTTAGTTAGTCTCAGTCTCAGATGGTAAAGTTCATAGGTACCATCTAATCTCGCGCATCTTTCCTTCTTTTTTTTTTTTTATTATTGGGTACCTACTTGAAATGGTAAGTGGGTTTTTATTTTGTCATAACGAATGAATGTCCATGATGTGACTCGTCTTTGGTTACTTATTGTCAAGTCAATACAAAGAGAAGCATTGATCTTTCATGACCTGATTACCTATAATTTTTTATTGATAGCACCAACATATTTACACATGATATGTACATGAACATAATGTTAGTTATTTTTTTTGTTAGAATTCTTTTGGTTCAACTTCGATATTTATTTTACTTACTATGTTCATATTTGTAAGTGAATACTGATGAGCTTTAAAAAATGTTTAAATTCCATTTACCAATTATACTGCGTTAAGCATCTTGAACTATAATAACTTCTACTGACCTTTGCATATTTTGTTGTATTTCTATTTACAAGTTGGTACAAAGCTTTCAATGCAGCATTCATTCGTGAGGTACACATAGGGAGATATAAGACGTTCGCGATCGTGTTTTGGTGTTACTTTTATTGAGCTAAGCTTAGCACCCACCATTGAAATTAAAAAAAAAAAAAAAAAAACAAGTTTAGCCACCAATACACTTACTAACCTACAGACTTCTTCAGTTCGATTGGTTTTGGTTTGGGCCATGCAGATACATCATGATTGCCAACTTTTCTTTCCAAATTTAAATGTGTCATAAAACACACAAAGATATTTTACCATGATTTTTTTTTTTTTTGGGTCAGCGAGCTAGTTTGTTCGTTGGCCGCCATTTCTACCTACCTACCATGATTTTAAAAATATTTTAATTTATGTTGGCGTTTTCCGTCCAGTTTCCATATCTGTTCAACATCAACACAATTTATTTCTGTCAATTACTTCTCTATCGAATGTAAGATTTTGTTTAAATCGTCATTTCCGAGTTTGTGTGCTTCCACTTTTGGCGATAAAATCGAGAGCAATCTATTGAACCAAATTAAATGCTGCCAATTATCGGTAATATCAATTAAGCTTGATTGTATCAAGTTATGTGCTGGCAACCCTGAACATTCCGATTGTTTATGTTCATTGGTAAGGCTTAAACAAATATTATTAATACGGTATATTGGTAACCGCAAAGACGGACACTTCACCACCGTCGCCGGCCGATTGAATGCTGGATCTTTAAGTGCTGCCATTTAATAGGGTTACCCTATCATAAAAAAAAATAAATCTTTGTTTGATCCAGATCTGCCAAAACAACGAATTTTTTGGCAATTTTTGCCTTCCAATGGACAAACAAGCAGATCTAAATTTATTGACACATCTGTCCATTTTTACTAACACTAGGTGCTTTCGCGTACAAGTCCGAAACTACCCAAAACTACCATTTTCTACTAGATTTATGCGTGAAACAGATTAAACCAGCAACAGCACGCTGGCCAGCAAAAATTTCTCAAACACATTGCCACCAGCAACAGCACCTACATTTGTATCTCTTTGACGTTTTAAATCAAAGCATTTTCTTCGTGGTACCACACCAGCAACAGCAAATTTAGGACTTAGGCCTAACGGCGCCGTTGACGTTGCTGTTGCTGTTCTTATCTGTGTTGCACCATTGAAATAAATTGGTTATAAATTGGCGGCTGCTGTTGCTGTTTCAATCTGTTCGCGTATGCACATTTCGGGTAGTTGTGGGTAGAAGAGAGCGCTCGCGAGATAGAAATTATTTCCCCTTTTTGACAGGTTTTACCAGAGAAATTTCTTCCGGCAAAAAATGGTAAGTTCGGTGTTCTGTCAAAAAGCTAGTGGGAAGGAAAAAAGAAAACAAAAAAAACACAAAATGCCTGCTGTTTGTTTACTTTTAGTTTTAGTTTGTTTTTTGTTAGAAGTGAATATTTTTCTTTGGTTTCATCTTAAATTTTTTGATAAACCACTGAACAAAATTGAAAGGAAGTGTTTTAAGTTCAATTTAATTTGTTTACTTCAATTTCAATTAAGACTTTCAGTAAATGTATTCCAATGTTGTGGTTTTGTTTACTGTTTGGTAACGTTTAAAATCTGGCAGACATTTTATATGTACATATCTACATATATAATACGACAAAAAAATCAATCTGAAATCGTCAGGAAAAAAACAACCTAGTGGTGGAGCCGCTGTAACGAAAATTTCAAGCACTATAAGGTTGATGGTCAAAAGCTGGTGGTGAAGTGTCTAACCATGATAATTCAGCACTGTAAAATTCTGCTCCGAAATATTAATCACATATTACCCTTTTTCGTTTATTTCCCAAAATTTTCAATTTCATTCCAAAGTTCTGTCAAATTTCATATAAAAAAACAATAAAATATTAAAACTGGTAGGAATTGTCAGTTTTGGGAAGTAAACGAACAGACCTATTAAGTTTGACAATGATTTTTTAATAAGTTATGACTGCAACAAAGCTAATACTGCGTTTTCATTAGACCTGAAATGAGGTAATTTGGCAAATTACAAAAAAAGTGTTCACATTTCAAATTTCCTAATTTTGTTTGAAGGCCCAGATTGTCAATCGCTTGTTTTTGTTGTTTTTGCATTGAATCCTGTCATTTGAAATGGGTTTCACTTTGAATGGAATCCATTTGGGTGTGTTCATAAAAGTTTTACGTAATTTCCTACCGAATCTCGTGCAAATTTGGTTGAAATTACCTTATTTGGAAATATGAATTTGTATGGGAAATGAGATGATTTTGAATTTAATTTGGAAATTTTTGACGAAATTACCTCATTTGCTCTAATGAAAACGCCGTATAAGAAAACGGTGATCCGACACTTTGTTCACTACGAGAGGTTTACGCATATGGTTTATTTTTTAATCTTAAGGCCGTGTGCGAATTGAGTTAAAATCACGTTAAATTTTATCCGAAGATTAATTTTTAACACTAATGAGGTGAATCTGAACGTAGAAATGTCAAAATTTAATCTCGGATAAAATTTAATCGAAATTTTAAACCAATTCGCACACGGCCTGAAACACATTTAAGCAGCAATAAACAAGCTGACATTTTTGAAAGTTGCCTCCAAGCTAAACGCCGCCTGTCAATCATTTTGAAAATGAATCGTATGGATAAAGTTCTATTTCCAACGTTTATGCGGATAGGGTAATTTGCCAAAACATTGACTTAAAAATGGATAGACAAATATTAAAAAACAACGTCAGTTTATATGTAAGTAATAAATGTTATGCTATATGTAGCTCTTTTCAAACCAAAGATCAATTTTCCGAAAATATTTTTTTTAGGGATTGTGTATTTATTTGTGTAAACAAGATTGAAGAAGAATTGATGTATGAGTATAAAAAAGAGATTTCGTTATTTTTTAAATATTTTTCCTATCGTAAGGTCAATGTCCGCAAAAGTAGAACCAGACTCCCGTTTACTTTTTTAGAACATACATACCCAAAAAGTACTTCCTAAATTTTTGGAGCTTAAAGGCTCTCCCAAACCAACGCGGCGATTACGCCGCGACAAAAGATAACAACAATAACAACACTTTAAATTACTTGCATTTATCTGAAATCACAAAAAAATTAATAAAAATAATATATAAAAAAAAACAAGTATACGCCACAGTGACCGTTTTTAAAAAATCGTTTTTATATTATATAGTCTAGGAAAAATAGACTTTTACAGGGAAAAAATTAGTTAGAGGCTGAAATTTGGCATGAACGTTGGTAAAAACTGAAAGAGTTCCCCCATGATCCGATGACTGCTAGGTCAGTTATAAGGGGTCCAAGGATTTAAAAATGAGTTTTTTGCAAATATCTCAAAAACGGTTTGTGATAGAGAAAAATGTTGTTGCTCAATCTTGTAGCTGAGGCGACTTCCCATTAAAATGGTCTCTTCGGTTTTTTCGTAGTATTAACCGTTAAAAAGTTACAACAAATGAAATGTTAAAAAATCTCTTAAAAGGGGCCAAATGTCCTGAAAATGGCAGTTTTTCGCACATATCTCAAAAACAGTTTGTGTTAGAGAAAAATTTTAGTCCCCAATCTTGAAGTGTTATCAACGGGAGAAGAAAACACTGTAATATATTTTAATTAATATTTGCTTTTTTTAGTTTTCGTAGAGAAAATTTTCTTTAAATTAATTATTATTCTCAAACTGATATTCAACCGATTCAAACGTTTTTCTTAAATAAATTGCTAACAATAACACAATATGCAGCCCATGTAATTTTCAACAAAAATAGCTTTTCACTTTGTTCGTAGTTAGAGGCTAAAATTTGCCATGGACATTGGACGAATTAACAATAATTGTCTCAAAGCGATTTTCAAGAAATTTCGTCTATTAAATTTTTTGAAGAAAGTAATAAAGAAATTGATTAGCATTTTCTTTAAATTAGTCTTAATTTTAACCAGTGCCTAAAAAAAAAACATTAATTTTATTTGTAAGAGAAAAAAGGTGTGAATACACGTAGATTCCTAACACCGCGATGTTGTTGAAAAATGTATGTCCATTTAAAAAGATAGCTGATACTAGAGCGTTTTTCCATATATCTCTCTGACGAAAGAAAAGATAAATATTTTTTGTAGTATTTTATTTGCAACAAAAAATGTTAGTTTTTGAGATATATGTATACATTTAGGAAACTGAACTTTGGCCTTTTCACACCACAAATTCAAAACCAGTGGTTAAAATGTAGGGAACTTTCTTTTAGAAGAAAATAAAACTCTTAACCAGAATTCACCTGTCTGATTTTTTTTATACAAATTTGTTTTTTTTTTATCTAATTTTCTTGGGCTTAAAGTGATAAACAAATCTAACAACAAAGCGGAGTTGGCAATATTGGACAATAGGTATGTGCTGGCAAAAGTCTCCTTCAAGTCATACTCTTTTCTTCTTTCCATGCCATAGTCACTTAGCCAATGGTGTTGTTGCTGCTCTATAGCTTTACAAGACTTTAGTTTTGCGCCAAAGCTTCAAATTCAATGGGGGATAGTTGGTTAGCAAAGCACTACACAAATTTTGCACCACAACACAGAGATGGAAGTGTATATACTTTACAACAACACAGTATTGATGATGCACTTTGCACGAATCAACCATTCCGAACAGCCAGCAGTGTGATCGCCAGTCTTTGGCTCTAGATCCAAAGATCTCGTTTGGATTAACGAACGTACGAATTCCGATTTTATTTACTCTTGCATAGTATTCCAAAGTAGTTGGGTGTTTTCCGTTGTTTTGTTTTTTTTATTTTTTGTTGTTTTTTTTTTTGTTTTGTTTGGTGTCGAATACGCACGGAAAATAATAAAATTTAATATCTTTACTCGGATTTAAATAAGTATGCAAGACGGCCCGCTTGCTTTCATTTAAAAATCGAAATTGAAAATTAATTTACTTAATTTTCGTTACAAAAAAAAAAATTATATTAAAGTTTAATTCACGTTATTGTTTTGTGGATGTGGAGTGGAAACGAAAGAAAAATTAAATAAATAGTTAAATTAAGTTTGGCTAAAATGAATAAAGACAATTATTTATTCAAGTAGCCATAGCATATGTAGCAAGAAGGATACGATTTTTCGTTGCTTGTTAAAGCCAAGTAATACCGCATCTTAGCTATGTGCGCTCACGTAATACCTACCATGAAAAGGTCACTTTGAATCTTTGTGTTTTTTGTCTTGATTAATTTGCCTGACAGTTGTACGTATATAAGTTCGGTTGAGCATATAATTTTGAGTGGTTATTAACAGATACAAATTTTTTTTCAAATACCAAAACGTCAACGCTAACTTAATGAACAATTAATCAGAAGTATGTTACGCCCATAAACAACCAACTCTATGAACATTTTTGATAGTTTGAATCCTTGGTTATAAAATAGTGTTACACCTTAGTATCTCGGTTCGATAGTGCATTTGAATCATCATCATCATCAACGTACAGACACAGATCTTATTTTCGGTTTATAGAAGGTGGGTGCAATGATTGCATAATTTATTCACATCGTTACCGACTTTTTTAATTAAATTAAAGACATTAAGCCTAAAAATAAAAAAAATAAAAAAAGCAACTGCATGCAAGGCGTTGTCTGCATATAGTATTGCTCAAGTTTTAATTGCTAAGTTTTATTTGATTGCCATCGAACGCCTTGAGGATCATTAAAGCATGAATATTAACTTCTTTAAATAATAATTTGGATTAAAATTTAAGCCAACACTTAAATGACAGTTGGAAAACTCGTTTTTAACGGTGATTGATGGGTTGCATTTGAATTCAAATGGAATTCCACTAAAAGACCGTTCCACTTTTATTTTGGTTTTTTTTTGTGTGCTTGAGATTATATTTATAACAAAAGATCTAAAATATTTTATTTTAGTTTAGATTTCTTTTTCTTTTGATTAACAATTATTGTCTCAAAGATTTTTCTTCTTTTGTTTAATTAAAATTTTGTCGATGGTGTATTCATAAGTTGGGATAGAACTTTCGATATGGAAACTGTTAATTTGTAGCCCAAAGCGCAGCCTACCTCGCTCGTTTTGTCTTAATAAATTCGTTGGTTCCATTCTTGAATTAATCACAATCCGGAAAAACGGAAAATAGTTGTCGACAAAAAGTTATAAAAAAAAAAAATAATATACAGCCCTATTCTGCTAAACGTTCACGTGAAAGTTTGTATTCTTCTATCCGTAGAAGGGAAACGAATGTTCCAAATTTCCTATAAATGTCGATCAAAAATAAAAATTTAAACAGTTAGATTTCCTTTAAAATTTTAAAAATAAATATCGGTTAAGATTTGCACCCTAAAGACAGAAGATTCAAAAAAATAATTTAAGACAATTTGAATGAAACATTCACTTGAATACAAAGATTCGATCGAATCGTTGAGTAGAATAGGGCTGATATTTTTTCCTTGCGATAAATTATGTATTGTAGTTATTAAGGGCAACTTTTGCATTTGTTAAAGAAATATTTTCTATTCAAGATTTTGATCAAATCTGATATTGGGTAGGTATATTTAAGAAAAAGGTGTAGGTCTCACAATGCCGTCGTAAACAATTCAACAATTTCAATTGCAACCGAAGAGGCTGAACCGTTTTTTTGAAACTTAGTCCCCGTTCACATAAGAAAACGATTTTTTATCGACTTTTAGGTTATAGGAGAAGGGCACGAAGTAAGTGCGGTGATTCAAATTTCCCCGGGCAGCGTATTGAGTAGGTTTTTTTGACATTCATCTTCACACTATTTAAATAAATCACCAACCCACCAACATACTTTAAAAAGGAAAATACAGAAAATCTCTCATTTTGAAGAAATTAAAAGAAAACGTCAGAAAAATCTCCAGCTTATTTCTTCGTGTGAAAAGGGACTAAGCGAACAGAAGTATGTTTTTGGAGAAGTCTTCACTTTCTCTTGAAATTGTCTTTTTCGATTTTTAAGGTTCCTTTCCGTGTACATACCTATACCTACTTCTGTTATGTATAAAATTTTCTCATAAACAACCGTGTTTTTGACTTTTTATTAAAAGACTAAATCGATTTTGATAAAATCTTGTATTAAAAAGTATAGAAAACAAATTGCCTTCTTTATATCTTAATTAGTTTAATTAAATCAAGGTCACGAATGTAGGATTAATTAAAAAATAAAGCTAATTTTAAAGATTTTTTTTTTGAAAATTAAATATATTTTCTTAAAAACGGTTTAATTAATTCAGTTTTCAAGTATAAAGCTATTACGTCAAAATGACGTGAAATTCTGTCTCAACATTGTGAGATTATATGATTGGGCACGTTCAGAAGACGTAGGTGACTAGAAAGCTAGGCAAGTTTCTAGTTTCTGATTGGTTAGCTGTCAAAAATATGCCTTCCAATCTAGGCAAATTCTATTGGAAAATGGCTGGAAAGCTAGGTAAGAAATTTCTCCCTACATTTCTAGTCAAGTGCATTTATTTCAGAATATCAGGTGATTATATTTTGTCATTAGGTAGTAAGCTGAACTTTCGTGACCTGTTTTTTCACGTTTATCTTAATAGTTTGAAATAAATAAATAAAGATTAAATTTAAACAATGTATCATTATTAAGAAAAGTTTACAAGTAATATTAAAATATTCTAACAGATTCTCAGATAAAAATATTATTTAAAGTACTTTCTTCCTATCAACGGAAGGTAAAGGTTTGAAGTAAAGTTCCTAGTTTGGCATTAATGACATCTCTAGTCATCAACTAGGTTCCTAACTCAAATTTGCGTTCAACGAACGTAGTTGACTACATATGAAGTTCCCTATGTCTTCTGAACTTACCCATTGTCACTTTTGAATTTGAATGGCGTTGACAGCTCCGTTGATATTATGTTTACGGTCAACGTGACGTGATGTGATGAGATTTGATCTCCAAATTTGAAAAGGTTGAAATGAAAATGAAAAATGAAATAAAATCTAAATAGATTCCCTCGCCTCAAGTTAAGTGATGGATGATGGTTTGATTTAACAGACCCTCTTGTCAAGTTATTTTGTATCATTTTTGCAAACATGTTTTTTTTTATGAACTACACTTGTCAAAATAATTAAGGGAACAACAAAAATTCACTTTTTGTAGTGTTTTTTTTGAAGAGCTGTATCGCTGTGAAAATTGATCTTATTGAGATGAAACAAAAAGCATTGCAAAGATTTATGTTTTTTTTGTTGATAAAAGTGATTTTTTTAAGGTACCGTTATTCCACAATCATAAGAAACAGCACGAGCAAAAAAAAAATTAAATTTGTTCTAGCCAGAAAAATGTATTGATTCGATAACTTATTTATTTAGCTTTAATGTCGTATTTTTTTTGGCGCTCTACAATTTTTTTTCAAGAAGAATACCTGGCTTTGAATGAAAAAAGAGACTTTTGAATTTGGCTACCAATATTTCAGCAAGAAATTCCGACACGGAAAATCTAAGGAAAGTTTTGAGAACTGGAATTAATTTACTATAAGATCTCATTAAAACTTTACTATGATTATTAATGTTTTTGGCCACTCACCGTAGAATTAAGAAAATGTAAAAAAAAACGACTTTTTAAAGAATTTTAGTAAATCTTTCACTGCTTTACAAATATTAGTTGCAGAACTTAATTTAGTATAACATTTTAAAGAGCTTTAAACCACCAGTATATCTGCAAAATTTCAAATCGAACAGTTTTGCTGTACCGAATGATCAAAGTCATACAAACCAATTAAAGAAACAAATTGTATTGTTCACACACATTGCGAAATCGTCATCAAAATGGAAAGAAAAGATCATTTTCTGTCCACATTTTTTCACAGTTTTGCGTTAATTACAATTCTGTTATGTGCCAAAATTATTGTATATTATGCAAAATTCTGGTTAATCTGTTGGATTGTCACACCAGAAGTCTAGGCTCAATTCCCAGCCTCTTCCACCTAAAAATAAAAATGTTTTCCTCTTGCGGGGAAGTGACATATCCTCCACGAATTGGTATCTCTTTGTCTTTGTCATAGAAAAGTGCCGCTCTCCTTAGACGTTTGGATTTGGCAAAAACCTGAGTTGGAGTTGAATATCACCACCAGAGCCTTCCCACTAGGGAATCACCCAAAAATCTTATGCTCCAAGTTTGAAGAAAATCGCTTCATTTATTTAAGCTAGACGGCGTGGACAGACATACAGACAGACAAACTGAATTGCGGGCAAGCAATGATTTCTTTTTAATAACATTCCATATTACTCAAAGTTCTACCACACCTTAAGAAACACCCTCTACGAGTATGTTTATAAGCTAATTTAAATCGAACTTGTATTTTTTTTCTCTGTTAGGTTTGACGATCATTAATTATAATTAAAACAAAAAACAAAAACTACAAATTCATAGAAATTATAGCCTTAAGGATAAAAAGTCATGAGTGATAAAATTCACTCTTATTCAGTTGACTCCCATGAATTACAATTAACAATGTCAGTACCACAAAAACAACAACAACAACAACAACAACAACAATCAAATCATGAATATGAACGTAACCTCAGTCAAGATATTCAACTACAAGTAATCATAAAAGAAAATGAGAGTAGTTTACGTAGAACAAAGGCTAGTAAGACATCACCTGCATCTGCGGCATCGTCAATGATTAAAAAACCTGTAACAAGAGCAAAAGACTTACACGATGATGACAACACCACAATAAACGACAGCAACGGCCAATATGGAAAAATAAATCTAAATCAGTGCAGAGACTTCCGTATAGCTCAGCCTCAGAGGAATGATGAAAACGTGAGTAGAATAATATTGTTTTTTATTTTTTTTTTACTAACTTTATTTATAACGTGAAATGATGTTCGTAAAAAATTATGTAAGTATACCTACTTACAAATATTATTGTACAAACTGCGTGGAATTGGGACATTTATTTAGTTGGATCTTGTCTTGGGTATAAAGTGGGTTGAACAAAACTGGAAAATGGGCTGTCGAAGAAAAATTAAATAACACACATCTAATCGCAAAAAGTTTAATAATAATGATTAAGTCCAGTAAGCGCCATCATCAGCACATGAAAAAGTTGACACAATCCGGTTATCTTTGAAGAAGCATTAGAGGCTGAGCTTATGACTTATTTCCGGTCCTTTCTTTGTCCGAAAAGTTATTCTATAGGGGCAAGAGGATCTGAAAATAGATCACGGGACACTTCAATAGGGCAAAATTTTGAAACTTAATTTTATGCGATCACCTTAAAAAATTATACTTTTGAAAAAAAAAAAAACAAAATGGTGGAAAATAGATAAAAGGACATGTAAGTGAAGTGTCCGTACTTAGCCACACGACGAAAGTTAAGCTTCCACTAATAGAAAAGCCTCCATTCCATAAAAAAAATTACACAACAAATATTTTTATTGTAGGTGACGTATTTTATAGGCATTTTACTTTTTTAGCTCTGAGCGGAGCACTGAGCAGAGCCTGAGGGAACCGAGTAAGCTTTTTCTGAGCAGGAGTATTTATGATCAAGAACAGAGCTCTCCGATTTAATTATGAAACACATCTAAGCACTGAATTTTCATATCTATCATTTAATTAACATGAGAATTGTATGAAGCTGGTCAATTTATTCTGAGCTCATAGAGCAAGCTCCAAACTATAGCTCTGATTAAAATAAAATGCACGACTGGGTCGCACGAACTTGCTCTTGTAGTAAAAGTTTCTTCGAATTTTAAAGATTAAGTGTTATATAAAACATATAATTAATAATTATGCGTATATGTATGTATTTATTTATTTAATAAATTGAAGAATGAAAATTTGAATATGAAAAAAAAAGCATGAAACACGTTCTTTAAATTTATAAAACAAGTACTTCAAATGTTTTAATCTCAGAATAAAGAACGCAATCTCAATTCTTGAAAAAAATGTGAATTTATGCAGAAAAAAAATTTTAAATCGTTGGTTTTCTTAAAAAATAATTTTTTTTATATAAAATTTCTTGAAATTCTTCAGAAAAAAAAAAAATTTGGTATGCCATTTTCAAGAATATAATAATATACAACTAAAACCATAATTTCAAAAAAATTCATCAACCCATTTAAAAAAAAAATTATTTTTCAAAAAAAAAAATTTGAACTTTTTTTATTTTAAATCCAATTTTTTTTTTTTTGAAAATATATGCATGCAGTATTATTTTAACTTGATAGGAGTTTCAGAGTAAAAATTTTGATCAAAATCGGTTGAGCGGTTAACGAGATAATCGAAAATCAAGAAAACGGTTTTATGGCAGGTACCGTTAATAACGGTTTTTGGTAATTTTTTTTCATCAAAATGCAGACCTTTCCAGCATTAGTACAAAAAAAAATCGTTAGAGCCGTTTTTGAGATAAATAACATTTTTCAAAACGGTTGTATTGCAAGTACCGTTATTTTTTGAGATAAAAAAATCTCGATTTCTCCTCTAGGGAATTACCTAAAAAGCTTATGCCCCAAGTTTGACGAAAATCGCTTCAGCGATTTAGACTGTAGGCCGATACAGGCAGACATACACACAGACAAAATTGCGAGACCCACTTTTTTCGTGTTCTCTGTCATCGTAATGTCAAGTTTGATATTGTTATCTCGAATTCGATTTTTTGCACGAATTCATAACTTGCCCTATAGTACCTACATATATCGCAAGTTAAAAGAAAAAAAAAATTGAGCGCTCTGATGTTTCTCTGTTCCTAAAAAGAAAAACCGATTTTCGATTACAGCTCAGTGCTTTTCTCTAAAGCCTAGTATGCTGCTGATGCGAAACGAAAAATCCCATACAAAAATGACACAACGAAATCATAAACGAAAAATTTCTTTCTGCTTTTCGTTCTGCGGTACGCTGTTCAATGAAAGAAATCGATAATTGTAGCAGATTATTTTGAGAGATCTCCCCTCTGTTTTCGCACATAATTAATTGCCTATACCATTAAATGTGTGCGGAAAAGTGACATTTGCTCTCTATTCTTGTTTGTATTTGTTGTTTCTTTCATCACGACATTGCTTTCTGTGATTTTTATGCGTTTGTGTTTGTTTTTTTGTTTTTGCAAATAGTGACACTTTCAAGGGGTAATTTTTCGTTATGGTTTTCGTAAGCATTTCGTTGTAATGTTGGAGACCAACTAAAAATTTCGTTTCGTATCAGCAGCGTACTAGGCTCAAGTTACAAACGAAAAACGCCTTAGGGCCAGTTGTACAAGCGTTATTCAATATTTGAGCCTTGGTTCGTTCAGCACTTTTAACTCCCCGCTTTCGTCGGGTTAATTGAGTTTCAATGACATGGTTGAAGAGTTAAATATGTGATTATACCCACTAACATACTTGAATAATCGATGAACCTCAGTTAATCCGCCGAAATCGGAGAGTTAATACAACTGAACCTTACGGACCTTTCACACGAAGAAATAAGTAGTTATACAGATTTTTTGTATGTTTACATTTAATTTTTTGTAGTAACCTTGGAATGATGGTTAGTGCGATGGACTGTCATGCCGGAGGTCTAGGTTCGACCCTCAGCCTCGCCCAACTAATAATAATAATACAAAAAAACGGCTACTGGCCTCTTGCAAGGAATTCACAAAACCTCCAAGACTATCTCTTGTCATAGAAAAGTGCCACTCACATTAGCCGTTCGATTGCGGCGGTAAACTGTAGGTCCCCTCCATACCTCCAGTTACGCACACAGGAATGGTTGATAGTTATAAGTCATTAGTCCCTAGCTTTTCATGAACTTTTGTGCCATCATTTTTTTAAAATTATATATCTAGCTGTTTTGAAAGCTAAAAGTTTTTTTTTTTTTCTAATTTGTTTGTTAATAAAAGCCTATAGTTCCTTTACTTTGAAACTCTTGTGTGTATTTGTCTGAATTTAAACGTTCTGTCAAAGTCCATATTAAAAAAATAAAATGGTAGTAAAATGCACAGAAAATCACAGAGTTTCAAAGTAAATTAACGAACCTCAAGTTATTTCTATCAATATAATACTTAAAATAATATTTTGAAAAAAACTGTTTTTTAGGAAATTAGAAATGCTCTAAAACCACATTCTCGTAAAGCATTATGTTCATAGTGACACATGCTCGAAAGCCAATAGACGAAGCGACACATCCTCGAAATACCAAAGCACTCAACGACGAATGCACTCGTGACACATGTATGAGAAATTCAGACACTACTATTTTTGCTTGGCTTTAGAGCTTTGCAGAGTGAGTGGACTACTAGATTAAACATGTATGTACATTGTACATATGTAGGTGAGGGAATAAAATACGTTAGATTTAATATAGAAAATACAAAATCCAATCAATTTATTTGTTCTTGATGGTTCTGTTCATTATTTTTATGATACACTCGGGCGTATACGTACTTTTTTTTTTTAACTTTGTACCCCTTTTTCTTAATTTAATTTTATAAAGCATATCTTTCTTTATATTTGAGTAATACCAAATATTACCAATACCAAAAATTGCCTTCCTTTATTTTGTATACACAATCCCATCCATCTCTGTGTATGTTAAATCTTACATATTCTCTCACGTCTTTCTTAAATCTTATCAGAGTCACTCACTCTAAAAAGCTTAAAAGCTATACAAAAACAGTAGTGTCTTCCATTCTCTTACATGTGTTGGAAGTACGAGTACTTCCGTCGTTGAGTGCTATTCTATTTCAAGGATGTGTCGCTTCGAGCATTTAGCTTTTCGTGCATGTGGTTTCGAGGTGAAAGTCTGGATTAAACACAAAACAAATTTTGTGGACCAGTGTAAGTTGATCACCCAGCACCTTTAGGTTTTTCTGATGTGTCCCCCTAAATACTTGTCATTAAAAAAGACATTGCCGACAGAGTCAAAGCTGCATCATATCTTTTTAAAAATAACATTTAACAGTTCTTAATAATCTGATTTCATGGTTATTGATAATTTTTATGATCTTGTCCATATAAACACAAACTACACTTAGGCAGCGCGCCTCACCGCCGCATAAGCAATACTGGAGTCTATTATTATCCGTAAATCTTCCATTATTTGTCAACACTCTCACCTACTTAATAATAATTAACAGAATTAACATTCCTAGCATTCTTTTTCGTTTTCACGTATCGTCGCGTCATTCGGTCGCGTCGGTCGGTCGGCGCGCGGAGGGCGGTGGCGTCGTAATAATCATAACAGTTATTATCTTTTTTATTCCAGCACCTTTTCTATATCCAAAATCGAAATTCAATCAATTTCTCTTAAAAATTCAATTTTCTGTTACGATTTGAATTAAATTAAATATATTCCACCATCAAACCAAACACTTTTAATAAAAATATCTAAATCAATAATCGTATTAAATTATATTATAATGAATATTTATTTAAACACGAGTATATTGTTATTGTTTTATTTTGACTTTTCTCAAAAATTATGCAAACGACAATAGATAAAGTTGAAAGCTTTATTATCCCACTAATGGGCGCGAACTTAATACCACGCAGAGTGTCGGTATTTTCTATTTTTTTAATTTTTTTTTTTTGTTATCGGATAATATCTGATCGGAGGTGGCGATAAAGATAAACATATATAAACTACGAACTAATTTCTGTCACTTATCTCACACCATGGTTTTATTTAAGATGAAATATGATGTTGGTTTTATATTCACTTAATCTCTTCTCCCTCACATGGAACTTTTTATATAAAATCATAGTGAAGGTGTTTATTATAAGATTTTGACGGAAATTAAAGTTTTTTTTTTTTTTTGAATTTTTATTTTTGATCGGATCAACGGTAAAGAGTTCATTATGCATGCTCAATTTGAGGTCCAAGAGATGTGTAGTAAAATTAACAGTTGGGAAATCCTTAGAAGCAATATAAAAATCAAATCGCAAGTCGGTGTTACAGACGTTAAAATTGTGTGTGATGTACAGACATATATGGAAGGTTGACAGCTGTAGCGAACCAAGTCAGCAAAGGTTAAATTCGAAGATATTTACAGGTTAAACAACTGCACTGCCATTAATTAATAAACTAATATTTTACTCCTATTGCAAGCAAATTGATAGTTTATTCTCTAAATTTTCTTTAAATTTTAGTTTTAACGTATTTTTTTGTATGACTTGGTTCGGTATAGCTGTGAACCCGGCCTCCATATGTAATTTGATTTTTTTTTCCATTTTCTTCAAATCACATTGGCTACAGCTGGCTACATGAATTTTGGCCCCAATGAAAAATGGCACAAAAAATTTCTATGAAAAGCAACAACAACAAAAAATGTATTAAATTTTGTGAATTGGGGTAATTTTTCATTATTTTCGGGCCTCTTTTCATTTTTGGGGTTAAATTTCATTATGAAAAATGGCTCACCTTTTTCTGTTGTTGTTGCTTTAAGTATATACATACATTACGATTCAATGCCACTAGCTTTTAAATTTCAGGCGTTTAGATTAATATTTAGAGGTCGCTCATCGCTAATTTTTTTCCATGCAAATTGTATGGGATGTTTCCTTTTTTTTGCTTCTTTTTTTTTATAACTTAAAAACTGCTTATCTTTCGCAAAAGATTGAGACATATTCTTAAAGGAAATTGAATTATGTTTAAAAATGCCCTTTAATGATTTTTTTAATTACAGCATTCCTTTCAAAGTTATTCAAGGTTAAAGTGGATGGTTAATTTCATAATTTATAAAATCTTAATATTTAATTTTGTTGTATACATATGTTGAAATAAATACATTTTTGTAAAAATATTATATAGGGTGATCGGTATAAGATGCACTAAACTATTGGAGCCAGTAGATTGGGTTAAGATAAGTAAAAAATCGAATGGAAGGAGGGGGGGGGGGCTATTTCCCCTCGTTTAGGCAGGAGAGGCAATTTTTTTAAAAATTGACTTAAAACAGAAAAAAAAATATTTAAAAACAACGGTACAATTTAAAATGCCATGCTATATCTTTTTGGAAAGCCAGAAATCTCTTCCTTGATTTTCATTTTAAATTAAGTTGTGTTAGTGAATAGTTTTTGAAAAATTACTTTCCAAACTCGAAATTTAAAAAAAAAAAATGAAAAAAAGTTTCAAACTAATTTTTTTCAAAATTTTATGTAATTAAGTATAAGTTTTGTTTTCAAAATTCAATGCTCTTATTAATTTTCAATAAAAAACAGAAAACCAGATGCTAAAATGTCTTTTAGTTTTTGAGAAAATTGAAAATAACGAAATCTACTTTACTACATATTTTGTAGAAATAGTATCGGATGGAAGTCTAATTTAAGGAAAACTTACTTTTATTATTTTCAATTTTCTCAAAAACCAGACTACATTTTGACATCTGGTTTTCAGTGTTTGACTAAAAATTGATGGGAGTATTGAATATTAAAAATAAAAATATTACTAAATAACGTAAAATTTTGAACAAAATCAGTTTGAACACAATTTTTTATTTTTTTTTTTTCAAAAATTTAAGTTTGAAAATTAATTTTTAAAAAACTGTTCACTAAAAGAACTTAATTTATAAACGAAATAGAAGCACATATATTGTTGACTTAACAAAAAAGTTTAGCACGTCGTTTTTACCGTTACCGTTATTTTTAATAATTTTTTTTCTGTTTTAAGTCAATTATTTTAGAAAATTGCTCCTCCTGTTATTTTCAATTTTCTCAAAAACTAAAAGACATTTTAGCATCCCATACAGTTTTTTTCTTGTCTTAAACCAACCTACTCACTCCAATAGTTTGGTGCATCTTATACCGATCACCCTGTATAACGCAAAGAAAAATGAAAAAACAAATTTTCGGTTCATGAAGAAATCAATTTGAAGGAGTTTTTTTTCATAAAAATTGATCTTACAAGTGTTGGTATTGTCTTCTTATAAATATTTTCATCTCATGAAACTTATATTGTAGACGATATTTTCCACAGGGAATCAAAAAAAAAAAAATTTGTGATATTAACACATCCACTTTAACCTTCAATAAGTTTGGAAAGAGTACTATAATTAAAAAATTAGTTAAGAACATTTTTAAAGAAAATTTAATAAGAATACGTCTCAATCATTTCCGTACAATAACCGACTTTAAAGTTATAAAAAATAAAAGAAGCAAACAAAAGAAAAAAAATTAGCGATGAGCGACCTATATAAAACATTAATCTAAATGGCTGAAAATTTACCAGGCTTATTATTTTACTAATTTTATTTTTTTAACTAAAATACTATTGGCATTAAAAATCGGTGACATTTGAATTTTTTTATATTGTATTTTTGGGGCCATTTTTCGCTTTTGGTTTCAGTATTTTTTTGGGGCTTTTTTGTTCAAAAAGTTTGGGGTCATTTTTGCATTTAGAAAATGGAGTCATTTTTCATAATGACAAAAATCCCCAAATTTGGGGCTATTTTTCATTTTTTGTTTGGGGTAATTTTTCATTAGGGCCAAATTTAATGTAGCCACTACCGCTGTCTTTCTTAAAGTTGGTGTTACAACTAACTTGGAGCCTTTTAGGACAACATCAGTTAAAGACTCAGAGAAAAAATGGGGGACATTAAATCGTGGCGCAACGGAAAACGTTGAAACCCCTGACCCCGACGACCAAGGTTATAGGAATTATGTAGTGTTCAAGACTACTATGCATAATCATCATGCAAATGCGCTAATTTCAACTGAAAGTATTGCTTAATTTATAGTTTTAGTTGGAGTTTTTAGTTTTTGCCCCTCAATTACAAAAGGCTTTAAAAAAATAAACTTTTCTGAAAGCAAAAATCCAATAAAAAATGTAAAGTTAATGTTAAAAAGATTCAATATCCTGAAAAAAAAGATACCTACAAATTTTTTTGTACAATTAATCGACGATATTAAAAAAATATCGGGTAAAACGGTTTTTTTCAAAATACATAGTGGTTGAAGTAAAAAACTTTTATATGAAAAATCGTTTGCTGAGATTGAACAAAATTATTCATTCAATTCTTATCAAATAAAATAAAATTTCTCACTTCTCTTTCAAGCCATATGGATATGTTCCTGAAGTGCTACATCATCATCCTACGATTTTTCTAGCTTCCGAAAAATCAGACAAGAAAGTTAAATGCTGGGATTCGATTAATTTAAGTGAAACCATTGGTAATTTGATATCAGACAAACTATTAGAACGCACATGGAAATATCTCAAATGGCCATTGTTGTTATTTCTTGTGACCGTGTTTTTGGGTCTCATCACATATACCTGCATGAATAGTAGAAATACCAGATCTATAAAATCAAATTGTTTAAATTTCACTACGAATACGAATTGCCTGCTGATGGATGGTACCGAAACTGAAAATAAAAATATTACAAATTCCATCTTAAATGATGAAAAGCTCTTAGATGTATATTCAAAAACCGAAACAACTTTTCAAGGTGATGAAGAAGAAAAGGATAATGTAAAAAAAGAAGAAAGCTATGACGAAAAAGATGACGAAAAGGACGTGGAAGCTTCTGAGGCTATTTTAACAGGATCAACAACCTTTCTGAGACCAATTATTGTGCCACAATTGACCCATCACTCTGGCTACAGAGAGAAGAATAATAATTATTTAAATAAAGCATCCAAGAATGATTATACAGTGATTGAAAGAAAACCAAGTCAGAAGTATGAAGAACCTATCGCAAATACAAGAATTCAAAAACCCTATGGCCAAGTGAGTATAGGAGAAGCTAAACCCAGTTCCGGACTTCAAGGCCCTTACGGCGAAGACAGTAGTATAGGAACAGGCATACAGAATAAAACAGAAGGAATCAAAGTTGTAGGATTCACTTCTGGACATCAAAACAATTTCGGAATTCCTATTGAAGAAGACGAAAGAATGTTAAGACTATTAAATGATGAGCTCAGTAGGCTTGAAAAGCAAACGGTAAGTTTTTGAAAAACTTCACAAAAATAACTTTGGTTGATATAATCTTTTATAGGAACACACGAATGTTGTGGGTAGAACTGAAAGCTCTTTGATAGTATCGCCAACGGTTCCTCAAATTCTTCACGAAGTTCAAGAATATGTTACTCCTAGCAATAGACCCTTTGAAGACATACAATGCCAATCCACATCACTGCCCATGTGTCGAGGAGTTTTGCAATATGATCTGACGTCTTCCAATGCGAAAAGTTTATATTTGAGTTCAATAGAATTGGCTGTTTTCGAAACTCTAATCTCGTCCAACTGTTCGGCTAGGGCAATTGAATTTGTCTGTTCGAGTCTTGAGCCTGAATGTCGTCCAACACAAATTGGAATTCTGCAGCCTTGCAAAAGGATTTGCAAATGTATTTAAAAAAAAAAATATTGTTTTTGTTTACTGTTTGATTGTTTTTTTTTTTTTTTTTTTTTATTCAAGCCATATTAGAAGCATGCTCAAGCTTAATTGCTAGCTCAGACATTCTTACATACACCTTTGACTGTGATAAATACCCAGACTCATATGATCGGAATGTATGCGAAGATCCAACCCGAAGAAGTGAATGCTATGATGATGAATTCAAATGTGAAGATTTATCCTGCATCCCCAGCCAATGGCAATGCGACAACATAAAGGATTGCAGTGAAGGAGAAGACGAATTGGGCTGTTTGGTTTGTAGCCCCGAAGAGTTTCGATGTCGATCCAACGAGAAATGCTTAACGGACGAATACAGATGTGATAGAAATGAAGATTGTGATGATGGCTCTGATGAACATGATTGTTTCTCGGAAAATTATGAAACCGAAGATCCACAATTGTATCCGAGAATTTTCTCATTTGCCAGTTTTCTCTTGCCGAATTATACAAGTGATAATACTTTCACTGCTATCGCTGATGAAGACCGTTTAGCTGCAGGAAGTGAACTGAATGAAACGTTGGCATCAACAAGCGGAAGTAATATATTGCATGGAATTACCAATCTGGACGAAATCAAAAGAAGTTCTGTGAACATTTCGAAAAATTTAGGTAAGACAACCTCTTCAGAATACTCTTCTGACTGCTATAGGGATTTGAAGGGAAACTTTGATCGATTTTATTTAAAACTATTATTGGTATTATTAAGCCATTTTTTCTATGCAAAAAGGTTTCAAACGAAAAGGCAGTCAATTTTGAAATAAACCTGAACAAACGTTACAAATATCAGTTGTCGGCGTAAGGTACTACGCAAGTTTGCACACGTTTTTCTTAGAATATTTTGCTTTTAATAAAAACGTTGTCGCCATATTTTTTTTTTTCTAAAATTTTAGAAGTTAAAATTTTCGTAAAATTTTTCTAATCCTAAAATAGTGATTTGATGGCAATATTTCCGCAATCGATCGTAAGAAGTTACGGTTTTTAGTGCAAAATAGCAAATTTACATCTTTCCATCGATGCACGTCAGAATTTTAACTTAACAGTTTTTTTTTTGATTTTCGAAAAATTGCATGGGCTAACCCCTGGCCAAAAAATTATTTTTTCTTAAAAATGTTTTCGACATCATAAGAAAGGTCTTTTCAAACCGTTTCCTTAACTGTAAAAAAAACGCGGATTGGTGATTAATATAATTCCATCCATAGTGACATTAGTACAGGGTGGAGCAAAAGGTATGAACCAGTTTTAAAGGGATGTAAAACAAAAACAATTCAACTTATAGAAATTACGTTTATATTGTTTAATTGAAAACAGAATCTAGTTTTTTACATTAAGTTTTGAAGATCGTATCACGTAGTTGGTGGCCATCAGCCACGATGCACTCTTGAAGGCGATCCTGAAGTTTTCAACCGCTCTTTTGCACATTTCGATGGGTATTGCCGTAACTTCCTCTCTGATTCTGTCCCTAAATTCTTCCAGGGTATGTGGACAAATTTTAAAAACTTTTTCCTTTATGTATCCCCAAAGAAAAAAATCACAAATTCAAAACAGGGATATTGAAGTGCTGTCGGAAGGCTCTCTGCGTGGCGATAACAAAGCGGCCATTTTCAAAAAAAGTCCTAACAGCAAACCTTCGATGCTCTCCCGTCCAAACCCTGGTTGCTATTGCTACTGAAAACTAGACTCTCTCACTGCCACAACGAGACCCCTCCCCTTTTCCATACACACACAGCCACAGGTCGAGCGCCAGCCGGTCAAAACCGGTTCATACCTTTTGCCCCACCCTGTATTTCGATCCAACCCTAAATGTTTGGTCTTCAGGAAATCAAAATCACTCTCTTCAAAATCACTGTATTTCGTTTGATTGGAAAATAACCGTTGTCAATATTAATTCAGATTAAGCAAAGTTAAAAACTATCCGAAGTGTATCTAAACCTTTCCAATTATACAGCCAACTTCCAGGATAGCAAAGAAATTATGATGACAAGTGATTCAGAAAACAAAATGAAAATTTCCCATAACAATAGCAGCAACAGCAATAGTAGCGCCAGCAATGTTACCGAAGTTAATAAAAATGAAAGTAAAAATGGACTAACAACGCCTTCTCCTTCCTCATGTACTGGAAATGAGCTGAGATGTGTGAGTGGAAAATGTATTACAGTTGATCAACTTTGCGATAAGGTAAGTAAAAGTTTACATGAAAATTAAACCGAATATAAAATGAAATTTTCGAATAAATTAAAGATAATGGATTGCCCTGATGGAGAAGATGAACTTATGTGTACTTATGAAGAACGATCGAATCCGAAAGTTAAAAAGCCTTGAAAAATAAATAAAACAATAGGTGGTGCTGATAAATAAGGAATAAGAGTGTTAAATTAATTTAAATAAGATGTATTATGTAAATAGTTAGGCAGGCTTTTATATGGATAATTGTCAAATAATAATTATATTTTTTTTTTTTCATCATTTATGTACATAAAGAGAAACATATCTATGCATTTGAATATATTTTATTAAAGTATGTAATTCTAAATTAAGGAGATGTTGTTTAAATGACTGTGAATGATTGAGGCTCTATGATTGTGGCAAATGATTGGTCGTCATAGGCATAAAATTGATTTTATCGACGTCCAGAGCTGATAAGGGTCGGAATGGGTCACTAGACAATCGGTAAATTGACTAGAGAGCCCTGGAGAGTGTAGCATTTTCAGTTAAAGTTACTCTACACACATCAATTTTTCAAATGATCACAAGCACACTTCACTGTCATGAAAAAGATACCTCTTATTTTAGCCGTACGGGTCCTTAAATTCCTGCCTGACAACACAATCAACACAGGAATGGCTTGGAAGTCACAGCGCCCTGATTTTTCACGAGCGTCCAGTTACCAAATTTATTTATTTATAAAAAAAAAATTCAACGACAACCCTAATGTATGCCTCGGACGCTATCCAGATTTCTATAGGATTTGACTTAACTGCTACCTCGCTAGGATTGTGATGTAGAAATATATAAAAAGTTCCTCTTGCAGTTGAGCTTTCATCTAAATCAGAAGCAAAAACAAAACATCTTTTACAAACAAATTTATTTGTTGTTTCTTACAAACTATGTACATTCAGTATACTGCTAATAAATACATTTTATAAAATCTACTACACCCATGTAAAATCCACATGGATTTATTTGTGCGTCTCGTTTGTAAAAAAAAAAAAACAAATACAAATTTTGTAAATATCAATTAGGCACTTTTTCGATTTTTTAAAATGGCATAGATATACAAAACAGAAAATATTAATCGAGTGCTATCTTAAAAATGCATATAAATAACAAATTTGTATTTCGTCAACAACCATTGCTCAAAAAATAAATATATAATTTTTGTTTTAGTTTGAATCGGCATAGCACCAAATTTGTTTGAAAAAATAAACTATGTAAAAACCTTAGATTTTTCCAAATACTAAAAATGTGGAATGAGAATGATAATAATTTGATAAAACTGTTTACAAACACAAAACAAAACAAAACAAAACATTTATTTTATAAATAATATTTTTTTAAAAAAAATTTGGCACTTTTGTGTGCAGCTTAAATGCATATCTATACAGCACAATACACTAAAATAGATGCGCCAATTAATACCACTATGGCATGAATAAAAAAAAATTATTGCACATACAATTACAATTAACTTAACTTATATGTGTTGATTTAATCAATTCAACAAGATTCTGATAATCAGGATCGTTTGCAAAGAAATCGGTTAAATAGCGAAATGTTGGACGATCCTTGGGCTTGTAATTCCAACAATTTTCCATAATTTTGTAAACATTATCTGGACATTTGAGTGGTTGTTGTAAACGTTGACCACTTTCAATTAGTTCAATTGCATCGACTCCCCTTATATCTCCGTATGGTGGTTCTCCTAATGAAAACATCTCCCATAATGTAACACCAAAAGACCAAACGTCACTAGCATGTGAGAAATAGCCATTGTTGTAACTTTCAGGAGCATACCTAAGAAATGAAATTTACAAAATCTGGGTCAATATGTACTAATTGTTAAAATTTACCATTTTATTGGCCACTTTCCGCCTTGAGTTGCCTGATAACAATCTTTATCTTTACCCATTGCTCGTGAAAGTCCAAAATCGCTTATTTTAGCTTGATTTCTTGATGCAAGCAGTATGTTTCTAGCAGCCAAATCTCTATGGACAAAGTGTTGTGATTCTAAATAATTCATCCCTGAAAATATATTTAAAAAAATTGAGCTTTAATATAAAAGTGAAATTCTAAGATGATAATGTATAGTAAAAATATTCCACATACGCCATAGTGAACGCAATTAACAAATATTCCACATACGCCACAGAGAGCCTCATACAACTTTTTTTGCAATAATAAAACAATATTTGATATCTACTTCTGCCGCTATGATGAAAATGCTGGGCTAAAAGAGTCTTGGACTTTCGTGAGGTAAACTTAAAGGAAAAATAAAAATTAAGGGCATCATTATTTCCATCGTCGGGAACAGCCGACGATGCGGGTCAAAAAACAAACAAATGATTTGTCGGCTCCAGGTAAATAATTTGATCATGTTTCGAATAATGCAAAGTATGCTTTTCGTACTTTTATGGATGTCTGAAAGCTCTTGAGCTAAGAGAATGCAGATCGTCAGCTCCAAAGAACCCAGGCAAAAAAGAAACGAAGAACACCGGTTTCTCAGAAAAAAAAATGAGACAGCACGAGAAGCAGGTGACGCAGTCCATTGAGGGTTACTCCGCCAGGGGTAATGCTCAAAAGTTCTATCAAAGAATGTAATGATGTACAAAAGGATATAAGGTCAGGGCGAAACCTGCCAAATAAAATCCAGGAGTAGGGGAGTAGTTAAACAATCGGTACTAACGATCTGGATAGAACATTTTAACTAGCATTCAAGCTGAAAGCAGAACAATTATTTCAGCTTGGTTTCAGTTCACCCGACCAACATATACACATTTTTAGTTATACTGTGTCGCTTTGTCAAAAACCAAGATAAAACTGTTCAGTGGTTGTGATGTATTGATGATACCGTCACAATCGGAAGAACAAAGCGATCTAATAATGACAATTTTTTTTTCTACTATTGCAGCGGAGGCAGTAAAAATGACTGAAGTTGTTAGTGAGGATAAGACGAATTCGCATATTTTGTATGAAGTTTAAAAAAACCGATAGTACTTACCGCAAGCTATTTGTGAGGCCCATATTTTCAATTCACAATTAGGATTGATCTTTGTGGCATTTTCAATTATAAAATGCAACATAGATCCCAATGGCACCATCTCCTGCACCATCATCAGACTCTTTCCCTTTGAAATACCAATCAATTGCACAATACAATGATGCTTTAGTCTAATCATAACAGATGCTTCGCGTAAAAATTCTTGCTTATTACTACGGCATTGCTCATCGCGAAGTGTTTTTATTGCAATCGGACAGCGCACGTCAACTTTGGAGTTCAGATCTTTCCGGATCAAATAGCCCTTGTATACAGAACCGAATTCTCCTTCGCCAATGATATGTTCGAGCTCCAAGCATTCTTTTGGTATAAAATAGTTCAATTTAGCTCGACTATTTTCAGACATTCCAGATACTGAACTTATTTGACGATTGAGTAAACGTTTAAATTCACTATCATTACTCGTCGTCGATATAACTGAATCCAAACGCTCTGGGTGCATTGAAAATTCACGCAACTCAGCTGCAGATTCTTCAAGGAGTTTTGTAGTTTCTTCAGAAGATGGCATATCTATGAATTTGCGAATATCTTGTGTTGGCACATATCCTTCAGAATTCAATAATGGGAACGTCCTACAAATAAAAATTCTTTAAATCAAAACTAAATATACTAAATGGATTCTTACTTCATGTTTATTGGCGGAGGAGCATCGACGAAATAATCACTCTCCTCTTCTCCACGTTCACGATTAATGAGTACATCGTTTTTCGTAAAATACTCCACTTCTTCTTCAGTCTTTAAATCAACATTTTCTATTGAAGCCTCATGAGTTGGTTCTATCTCTGTCACAACCGAATTATTTTGTGGTACATTATAGAGAGCATCATTAGGTTTTGTTGGTAAAGCTGATACTGAAATTGGTGAATGAAGAAAATCCGTTGAAAAGGACAAATTATTCATTATAGATCCAGCCTTTTGTAAATCATCGACAACCATAATTTTCTTCTTTGACTCTTTTTCCAATTTTTCTTTGTCTGCTTTGGACGGAGAACGAATTTTGACTCTTCGCAAACTTTTCATTCCGTCGATTATGACATTTCTTTTTGCAGGTTTCAAACTCCTAAAACTCAATATGTCCCCCTTTGCTTTGGGTTTTTTGGGACTTGCTCCCAGCATAATGCAATCATCGTTTTCGAAAAGTCCAACACGATTCATAGCATCATCACCGGGATGGGTAACATTTTGCGTACATAGTGAGAGTTGTTGTTGCATGCTGTGTTTCTTTGACATTGCTTTAGGCATTGTAGAGAAAAGCGGTAGTGGAGGTTTGGGTTTTGGTGGAACGGGGTGTTTTAGGTTAACAGGCAATCCATCAGAAAATAAACTAAAATGTTCAACCAAGTGTTCCAAAGAAGGCAAGAGTGGTCCTTCATCAATATACAAGCAGTTTTGCTAAAAACAAAGAAATCACTTTTAGTAATTATTAACAATGCTTGCTACAAATACAAACCGATTGTTGTATGAGAAAATGTTTGGGTGTGTTATTTTGGCACAACATTGTCAGTACATAACCATGACGAATTGACATTCGAACTAAAAATATTCCTGATTTATCCTTTTGTGTTGGAATATCTGAAATATCTACACCATCACTAGGTTCTGTGTTACTCGATGATGGTTCTTCTTGGTCTTTTTTTTGGATGTCATTATCTTCATCAAAGTTCGAGGCATATTCTAGCAAAACCTTAACGGCTTCTTGTCGTTCTAATGTTCCATGATACCATTGATGCTTGAATGTAGAGGCTGGTGGTGGTTTATAATTGGATAAAAATTCTACAACCTCTGTTCGATTCATTTCTTTTGCTAAATCTATGGGAAATTCACCAGACTCTGTACGAGGCAAATGAGGTGCATGAGCAGCTATTAATTCTTTGACAGCATCCAAATTTCCATGGCGTGCTGCATCGTGCAGCGGAACGTATCCGGTGGTTATGTTGCGTACTTGAATGTTCGCTTTGGCTGCAATTAAAGTTCTTACGAACGATGCTGATTTTGTTCTGCAAGCATACTGGAATGGAATAACAATTAATAGTAATATATTAGTATTATTTATTAGAGTATAAGCTGATTTTCCAGAAACTCACAAAAAGAGTTCTCAATTTGTGTTTTTTAAAAAGAGGCATTGATTTTTCTTAAAACTACAGAAACATAATTATATAGCATTATTTTTGATTCGTCTATTTAATAAATCGGAAAGCTACTTTCCATTTATTTACTACATTAGCTTATGTTTTTGTAAATAGAATGATACACATCGATCATGACTGACAGCTTTGACTGACGGCTTCACACAAATTATGTCGTTTTCCATATACCGATTCAAAATAGCTTTTAACGCCCTTTACAAGACTAGGCGTTCTGACTGTCTGCTTCGGCAGAACATACTATACTAAAATTAGGAAACAGTTAAATTTTCCTCTGTACAAGTTATGTCCTAAGTGTTCTAAAATTTTTTTTTCATTTATCATATGAAAGGTCTCAATGAATGCTTTTTATTTTTGTATGGACATAAGTCTGTATTTCTGTTTTTTTCTCTTCATTCGTTATCTATAGTAGTGCTTTATCCAGTTTTTGAAAAACTCGAATATTCAAAATAACTTTATTTAAAGGTAAGTAGGGATCGTTAAATTATAGTTGACGTGACGAATTTTTTGCAGCCAATTACTTCATGGCTTAATAGGTTTAGTTGCAATGTACCTAAAACATAATTTCTTTTTATTTTTAAGATTCTTCTATCTCGAAAACCTGAGCTAATTGTTTAATTCTGAGCTCGATTGATTTGAGCTGGAGATCATAGACCTCGGAAAAAGTATTATCGAACTTCTAGAACAAACATCGGACTTCTATACCTCTAATACTTACATGTAAAGGTGTATTGCCAGTGCTGTCCATACAGTTCACATTTACATTAGCATTTAGCAACAATTTTAATATATCTTCGCTACTATGGAGTGCAGCTAAGTGAACTGCAGTCTGGCCATCCTGATTCTTCGCATCAACATTTCGATAACCACACTTGAGCAATTCCGATACTACAGTCTGATTTGTTTTCTGTGTTGCACGATGTAACAGGTTTGTTGTTCCATGGCTCCTCGAGTCATTAGGTGGCAAATCTTTTTTCACTAACTGAGTGAGTTTGGTTACCAGACCATTTGCAGCTTCCCTATAATAGTCGACGAGGGATTCCAAGCCGTGCATGATTTTAATTTTATCGTCAATAGAAAAGAAAGCATCTTCGCCATGTCTGCGAATTTGATAGTGACAGACATCGCCCTAAGACCAAACGCAATAAAAACATGAATACAAATGAGAATATTAGGGGATTAGATTGTACTTACATTATACAAGACCGATAGGACAAAATCACCTAGAGCGGTGTTACTATCTCGCACAAGAAAAGTTCCATCTTCACGATTTTCTAAGAAAATTTTAAGATTAGGGTTGGGTTATAAGTAAAATAAAGAAATTATTTTTCTCTTGTGAAAACAAACAAACAAACACCTTCTTTGAGAATTTCTTCCGCTCGTTCTCGTGAAATCTTGCCATGAAACCAAAATAAGTTTTCGTCTCTACTCATGGCAATCAAAATAACTTATAGCATTGGTTAAATAATTTAATTTCACAAATTTTTATTTTGAACAACAATTACAATTTCAATCATTAGCCGGAATCTTTGTTCGTACAAATTTTTTACAAAAAAAAATTGGGAAGGTACAAACACAAAATATGTAATGTAACTAGAAGGGAGGATTCGGTTGATTTTTCGTAAAACAATTAACAAAGGAATACAAAATTAAAACTACTTTTTTGGGATTTACAGATAAAAAAAACTGACAACATTCAACAAATGAGAAAAGAAAAGAGGATTAATTTACCAATTTATAACTTTTTGTTGTTGTTTTGTTCTCTGTGACGTAGTTGAAAGTTTTTCATGTAGGACAAAAAGAGAAAGTATATTATTGTTGCACCCGTCAAGTACCCGTCTCGTTCTCCTTCCACAAAAAAAAAAATTCTAAATTTTGACAGTACAGCTGACAGCTAAGTGTTATACAGAAAAGGTGTGTTTCGATTATAGTAAATTTTGTGTGTGTTCACACTGGATTTATGATTTTTTTTGGCATAAGTCAGTCAGCTCGTGTTCAGACACACACAACCGATTCACTCTGACGTTCAGCAGTCGTTAAAAAAAAATGGCACCCGCCGTGTATAGTACTCTCTTTTTTAATCATCGATTCACCATGGAAAGAAAAGAGAACAATGTTCTGCGAATCACTGCGGATCCGCTATTGTGGATTCCATAACCGACATGAGAATTCAATGCATAAATAACAAAAACAAGCGATTGACAGTCTGGACTGTCGAACAAAATATGGAAATCTGAGATTGTGAACACTTTTTCTGTAATTTGTAAATTATAGTTTTACAGCCCTAACCAAAACGTAGAACGTAATTAGAAAAACTGATGTAATGTTCGTTTGAATCTTGGGAATGTTTTATTCTCGAGTATGGAAATTTTGTTCACTCCATTCACTCCAAATTTTCCATAAAAGTAACTTTATGACGTCATAAAATCGTTCCTAAATTCCAAAGTAAAAGTGTCAAAAAGTAACTTTTTGTAACTTTTTCCAACTCATCTCCTCGATATGAATTGAAATAGTTGATCTGTCAAACACAGCTGAAATGCAATGGTGGATGTTTTGTTTACTTTTTGCCCTTTTGATTTGGAATTGTTTTCAATATTTAAAATATGTTTTTATCAATTTAATCGATTTTTTTTTGTCGAATTTGATTTTTGGAATAGTTTTCTTTTATTTTCTGATGCATTTTCTTTCTGTCGGCATTTTCTTCTTTATATTTGGTTAATTTTTCATCAAAAAATTCTGTGCCATAAGCAATGAAGAAAATTGCACATGTTATTTTGAATTCCTAATTATTATTTTTGCAATAAATTTAATGCAATCACATTATTTCTTGGTTATTCATTCCAAATACAATTCATTTTTTTTTTCCAACCCCTTTCGTTTGACAGATTAACTATTGTTAACTCTGGTCGTTCCTAAATGAAAAAGTTACCAAGAGTAACTTTCTTAACTATGGCACATCAACTTTTATTTTTGACACATTAACTATAGTTAACCACAGTAACATAAAAGAACGCACCTCAGAGCAGTGAGAATTTTGTAACTTCTTATTAGTTAAACAAAGTGGCATCTCGATCGTGTATAACAGAATTTATCGGACTTTGACATATTTTGTAATCGCGGCGGCGGCGCGGCGCGGCCCGGCCATCATTTTTCAATTTTCTGATTAGAAGGAGGTGATTTTTTTCTAGTCCCAATTTTTATTTAATTAATAAAATTGTTAAATAAAAAAATAAGAATGGAGGTAAAAGTATTTTATTGAATATTGTATTCCTAAACCAAATTACTCATATGTTTAAAGATTGAAGTCTTAAGTGCTGCTAATTCCAAATCTTATGGATTTTGCCGAGTCAACCCCACCATAACCATCTCCGACTTGCGTTCGTCAATTCATCAGCAATTGCCTAAAACACCCGATGCCGACCGCCAATCGCTGCGACTCGACTCAAGGGGCAAAGGTCTAAAGGACACAGATACTTTGCAGGGCCTCGGACTACGGACTGGAGACAAGATCTACTTTAAGGATTTAGGGCCACAAATTGGCTGGAAGACTGTATTCCTGTCGGAATATGCTGGGCCTTTGGTTGTATACCTAATCTTCTACACAAGACCATCGATTTTGTATGGAAGCGCTAGCAGTTCTCCTATTAGTTTGACCACGCAGTAAGTATTTCAAAGAAACTACTTTCCCTCGATTCGGTTTGAGCATTTCACTTTAGCTGACCTTTTGTTCGCTTGTCTCGGCACTGTGCTGATGGTTACGTCTCACCCAATATTGTACGACGGAACTGTGAATACGTTACTCAAAGTTTTGAATAAATTAACTCGACTTTAGGTTAATTAATGTAAATAAGCCCATTTCGATGGTTTCATGGAATACATTATGGAATTCTGTGACGAGTTTATTCAAATGCTTGATTGAGTTTCAATGGCGCTGGAAAAATATTTATTTATTTAATAGTTTTGCTTGCTTGATTAAGCACATTTTCTAAAATTAAATGTAAAATTTTAAATTTTATAGCATCGCCGCTGGCTGTTACACCTTGCACTATGCAAAGCGACTGCTGGAAACCATTTTTGTTCATCGTTTCTCCCACAATACTATGCCGATAAGGAATTTATTCAAAAACTGCTCATACTACTGGGGTTTTACGGCTTATGTCGCTTATCACATTAATCATCCACTTTTTACTTCACCTTGCATGTGTCAAGTGTATGGTGGACTCGCCGCGTTTTTGGTAAGAAATCATACGACATTAAGATAAGTCAATTTATTAATAACTCGATAAATGTATTTAGCTTTGTGAGATTGGAAACTTATCGGTGCATATTGCGTTGAGAAATCTTCGACCACCGGGAACAAAGGTGCGAAGAATTCCAGTTGCAGATGCGAATCCATTGACAAAACTGTTCGAGTGAGTTTCATATTTTGTCTTTTTTTTAATCTTTGCGATGTTTTAATGTTTTTTTTTGTAATTGTTTCCAGTCTTGTATCATGCCCGAATTACACATATGAGATCGGTTCATGGGTCTCGTTTTCGATTATGACATCTTGTTTGCCGGCAATGTTATTTGCTATTGCTGGAGCATATCAGATGACAATGTGGGCACTTGGCAAGCATAGGAATTACAAAAAAGAATTCAAAGACTATCCCAAGAAGCGTAGGGCTATTTTCCCGTTTTTATTGTAAAATAATCTTTGGGGAAACTGCATTTTATATGTTGTGTGCTGAATCTTTAATTTTTTTCTTAGATGTTTATAAAAAAGCAATTAGCACGTACTTATGACATTCTGGTTTAAATGGTTTTTTTTTTCCTTTGTTCGTTTTAATTTAAAAATCTTAAATTACTAGAAGTTTAAGCTTAAACTGAATTAACATGTAAGCCTTTTGATGGGAATAAATACAATAAAAAATTTAAAAATATTTTTGATTTAGACTTACATAGGTACTACTACTAGCATAAAATGATTAAGCCAAGTTGAATAGCCGGATGAAGTATTGAGCATACAAATCAGGCGATGAAGTCTATTCAACCGAATTCCATTCAGCGAATTCGTTCGTAGTGGCAATTTGTATGAGATTTTCCACTACGATGATAGCTTTTTTCGGGATTCGTTACAAGCTTCCGATTGCGTTGGAATTCGTTATAGGGCTGACTACAAATACATAATAGGTAGTCATTATTTTTATATAATTTTACATTTTCCCGATGATTTTATGCTGTAAACTTTAAACATTCTTATATTTCTTGTTTCAAAAATTGTAAACATGAATGATGCTGGAAATTTTCCTTAGGAGTTTATTGGTTTCGTGAATATCTTAAAAAAAAAAAAACGAATTGTTTAAATAACGTATATTTTGTTGTTTAAGGCTCTTATTCGACGTTAAAAGCGGTATACTAAAACTGGAAATAGTAACAATTATTAAATTATGTAAAAGATAACAAAGCCGCACATCCAACAGGACAGCTAAAATTTAATCATGTCGATTAAGCAATTTGCAAATCTGCAATATTTTTCCTTCAGAAAAATGGGAAATGTCCCTACTTTTGGTAACTCTCTACGGAATGTTTTTCCTTGTGCATAATTTTTTACCAATATAATGTATGTACACATGTATAACAAATATTTGAATTGCAGCTTACAAAAAAAAGTAGTTTATTGATTTTTTCCGGTATTTTTAAAAATTTCTATTTATAGTTTAAGATCCCGTCATAGAGCGACCTACCCTCATAGAGGTACCAGATAAGAAGTATACAGTTTTGTAGGTAGTGTCTAAACAAACATTTTGCGCAAGGGTTGCCTAGCGTAAAGTGGTCGAGGCATAGGGTTGCCACGCTTTAAAGGTAATTTTTCGGCTTTTTACAATAATGTGACATATCTCAGATGGTAAAACAAAATACTATATAAAAGGACATTTTATTTACAAAATTTCAAATACGTGGTTTTCTAAAAATCGCAATTTCAATAGGGTAAATAAGGGTAAACAAAGATAAAAGTCTAGAATCTATTTTCTAAGCAAAAAAAGTTAGAAAGTTGGTTGTTTTCGTAATTGATAGATTCTTTAAATATAAAAATGTCATGGATATATGCAAAAAATGTGAAAAAAAACTACAACTCAAGATATGAACGTTTGAAAGCAAAAATGTGAAAAAAAGACGTTGGAGAAAAAAATTACCATAAATAATTATTATTTAGAAAGTAGATAAGAAATAAATTGACCCGTTTTTTCCAAGTTTTCGATTTAAATTCACTTTTTTGCTCAGGGAATTTTTGAATAATATAAATTTTTTTCATCAGGTTTTGGCAGATTTTGATTTTTTTTTTAAATTTTACGCGCATTTATGTATTTTCATTAAAAACAGTATCAGTGCAAGGACACATTAATTACGAGTAAGATGGTACTACATTGTTTTCAAAAATGTTGTCAAAAATTCAAAATTGTCGAACTTTTAACTATCGATATTTTGAAATTTCTTAATGTATAAGAGAAAAAAAATTTGATAGTCTCAGAGAGAGCTGACAGCAAAATTTGGGAGGTAAAGTATAACAAAAATGTAAGTACGTGGGTAAGTAGGTACAAATATCATTATATCCAATACAAGAATCCGAAAGTTTTTTTTTTCGAAGCTTGTGGTGGATATAGGGAGCTGAAAATTGCGGGTTTTTCAATTATTTTGTTAAGAGTATAAACACCTTTACATATATATTAAAAAAACAAAATGGTGGGCTATAATTTTTCTTAAGCCTCAGGACCTTAACCTTGACCATCCGAATCCAAGATATACGGCCCTATCGAGGTAACCGTCGGAGGGGAATTCTCTCCGATTTCCTACGAATCGCAGACATTTTGCTGATTTCCAACGAAGCTCATACGGTTCGCTTAGAAGGCTTATATCTTCTGTTTTATTGATCGGATGGTCAAGGATAAGGTCTTGAAGCTTAGAAAAAATGACAGCGTATCATTTCGTGTTTAGTGTACAAATCAGCCCTATCGAGGTAACCGTCGGAGCGGAATTCTCTCCGATTTCCTACGAATCGGAGACATTTTGCTGATCGGAAAACTACCTCGAAGAATTCCGCTCCGACGGTAACCTCGATAGGGCCGAATATAAGTGGTTATACGCCTGAGAAAATAATTGGAAAAATCGCAATTTTCAACTCCCCTTCATCAACCACAAGCTTCAAAAAATAACTTCCAGATTAATGTATTAGACATCATAACACTTGTACCTATTAACGTAATTGCATTTTGGTTATACCATAACCTCCCCAAATTGGTTGTCACCTCTTTGAACTATCAAAGTTTTTTCCTCTAACACATTGAGAAATTTCAAAATATCAATCGTTAAAAGTTCGGCAATTTGAGTTTTTGACAACGGTTTTGGAAAAAATATCGTACCATCAAACTTGTTATTAATGTGTCTTTGCGTTGATACTATTTTTAATGAAAATAAGAATGGAAAACATCAAAAATCGCCAAAAATTGGTGAAGAAAATGTATATTATTCAAAAATTCACTTAGCAACAAATTGATGTAAAATCGAATATTTGACAAATACCCGTCATTTTATTTCTTATTTTCTTTTTAAAAATATAAAATTTATTTCCAGAAAACAAAACCCTGGTTTATAGTAATTTTATTCCCCAAGGTCTATTTCTAACAATTTTTCTTTCAAACGTTTATGTCTCGAGTTTTAGATTTTACACATATTTTGTATATTTACATTACTTTTTTATAATAAAAGATTCTATCGATTACAAGAACAACCAACTCTTTATCGTTTTTCGTTTAGAAAATAGATTCTAGACTTTTATTTTTGTTTACCTAAATTTAACCTATTGAAATTAGGATTTTTAAAAAACCACATAATTTGAATTTTTTAAATAAAACTTGCTTTTATATGGTATATTGTTTAAGTCCGTAAGACATACCATCTGAGCTGTGTCAGATAATTGTAAAAACCCGAAAATGACCTTTAAAGCGTGGCAACCCTATACCTTGAACACTTTAAGCTAGGCAACCCTTGCGCAAAATGTTTGTTTATACACAATCTACAAAACTGCATACTTCTTATCTGGTACCTTGATGAGGGTAGGTCGTTCTATGGCCGGATTTTAGACTATTACAATAGAAAGAATATCATCAGGAGATAATAATGAGTAGAAGGGATTATTTTTATTATGGGATTAAACGTTACCACAGCTACAAATAGAAATCTGATCTGATTGGAAGCTTCAAGCAGTTGAGATCACTTTCAACATAATTTTTTTGCAGGCTCGGTTTATAGTAAATCCATCGGCCCAATCGCTGTTTTTTCTTTAAGTTCATAACTTAAAAAAAAAATAAAAGAAGCTTTAAAATTTAATTTAATTTTATTTGTAGAGAATAACAAATAAATTTGGTGACACAACAGCTAATGAAGAACTCGGGTCTAGTGACTTTTTAAAACTTTCAACCATTTCTATATGCATGTCTGCAGGAATGGAGGGGACCTACAATTTATTGCTGAATCCGAACGAAATTTTTCTATTTCAAGAGATACGCTTGGATATTTGTCAGTTCCTCGCAAGAGCCAGTAGCCGTTTTTTTTTATTTTCGGGCCTATCGAGGTTACCGTCGGAGCGGAATTCTTTTTCGTTTTGCTTCGAGGTAGTTCTACGATCAGTAAAATGTCTCCGATTCGTAGGAAATCGGAGAGAATTCCGCTCCGAAAGTTACCTCGATAGGGCACTTTATTAACATAAGGTCGACGAGGCTGGGAACCGGCATGACAGTCCTACGCACTAACCATCATGCCCCGGCTACCGTTCCGTTTTCGATTCCTCTTGTAAATAACAGGGAAATATTCCGAGAAAAAAAGTATTAAATTTCTCATAAGTAACTTTACGTATTTTTTCCCTAATTTCGAAAAATGTTCCTAATACCGATTTCTCGAATATGGAAATAATTTCGTCGTAAATCTTTTTTAAACTGAAAGCAGTCGAAATGCGCTTTTAAACATTTCCTCAGTTGAAAAGCTGCGAAATTAATCCTTCTTTTAATGCCGTTATAGTCAAATAGCGACCAAAATTATTTTTTTTTTATATTTTGTAGTCGATGTCAAGTGACATACACTGACACAGTTGGGGTTTTTAAATTAGTTACACTACTTGGGCACTTGGGAAATTTATGTAGCAGAAATTTGCGAGTTATCCATAGAAAGGGAAATTATTGAAATTATCTCGCGTTCAATTTTGCTTCACAAATCCATCATTTGTTGTTTGTCCTTAAAATTCCTCAGTATGTAAACTTAGAACGAAGACAAGAAATGCCGATAATAAAATCGAACAAAGTAGCGATCCATTATTGCGATTGAATCGAATTCCTCCACTTTCATCTGTAACAAATAAATACATAATGATGTACGTACTTCAATAATAGTGTGCTCAATAGTCCCAAAAAAAAAAATTCTGTTGTTGTACAACGTGATCGGTTTTAATTTGCATGTTTCATAAAAAGAAGTTTTTTAATTTCGTTTCTAAACGAAGTCAATTTGGAAATTGTTGCCATCAGTTGCTTCAAATAATTAAACCAATTTATTTATTCTTCCATAAATCTTTTATGTGCCAACGCATGGTCGCCTCTACCAAAATAATAATTTGTGAATGATCATGGTAAAATAAAAACAAATACATTTATATTAATTTTTTATTAAGCAAAATGTTATAACTTTTTTTATTTTGCATAAATTTATTGTTTCAGTATGTTTTTTTTTTTTTTGTTTTTTCTTCAAACAAATAGGTAGGGTATAACAACTGGTTAGGGAAGTTAATTACAACGTTATACATAACATAATAATTTAGTACTGGTAATAATAATATTTTCATTATAAATGAATTAAAAAAATAAACAAAAAATAAAAACTGAACTCTAATATAATAATATCTTAAAATTATGACTTTTAGTAGGGCTTAAATTAAAATTATTTAAATAATAAAAAAAAAGTAACTTGTATTCTTATCTTGATTAGTAAATTTGTTATTCATTTTGTTGTTGTTGTTGTTTTCTTTCGAATATTTCGACGGATGACACATTTATTTCCATCGCACAAATAAACTGGCGATTTCATTCATGCAAGGGAAATACATGTGACTCTCTCTTTCTTTCTCTCTACTTTAAATATTACATATACAATAATTATATGTAAGAAAATGTATAAAAAACGATTACAATGTTTTACTTTAATAAGTTTTAAAGTATTTTTTTTTTCTATGTAATGGAATTATCTAATTTTATTATATACAACAGAGGCATATTTTTTGTTTTTGTTTTTAAATTCATGAATGTTTTTGCTTTGTCTTTTCTTAGTTTTGTTTTTTTTTTGTTTTTTCAATCTTATGTAGTTTCGTTAGTAAATTATTAAGATAAATTAACGCAAGCTTGGAATTTTCCCAGATGTACTTTTTTAAATGTGGTTTGTAAAAAACAAATAATGTACTTTAATTCAAATCAAAACCAATTTGAATAAGATACTGAGAATATACATTAAGTCGGCGAACGGTGAATTTAAATTTTGAAAACTTAAATATGCGTTTAGTTATTTGAGCTTTTTTTTTTTTTGATTTTTTTTTTTGTTTCTGTTTTAAGTAGTTGAATTTTGTTTTTATTGCATTCAAAGTCTAAATGGTTCTCGTTGATTTATTGGGGTTGTACCACGTGATTTCCGTGCTTCAGCTGCTCTTGCACTTGCAGATGATGGATCTGTTGATCCTTTTCTTGGTGTCTGCATTCCCGATGGCGTTGAACTGCCACTGAGATTTTTCCTAAGTATCAGAAATATAGGTTAGATTTGTTTGTAATAAAAAAAAATTTATATCAGAAATATACATATATAGAAAACATCAAAACACTCAAAAGTCATTCAATTTGCTTTTGTTATTATTTTAAATTCATATAACAGTTGAAATTTTAATGAAATTTGTGACATGCAAATTTTAAAGTTTGGTTAAGAAAAAATGCAAAGTATTGATTTAGTTTTTTTTGTTTTTTTTTTTTTAATTTGGTTTAAACACAAAACATTAATTTATATAATAAGCTAAGAATAAAAATATAAAAGGGTACAAAATTACTCAATCGATATACAAATTCCGAAGGCTGCATTTAGAGCAACGAATTTTTTGACGTGAACGAATTTTTAGTAAGTCATATACCTACATTGTCAATAAAGCAATATCAATGGCCGCGTTCGGGGGGCAAGCCAAACCTATCCGGATAGGTTTGTGTTGTTGTAATCCCTTGTTGAAAAACTTCTGATGTCAGCTGATGCAACAACAACTCAAGGTATCTGAAAATTTTTGGGATAGGTGGATAGCCTATCTCACTACCAACCGAACGCAAGCAATGCTTATCCCGATACACCTTTGATAAAGAGAGGCCTAAAAAAATTGTAGCAAGGCTACGCAACGCAACTTAGATTCATACACAGCCCAATTCTAAATGAAAATTCCCGGGAATAAATTATTTTTCTTCTACAATTTGATTTATGTGTCAAATACTGAAAAAAAGCTGTTTGTATCATTCAGAACTCTCATTCCCACAAACGAGGGTAAAAAAATTCAACCGGGGAATTCGGAATCGGAGTATTTTTCACCCGAAATGCGTCTCCCGGGGAATATTTAGAATTGGGTTGACATTCTAGCCTCAGAAGATAAACTTAGTTCGGGAGAATCGCAATTTGTCTGTATAAAATAAAAATGGCGATGAGAGGATCAGTTGTAAATAAGTTGTGTTAAGTTGAGGATTCATCAACAGAGCCATTTATTTCGCCTTAGCATTCATTTGGATTGCAAATGTCTTTTGTGTTAAGAAATAATTTTCCTCTCCATACGAACGTTCAGAATATAACATACAAAAATATACATAATAACGAAAAGCATTTGGAAGAAATGGTTATCAGTTATCACTCACTTTTGCTTCGAGTAACTAAAAATTAACTAACTGCAAATAATTAAAACGTAAGTAAAAGAGAGATGGTTATATAACACTGCTGTCATTGTGATCCAGATCCAAAGATATAAAACGCGGCTAATGTGACATCAGGGCTCAACGAACAAACCTAATAGTACGATGCAAGTGCCACTTTTTACGGCGGCGTGTCGTCTACAGTACTCGTTTTGACTACGCTAGCTTTAAAAACTATGCGTCTTGCGCCCAGTCTTTAAACAAGCAAACGAATATTCCTCCATCATATGGTACCTAATTTTTTTAGGTAGAGAAGACGTTCTAACATTGGTGAACGAAAAACTGATATGTCTCAATAACCTTAAGAGACGAAAACTGTATGCCTTCGTAGTATTATTATGGCGGTTTACTGTTGTTGACTTGGGATAGAAATTCGATAACTTCAAGTCCGTTGAAAAAGAAAATTAGTGATTATCGCCTCAGGTATATAATAAGCAAAAGTACTTGCACATTATGAGAAAAAACATCTTGCCACATTGAAATAATCAATAGAAAATGAATTCTAACCAATCCCAACATAATGGGAATGCACATGAGCGGAATGGACTGGGCATCACAACATCTGTCGTGTGACAGAATGGAGACGGGAAAAGGGCTTTGTGAATACCCCACGAACTAAGAAATATGGCCTTAAAAATATTTTTTCGATGAAATAACTAGGCGATATCTTGAAAATGCAACTATACTAGGTCTGTACTCTTCCTTCAGTTTTGGGAAGTATAAAAAAACAGAGGAAGGTACTATTTTCCCACCGGACGAAATTTCGCAAGTTCGAAATAATTTTAGGAATAGCACAATTTCCTATACCTACATATAAGCGAAATTCAACTTCAATGAAATAGCAAACAAAATTGTTAACAGTTTATGCTAGTTTTTAGAAGTAAGCTAAAAACAAACAAAATAAGGTTTCCAATTGAATTTTATTCAAACAATTTAAATATTTCTCACGCAAAATTAGAATCCAATCTAATGTGTCCTAGCTGCTTGTAAGACATACAAAAAAAAACATCCTTTTCAGAAGCTAATAAACTAATTGTCCCACTAATTATGGGCAGTTTTAAACTTGAGATCTCGATTTCATTACGCAACTTCAGACTCAGTGTGAACATACTTAAGAAAAGCCTTTAATTCAATATTATACAGGAAAACAACTCATACACCATACCTACGGGTCCTAAGCCATACGCCATACCATACGGGCCCTAAGCACCCCCGGTAAGAACGAAGTTCCCAATTCCATACATGCGTGTCAGCCGCCACCTAGGGGTACAATATTGAACAAACGATATTGAACCATTATCAGAATCAAAGCTTAGTGCAAACTTCCAGCGTGATCTGATATACCAATTGTTTTTTAACAGACGAGTTTGTTTTAAAACACAATTTGTTCACGTTTTGACTTTCGATAAATACTTTGGAACGATTAGAAAATATCACATTAAAAAAAAAGCTACAAGATTATTAATTTATAGGTGCTTTATTTTCACAATACACAAATCTAAGGTAATATCTTGCGCAGGTTGTCAGAAATTAAAAAATGGTTGCTCGAGTGCTCCCACAAACTTCACTTCACACCGCAATATTAAAAACAATAACAAATATCGAAATTTAAAATATGGTTGCTCGAGTGCTCCCAAAAACTTCACACCGCAATATTAAAAACAACAACAAATATCGAACGAAATTTGACATGTAAATAGGCACTGGATCCACCATTTTTGTAGATGCGCACAACAGAACAAAAATGAAAACGCTAATGATATTACCTTTAATATATATACCGTGCTTTATTGTGAGTTTCACCCGAACAACATTCCGCCCGGAAATTTTTTTTTCGCCTATTGTGAGTTTCAACCGAAAAATATTGCATGTTCCGAGAATTCGGAATTTCGGGCAGAATATAATGCCATTGATAGCTTAAATTTTCACCTATATATATATTTATTAGGGGAACGAGAGAGCAATAAGTCGGGAAACGTATGTTTCGTAAGGCCTAAGCTCACAAAAGCTTTTAATGAGCTGAATTTCTTTTATTTTATTAAAAGTTATTAATTTTCAACATACAAATTTTATACCGCGATTAAGCCTAGCGGAAGCATAGACAGCGACGGCTAGTAACCAGAAGGGCGCGGGTTCGAATCACAAGCACACCGAGTGCACTTTTTTCATTTGCATCATTTCCTGTTCAAAATGCTATAGGATAAGTGATGTGCATGTAACGACATTAAAATAATATGATTTGCAATGCATTGTTCATGTGACAGAATAAAAAAAAAAGTAGAAAAAAAAAAAAATTGTCACTAGCAGGATTCGAACGCCGAACCTTTCGGTTAATAAGCAAACAACTATCCCATTGCGTTACCATTGGTCGAAAGCAATCTGTCGTTTTTTGGATCTACCCACCAACCTTGGGTTAAAGAACTTCGTTCTAATAATTCCTTTCCCCCCTCTCTATCACCATTCTTAATCTTGATGGGCTATCACACACCAGAGCAATTAAACCTGGAGAAATTGAAGCTTATTGGCGAAGGAGTTGAAGTGTGTAGAATAATTAGGGCAAAATGTTCTTCCTTGTTTTGAGAGGAATAACAAAGTTGAACTACTAATACAAACACAAGTTGTTTGTTTCTAGGCAAACAAAAATCTGTTGTTATGCGGAATTTAATTGTTATTTTTCTAAAACCGAACAATTTTTTGTTGTTCTTAACGTCAAAAAGAAAAAAAAAATACTTCTATACAAATAAATTCGTTTCATACACACAAAATTTTGCGCCAGCTTTCTTTACTCCGTGTGCGATTGAAGCAAAAGCCACCTAGGGGTTATTCTGGTTTAAAATTGACCCAGTGTGAGATGGCCCAATAAGATCGGAGTGGGGTGATTATGCTTGCCGTATTATGACCTCTTCTAACCTAACCTAAAATCCACTTTAATAGATGATAGATTCTGTATGTGTTGTATCTTGTTTTTAATTAGAGAACATTAGGCAGTGCTTGATAATAAAAAAAGTAACAAGAATTCTTCTTAAGTAGAAGACATTGTGGCAACGAATATATGTAGTTTGTGGTTGTGAAAAATTATACAAAATTGTTGTACATAATTTATGAGTATTTACCAAATGAGAAATGAAAGATTGCACACAATGTCTCTTTTTTTTGTTTTTTAATATGTACATATGGATGTACTGCCATCTCTGTTTTATTTTTTTGCTATGTATAGAGTTTTCCAATATAAACAAGGCATTTTGTGTTAATGCACATAAACATAAATATATGCAAACACAATAAATAATATTTAAGCAAACCCATAACTCATTCATTGACAAAAAAAAACAAAAATAAAATTTTATGTGGGTATATAAAGGGTAAAGGTATTTGAAAGATATAAAAAGGAACAACAAACAAAAAATAAAACAAACAGAAAATAAAATCGATTTCACACTTTTCGAATTAAGTACTTGCGTTAATCTTTACCCCAAACTGCTTAAATTATAACTGTTTGTTGTCGAACTAGAATTACTGGAAGGCGAGGGAAATGACTTGTCTGTCGATACCTGCCTTATTGGAATCCTTGAGGGGCGGCTTTAAATATGTTATAGAATAATGTAAATTAAAAAAAAAAAAAAAATATTAATTTTTTCAATTTTTTGAATGAGTTAAGTAGGTATATATGAATATGAATGGATATTATATTTTTTTATTTATATTTAAAGAAAACAGATTTTTTTTAAGAATGATTTAACTAAAATAATAAACAAAAGCAAAAATAATGTAAATTAAGTATTAATTATGATTGAAAATAAAATAAAACTGAAAAACACTAAATGCACTTTTTTTTTTTTTTTACCTATGTCGGAAGCCAAAGCCGGTTAATGTTGGTATGCTAGAGGATCTACTCATTCCACCATTGCTGTGATCGTGTTTTATATTCATTGTTAGAATTGTTTAGTATTTTTTTTTTTCAATTTTGTATTTTTATTAATTGTTATTTTGTGTATAGATTATTGTTAAATTCATAGTTGATCAATAATCGCAATGAAATCGTTGTTAATTCGTGCATTAATATTAGAAATGCGGAGATACATAACATAAAATTAAAAAAAAAAAATAAATAAATATTTAAGTAAATAATTTATAATTCATTTTGGTTTGTTTTAAATTAATTTAAATTATTAAAAAAGAAACAAAACCATGAAGGTATGTCGAAAATAAATTTAAATTTATGAAATAAAGTTTTTGTTAATTTTTAAAGAAAAAAAAATTATGTTTTTGAAATTACCTTGTAGGAGCGGGACTTGCTGATCCAGATGCAGTTTTACGAGTGAGAGTGGAAACACCATTCGTTCTCGATGTTGCTGGTGTTACTGAAAGTCTTGATGGACGTTGTGCGGTTGAAGTAGGTGTCGATGTTGCTACAGGTGTTCTGCGTTGTGGAATGCGTGATGGGGTTGTTTCGTCTAAAACAAAATTAAAGCAAATTTAATTTAAAAATCTTATAAAATTGATTTTTTATTTGAAAATCTTACCTGTGCTATCCAATGATAGATTTGATCCATGCCTCGATGGGGGCTTAGATCCCTGCCGACTCGCAGGTCTTGAATTGGGTTTAGATCCGGTTCTAGATCCGCCTGGGGTCATACCCGTTCGAGGTGCATAAGATACTTTTCTTGATGGGGTATATCTGCCAGATGGCCCTGTTAGACCGCCTTCATTATCACTTAGTGAATCTGGGGTCGAAGCTGACAGTGAGGATCGTGAAGGTCGCGATGTCGACATTGGTATTGAGCGTATGGAGCGCTCTCGAACCTAAATTTGGCCATTTTAAATTATTAATTTGATTGTTTTTTTTTTGTTTTGTTGCAATCAATGTTAAAGAGAACATGATAGATAGATGTAAGATGGAATCGATGACAAAACAAGTTACTATGTTTATTTTTTGCTTTTTTTTTTATATAATCGCAACTTACCCAATGCGTGGAGGGATGACAATGTGGTGCATGTGGACTTAAGGGCACAGAACGACTATTGTTACTGCGCGAAAAAACTGTGCCACCTGCTCCCATATGCAAAGGCAATGTACACAGTATTTGCTCTTGGGCACGTAGTCGTTCAAAGATTGGCATTAGTTCGGCCAAGTGTTCGTCGGCTATATGATTATAATAATAATAATCACGGAATACAACAACATTTAAAATAAACCGTATTTTTTTTTAATACGAAATTTATCACACAAAGTCTATGATCATTTAATTTTTTTTCATTTATTTTAATTATTTGTTTGCAAAATTATTTAAGGGAAAGTTTTTTTTTTTTTGTTTTTTAAATAAAAATATTACGAAGAGCATGGTCTTTCGTTTTCATTCAAAGCAAATAATGCAAGACAAATTTGTTTTTATTAATTGCAACACATTTTAAGGCGATTTTTATTTGATTCTTTTAAATCCACATGAGAAAAACGCAACAAAAAAAAATTATATTATAATATATATGACAAAAACCTCCAATCAGAAAACCCGTTATGAAATAACACTGAACAAGGTGCTTTGTACAACTTAAAAATACCAAATGATTTTTTGAAAATATGATACAGATTGAGTTTGTTTATTAAATGTCGATTTCTTTACTTAAAACTTAAAAATAAATTGCATCTAGCAGATAAAAAAAAAAAATTGTCACAAATTAAAAAAAAAAAAACCTTTACATCATGCTTTAACAGTAAGTTCAAATAAAAAAAAAAGAAACGATATGAATATATAACAACATCACACCACACATCATCATCAAAACATCAGTAGTTATTGCTTAGCCTTTGAGAGCAGAGCGTCAAGACCGAGGGGATATGAATGTGTTTAGCAGCTTACCCAATACTTACCAATCAATCAGTTGGACAAACTTAATGCCTTGGGATTACATTTCGGAACCAATCCTCTCTATAGTATCAAAAACTATAAAAGATTGGCCCAACGGTATATGAGAGAAGTACAAACAAAAAAATAATAAAGGTCCAAATTTTATAATGTAAATGAGTTTGAGATAAAGAAACCAAAATTTGTTCCGAAAATGATGAATTTCTTAATGTGAAAAATGTGTAATTAAAGGAGGACTTATGGTGATTTTACCTTCATGATGGGACCTTGGCCGCTCATGTATGCGGGTGTACCAGATCCATTCGGGGTGGTAGAAGTTGGCGTTGATCGGCGCGGTGTGAATGCCGCCATACTCTGTGATACTCCATCAGCCAAAATGAATTGTTCTCGCAGCTCAATGTTAGTGCGTCCCTTAGCTATTTTTCAATCGATTTTTTTTTTTTTTTTTTTTATATATTTTAATTGATTTTTGTTATTTTTGTTTAAATGGGTGGCAGTTTGTTTTGTTTTTTTGAAGATGGATGGCACATTTAAGTGAAATTTGCAATTGGCAAAGCAGTCGATATCGATATCAGCAAAAAAGGCGATACGGTTTTGGGTACCGTTTTGTAAATTGTGGCCGAAGGAAGCGTGGGGATGGATAAAATAGTAATTTAAGAAAATACAAACGAAACAATAATTAACAAAAAAAAAAAAAATAACAACTATAACAAAAAAAAAAAAACAATCCAAAGTTATTTAAAACAAATTCAATTGTTTCTAGAGAAGCATTAATGAGCATAATCACCATAAAAGCAAAGGCAATTAAAAAATTTCAATTTAAAATTATACATTTTGAGACTTTCATAGGTATTTTGATTACTAAATGTTTAAAACTAACCAAGCAAAAAAAAAAAAAACCAAAGATTGGTTAGACAAAGAAAAAATCAAGCAAATGTTAAATTTAAATGAGAGGCAAAGTTTAAAAATAAAAAAAAAAAAGCAATGAAATGTTTAAGGCTTAACAATATATTATGCAATGGGTTTATGAAAGATTTCAATGATTTATGTTTAACTTTAAAACATTAAGTTTGATATTCGGATGAAGATTTTCAAGATAAAAATGAGTTTCAATTGGAAAATTTAATACAAAATTATTTGGAATTTCAATAAAAAATATTTTTTGATGTTTAATGTAAAAAGTCAAAAGAATAGAGATGTTTAATATATGTTTTTAGGCATTTCACACCTTATTCAGGTAAAAATACCAACGTCAAATTAAAAAAATGGAGACAGTGAACTTCAATTGCTATTTTTACGACAATCAAAAACCACAAATATGTATAAAAGATCGAAATAAGATTTGGAGTTGTAGACGAGAGTAATAGGATTCCTTCAGAATCCAAAAAATCATAAATGATGTGAAGAATTTCCAATAGAAAAAGAGAAAACTGTGGTACTACCCGATAAGTAAAATATTTTTGAAGCATCGATTCTCAACTTTTATGGGTTTCCCATATAAATTACAGCTCGGCAAGAGAGGAACTCATTAGAATATTCAAGATACGTAAAAAGAAAGAATTTGTAAAAAAAATTTGACCTGAATCTCGAAGCAGGTGAGATCGGTAGAAAAAGTTTTGATAGGATCCCGCAAATACTCATAATAATAAAAAAATTTTCTCGTCAAAATGATCTATCCGAAAACCACTTTTTTGTAAGCACTTTTATAGAATATTAATATAGTTAACTAGTAGAGCCCGGCGAACGTTGTATGGCCCTTTTTCAAAGAAAAAAAGAATTTTCAAAATCGGCCCATAGTCTCTGAGATAAGTCCGAAAATGCATGCACTCCTGCAACTTGTTGGTAACACTCTTGGACTATTACCTAAGATTTCCTATAATTTTAAGCAAAATCTGACTGTGTTTTCTGAAATTTGTTCCAAAATATATGCGCTGCTGCATTGTTGGACAACGACTAGACCAATTTTGACCAAACACACATTTAAGCACTTTTGGACTTCCACGTAAGATTTTCTTGAATTCTGAGCTAAATCACAAACCATGTTTTCTGAAATAAGTCGAAAAATGCATGCACTGCTGCACCTCGTTTGCAAACTGGTAGGCTAATTTTGACCAAATACACAAAGGAACACTTTATTTTGAGATCCACCTAACATTTAGTGAAATTATGAAGAAAAAAAGTCGTAGTTTTCTGAAATATTCCGGAAAATGCATGTGCTACTGCACCTTGTTGGAAAACTGATATACCTACGTTGACCAAACACATACAGGAATACTCTTGGACTTCCACTTAAGATTTCCTGTAATTTTTAGCTCAATCGGAATGGTGGTTTGGGGAAGAAGTTATGAAAATTTGCCAATCGTTATATCTATTTTTCATTTTAATTTTAAATCCTGGTTTAAAAAAGATTGCAATTTGAGGCAGAATTCGAAGAACAACAAACTTTTTGAATGACAGAAAGAAAACCCAGAAAATGAATAAAACAACCACTTGGAAATTCTGTTCGAAGCATGTTAAATTTTTGGAAGAAGAGCACTACAGAATGAGGTTTCTCTGGAATAATGTAAAGGATTTTGATATTATAAGACTCATGTTAGGCTGGGGTTGGGTCCAACGCTGTAAGAGCTAGTATGTAAGATGCATTTCTGTCCATTTTGGTGAATTTTAGTCTAATGTCATTCCCGTACTCGAAATAATTAACAGTTATTGACAAAAGAGAATAAAATAAATTAAATAAATTTGGTGGCACAAACAGCTCATGAAGAACCAGTGCCTAGCGACTTACACAACTCTCAACCATTCCTGTGTGCGTGACTGCAGGAATGGAGGGGACCTACAGTTTATTGCCGAATCCGAACGGCTAAGGTGAGCGGCACTTTTCTTAGACAAGAGATACTCTTGGAGGTTTTGTCACTTCCTCGCAAGAGGTAGTAGCTCCGAAAAAAAACTTAGGTTGATGCGGCTGGTATTGAACCCCAGACCTCTGGCATGACAGTCCAACGCACTAACCATTACGCCACGGGCTACTACAAAAGAGAGATAAAAGAGAATGCTCTCAAGAATAAAACATTTCCCCTTCCTTTGATTTCTTTGGACTGAAATTCACAGCTCTGCACAGTGTCAGTTTGAGAGCAAATGAGTTAAAGCACAACATTAAGTCGTGCGTGTTATTCACATTGAGGCAGTACAAAGTACTGCGAATTTGTGTAAATTTGAGTTTCCCTAACTTTTGTTAGTTTTTTGAAAGAATTTGATCTGTCCTCTTAAAAATTCAGACAGTCTGTGATTTTCTGTGCACAAAGTAAAGTATAAAGAGCCGATATTTAAATGCTCACAATGTAAACTTGTGGAGACTGCATTGAAAATAAAAGACAAAACACTGTTTCATCTCATCTGCTCCGAGTGAGCGTGTTTTTCATTTGAAGGAGTGGAAGAAAGAATAATTTTCTGTCGAATCCGAACGTCTAATATGAGAGGCATTTTATTATGGAAAGAGATATTCTCTGAGAATTTGTCACTTCGTTGGTTGGTTAGCTTGGATTCGATACAGACTTCCAACTACCCATACTACCGAATTTAATCTTAAAATTACTATAACTATAGATATAACTCTATCCATATTATTAATGGAGTAATGAAATGGGTATATGGAAAGTCAAATAAAAAAATGTTTAAATACTACAGATCAATGAAAAATAAAATAAATCATCAGCTAACAATTGAAGAAGTTTAAATTTACTGCATCGACTGTGGCTCTCAGAGCTATCACATTATCAACATTAATTTACACTAACCATTTGCAGCTTGTTGCTGAAAGGCCATAATTTGATCGAAAGTAAATTTGTGTAAAACACAACACGCTTCATGTTGTTTTGGATCGTTTGGATTTGGGATTGGTAAAACTAATGATACTTTATAATTCATAAATAATCAATCGATGCCAGTATATAAATACCATGATGATGATGATAATGATTTATGTATGAGTGATAAATTTACACAGCATGCATAATTATTGTATAATTTTACAGAAAAATTCAATAAACACACGACAGTCGTTCAGAGTATATTTATAATTTGTTTGTTTGTTTTTCAATAGATAATGGAAAAAAAAATAAATTAATTTCGATAGAACAAAAAAATTTAAGAGGAAAAATAAAATACATAATGTCAAATTTTGAAATGGAATAAAAACGATATTATTTTGTATTCAAATTTAATTTGACGAACCGTTCGTTGGAGCGTGAAAATAGAAATATTGAAAATTTTATTATAAAATAGAACAGATTTTTTTTGGTTTAATATTCATGCCGATTATGGAATCCGCAAAACTGCATCCGCATCCGTGAATCGAAGTGAAGTGCTCCCTTTTTACTTCATCCATTTAACGTGGAAAGAAAAGAGAACAGTGTATTGCGAATTGCTGCGGATCCACTATTGCGGATTCCATAATCGACATGATTGATATCGTTTTTGTTTTGTTTTTAATTTGAAATAAATAAAATAACTATCATAATTATATTTCTCTGTAAAATTCGCAAACATTGATATTTTACTTGTTTAACAATTTTACGTGAGTAAAGCACCTTTTTTTAAATGTTGTGCAAGCACCTACTTTGAATTAGATTCATCAAATATTATTTTTTTTATTAATAAATTAAATGTTTGTAAACTAGCACACCTTCTTACACAGAGAATGTTTTAGTTTTGTTTGTATGATACGAGTATAAAGCATGAGTGAAATGGATTCATTTGTTGATTTGATTTTTATTTGACCAAAAAGAAAAAAAAAAAAAAAAAACAACAAATTTTTACTTGAACCCCCACAAAATAGCTCGACAAAATGTTAATTGCATTGGATTATATTATAGTAATGAAATAACGCATTTGTGATGGATATTAATCTATGCATGTGTTTTACTTTTGTAAGAAATTAATTTTGTTTGTTTGTTTTACATTAAAAAACATTACGTTAGAACATTAAAAAAAAAAATATTATTAGAATATAAACTAAGTATTAAATTAAAATTGTTTTTAATTTTTATTAAATGACCATTTCCTTTGGTTGATTAATATTTTTTTTTTGTTTACTATTTTATTAATTAAATTTTTGCTTGATCATCACTTACCTCGACAAGGATCATTCTTTTGTAAGAACTCATCCAATGCTACCCAACCGCCTCCAACGCGCACCATCACAGTGCTGCGAAGGATGCGGACGAGTCGTAGTTTCTGCGAATCGCCAAACTAAGAAGAGATTAAGAAATTTAAAACCAATTCCTAATTTTGTTATACCAAAAAAACAAAAAAAACACTCAACGACTTACCCTGTACTTGCCTTCGCCGACTTGGAAAACACGGAATTTTTGTCGACACGTGCAAAGCATAACCAAACGTTTAACTTCATCATGAATCTTATCTGAGTCGTTTGCTGGTTTACGCTCTTGCCAGTCTGGTCGAAGTGCCGCAATAAATTCCTGCCAATCGATGAGTCCTTCTCCATTACGATCGAATAGATCAGCTACTGCGCCCATTTCCATTCGAGATGTGTCAAATTCTTAGAGAAAAAAAAATATTCATCAATATCTCGGTAGCTAAGGTAGATGAATAAAAAACTCACTAGTGCTAAGGATACCGTCAATGAACACTTCACGTGGTATCAAACCATTATTGTCCTTATCCATTTTTCTGAAGAGATCTGTTAACCTTGATTTCTTGTGGTTCATGTACTTAAGGAACTGCAAAGATTTTTTTTTTGTTTATAAAGTTTGTTTGTGTGTAAATTGAAGACTTTATAAATTTTGAGACTTACCCTCTTCCTCCAGTCGTCCCAGCTGAAGCGGCGAACTCGTTCAACATCTTGTAGATAAACGAGATGTTCGTGAAGACGGCGTTGACGTTCCCACGCCAATAACCACACATGACGCCACTTATCCCAAAGGAGTTTTGCTCTTGGTGAACGGAACTCTGCTTCAGGCACATGACTAATAAATAGTTTTCATAAGTTTTTTAATTATAAACAAAGACAAGTTAATTTAATTTAAAAAAAAAAATTAATGTAAAGCAACATTATTGATGTAAGGAAGTATTCTACAGCAAAATGATAAGAACAAACTCGGACATTGACTTAAATTTAGAGATATGCATTTCTTATTCTTATTTTGTTTTTTTTCATACCACTTTATGACATGCCCTTACCTTGGTGAAAATCTTGGACCATAGTGAGGCAAGCGATCTCTATCGGGTGTCTCACGACTTGGTGTGACACGACTAATGGTAAATCGAATTCAAAGCACACAACACACAAATTACATGGAACAAAATAGAAAAAAAAATAATATGAAACAAAAATTATTATGAAATCAAAAATTTATTAAAAAAAAAAAAAAAAAACAAAACAAAAAACTATTAAGAAAAATTTGCTTCCAAAAAACTATGGAATCATATTTTCATGCAATTTACATTTTTTTTTTTGGTTGGTAGTTAAGCAGCCAATTACAAGTATTGTAAAAAAAAAAAAAATACGAATAAAATGTACTAACCTTTGCTTGCGCATGTTAAGGCCTTGATCACGGGAGCCCTTGAAGCTACAGAAAAAAAGTTTAATTAGTCAAACTCAAAAAACAAACAAACAATATGAGAATTAGAAGAAATTATGAGTGAAAAACAGAGAGAGACAGATAGAGAGAGAGAGAGAGAAGCAGAAAAGCTGTTTTTAAGGAGATACATATTAATGGTTGACAAATTCCATGAGGAATCTTCATTTTTAGATTGAATTATGCTTGAAAGATTTTAGTGGGTATACAAAATATAAACAAATTAATTATACATATATTTATAGAAAAGAAACATGTATGTACAGATATATATGTATTTGCTATAGATAGTTAAAAAAAAACACATGTTAGATTAAAAAACATTGACACAATAAGTTTTTTACATATTTACACAGCGTCAAATCTTAACATAATAAGGGACAAACTTAAGAATGACATAATCTAACTTTCCATTAAAATTATCTTCTGTCATTTAATGCTGATATTAAAGAGTAATGAGTTTGGATTTCTAGATTATTTGAAGCCTTTAAGTTTTGTATCGAATTGAATTTCAATTTCTTTTTAATAATGACCAAAACTAACTTTTTTTTAAAGTATTTATCAGAGGTCTGCATGAATGTATTCAAGTGGTTGCACTACTTCAGTATACTCAATTCGCAAAACTAGTTTCAAGACATTCATGCAGACCTCTAGTATTTATACCTATGTATTTACATACTTTCAAAGTCAAAGCACCTAAAAGAATGCTTTTTTAGTTTTAGAACGTACAAGTTTCATACAATTTTTTTTGACCACGACTTATGCATGCATGTTTTGTTTCTCTATGAAAAATATTTATTTTTTCTTGGTCTAATTATGTGTGACTTTCTATTGTTTCATATGTGGAAAAGCTTTAACCCATTTCTGGCGGCTACCAGTTCCAGTTGACTTAGAAACTTGAAATTTCACATACTGGAGATTTTTTGTGTAATTAGAGGAAAGGAAATATTAAAAAAAAAACAAATGGAAAAGCTTTTGGTTTCCCAGAAAATTCGTGTTGCATTTCAGCAATGCTCAACGAAAGGATTATTAAAATTATTGAAATAAAATTTTCTTCTTACATGAAATACATGAACCTAATATAAATACTTTTATGAAAAAATTATGAAATATATCTAGATACACTTGATAATGAAAAGATTATTGAAAATTAATAATATTAGACCGAGAGCCCACAGCAAATTTTGGGTGTAAAGTATAGCAAGAATTCAATGATGCAATAAGATAGGTCTTTACTTTTTATTTGTAAATATGCAAGTCTTGCAAAGCGGTAGTTGGGGCGTTTGCAAATAAAGCTGCATTGAAAATGTATTTTTTTCTGAAAGCCCAGATAAAAGATATAGCACTTAAAAAATTATATTTAAGAAAAGAGCTGAATACCATAGACATGAATATGAGGGTCCAAGACTTCTTAGGTGGGTCCTTCTGTATGTAAGACGCACTTGAAAATTCATTTTTATAGTGCGTCTTGCATACAGAAGGCCCACCTAAGAGGTCTTGGACCCCCATATTCATGTCTATGGTATTCAGTTTTTTTTATTAAATATAGTTTTTTTTAATGGCATACCTTTTATCTGGTCTTTCAGAAAGAAATGCATTTTTATTGCAGCAACGCCCCAACCACAGCTTGCATATTTGCGAATAGAAAGTAAAGACCTATCTAATTGCATCATTTAATTTTTGCTGTACTTCACACCCAAAAATTTCTGTGGGCTCTTAGTCTATATTATCAAAAATAAAAATTGACATTAAAGTAAAAATAGATTTTTTTTTTCAAAAATTAATAAAAAAGAAAAAAAATTTTCAAAATTATTTTTTTTCCAAAAAATTAACACAAAAATTACATACGTACTCTGTATAATTTTGAAGTTTCTTAAGTTAACCCTTAAGAAGATAAAAGTCAAAAATTGTTAAAAAAATCATTTTCCCCAACTTTTTTTTTCAAAAATGAAAAAAAAAAATCAAACTCATTTTTCCCCAAAATTAATTTTTTTCTAAAAATGAAGATTAAAAGTATCTATTTGTTGTATGAGTTTGAAGTTTCTGAAAACAACTCTTAAAAATATAAAAATCAAAAAAAAAAAACAATTGATCTAAAAAAAATACCCTTTTGTTGAATAGGATCCAATCAAAAATTATGTTTCTTAAAAAATTGGTATATTATAAACATAAACACACAATATTTTGAGAAAAAACCGTTCAATATGATTTAAAAACGCAACGAAAGGAAATATTTTTTTAGGTTCAAATGCTACTGGCTTAGGCAAGCGTTGCTAAAACGCACCTCACCTCTCACCTGTCAGACAGGTAACTCATGTAAATTGCGTCAACATTATATAAATATTCGTTTTCGGAAAATTTAGCTTTCGGAACGAAATACAGAGTAGGGCCCCAGAATATAATTTGAACCTTTATTTACCTGCAGATAGTTAACATTATTTTGAAAAATTTTAGCTCTGATGAAATTTTTTAAATATTTCAAAAATGCTACCTCAAAATTTCGAAAATTTCATATTTTGAAGATGCAAAATCAAGACGAAAAAAAATATTTGAAAAAAATCCAAAAATTCATTACTAAGTTTATGACGAAATTTATCAATTAAGGCCGTGTGTGAATTCGGTTAAAATCGCGTTAAATTTTATCCAAAGATTAATTTTTGACACTAGTGAGGTGAATCTGTACGTAGGATTGTCAAATTTTAATGTCGGATAAAATTTAATCGCAATTTTAAAAGAATTCGCACACGGCCTAAATTCTAGAAGTTCTCAGGTATGAAGTTCGCAACACTAGCCGGAAATGGGTTAAGTGAACAGATTTTTTGTACGAGCCGTTTTTTGTATGAGCCGTTCTCGAGATATTATTTAAAGAACGTTATTAAAATGTCAACTGACGCCATAATTCTTATTAGTCGATGCAGGTTTAATTCCAAACTCATAACACTCAGTTGATTTTACTACACAAAGTGTAATAAAAATTGTTAAAAACAACAATAAATAACATTAATTTGACACTGTTAGATGATTAAATTTGTTATTTGCTTTGCGGATGTTATTTATTTGATTAGTGAAAATGGGCAGTCGTTTAGTAAATTATACATTTGTGTTTTGTTTTAGTTGAACGAACCTTTGCCGTCTCAATGCTCCGGCATCTGGCGATTGTTCGCGTAGATCGTGCGTTGATCCTCGACTGTATTATATATATTTAACCCATGTTTTGATTTTTTTTTTTTTTAATTTACAAACATTTATGAAAAAAAAAAATAATATTTTCAATTTTTGGTGTGAATTGATAATATCCAGGTTGATTGTGTTCGTGGTAGAAAAGAGTGCAGTGAAACACAATATAATGTCGACAGTAGAATTCACAAAGACAAGAAATAAATATAATAAGAATAAAAATATAGTAAAATGAAAAAAAAAAAACAATATACAAAAGAAATTAAAAATTCAATATTTTTTGTCAATACAAATCAAATCAAGATCACGTTTTTTTTTTTTGGTTCAATTATTTTGTACTTACACTGGTGTCTTTGCATTGCGTGACATTTTGCGTACATCTCGGCTACCAGGAGGCAGTTGTTTAGGTTTGCATGCTCTGTCTACCTCTAGCTGACGACGGGCAGTATTTTCCATGAATTCTTTGTGATCCTCGATTAGTTTCTCCAATGGAGGAATTTCTTCTGGCAATGGTTCGCGCTCTAGATCTATAGGAATAAGAAACAAAAAAATCAGTACTTGTAATTTCATCAAAGAGCAGATCAAATTCTTACTCAACAAAGTCGATTCAAGTCCATTTAACCATGCCAAGAGATCTTCGATATTTTCATCCAGATCCTTAAGCGATTGTAAATGTTGTTCAAGTTTGGCTTCACGATTAACTGCCCATTGGGAGATTTCATCCCAACGAGTTTGAATGATTTGTAGCCAATTTTTGATAATTGGAATTGCATCTGGATAGGCTTTGTCGATAATCTCTTGGGCAAGTTGGAAGGTCTCTTCCTTCTGTACAACTCGTTTTCGTAGATCTTTCATGAAGTCTGTATGAATTTCAAGCAGATCTCTGGCAATCTTCTCGTCATCGGGTGGATTTTTAGCATAGCGTAATTTGTTTTCAGCATGATCCAGCCAATCGAAGAGAGCTTGAACTCCGGTATTAAGACGTTCGGCATCTTTTAATGCTTGTCTTAATCGATCACCGCGTTTTGATGTTGCATCTTTAACATCATCCCAAAGAGATTGTAATTCATCGAGTGATTTGGCGATATCTGCGTTGCTTGGTGATTTTTCCAAATCACGTCCAGACTTCATAACACCTTGCATTTGAGCTTGCCTCTTGAGTAGATCTTGTTCAAGATGCTTGTGATGATCACACAATCCACTGACAGTCTCAAAGTCTCCATGGACAGGTCCATTGTCGGATAGGCGAGATTTTGTTTTCTTCAACCAGTCTAATAGTTCTTGTAAGGCATCAGAGAATTGTCCGGACAGCAAGAGAGCTTCTTCCAGCTTTCTCTGACGATCGACACTCTTCGACCAAACACGCGTCCAGGTTTCCTTAAGTTCAATAAGCATCTTATTCAAGACGGGTTCGTCTGATTTGGGTGCTCTATCCATGAGATTCTTTCCAGCACGCATTGTGCCATCATACTGTTGTTGTTTTCCGTTCAATTGACGGTGGGTTTCCTTCAATTTCAGGATATGTTTCTTGATCTTTTGTGGATCCTTTGATGAGGCCGCTTCTTCAGTCAAACGATCTAGTATTTCTTCAACTTCTTGCAGCCATTGAAGCATGCCAGTCCAGGCGTCATTAAATTCACGAGCCTCCTTATAGCCGTGATCAAGGGCACGAGTGCGTTCAGCTGCTTTGCTAACAACGCGCTCCCACCGATGTTGAACAGAAACGAGGAGATTCTTAATTAAAATGACGTCTTGTTTTTGACTAAAGTACTTAAGATGTGTTCCCTTTTTGTCTAGCAGAAGCATAGCCTCACGATGCGTACTGACATCCTTCTGAAGTACTTTGTGCTCTTCAATTTGGACTTGAATTGTTTCCAGAACTCTCGACACAGCCGATGAACTACTTAGCTGTTTCTCAGCTTGCGTAAGCCATTCAACAAATGCCTGCAGTGTATCATGGAATTCAGTAGCTTCTTTGAGGGCAATTTCGAGTTTGATTTTCTTATCAGAAGCACGGGATATAACTGCATCCCAGCGTTGTTTGAGTGTGCGTAAAGTGTGCTGCAGATTACTCGATGGTACCTTCATTTGATTTTGACGTTTGATATAATCTTGGCCTTGAGCTTGAATCGTTTCGACCTTGGCACGATTTTCTTCTAACTCATTGTAGATCTCCATAAACCTTTCAAGTTGTTCGGTAGCGGTTTCTGGGAGCCCACCAACTGGTTTACTTGTTCCAATAACACCATCTACATCGCCTAACCATCCTAAGATGTCTTGAACTTCGGCAATATAACTTTGTGCTTCGCGCAATGCTTCTTCCAACTCGTGTTGGCGATCCGAAGATTTTTGAATCAAAGAACGCCATTCATCGTTAAGTTTGCGTAGTTTCTCTTGAGTAGCTGAAGCTTCAACAGAACCCTTTTCTGATTCTATTAGACGCCGTCCGGCATCGATTAATGTATCTACGGAACTTTGGTGAGCTTGAATATCATTGGCGAGGACCTTTAATTTGGCAAGTTCAACCTCAAGTAGTTGTGGATCACCAGGGATCTAAAATTTTTGAAAAAAATTAAATAATTGTAAGATTCTATGAAGTTTTTTTTTCTAACTTACCGGTTTGAGTTGATCCAAAGTTTTGTCAGTTTTGTCAATCCATACAAGCAACTCATTGAGTGCATGTTGGAATTGTCCAAGATGTAAAAGAGCATGTTCTAATTGCTTCTGACGCTCAACCATGCCACGCAATAGATTCTCCCATCGGCGATTAACTGTGGCCAATGGCTCTTTAATCGATGCTGCTTGTTCTGGAGATGTTCTTTCTGTCAATTCGGATGCTTGTCTGTTAAGATAAATAGGAAAAAGTTAGCCTTTTTCTCAATCTTAATTCTATCTACAGTTAAAAAAAAAAATCTAAAACAAGTTCTCAAAACATCACAATAATTAGAAACACAGAAAACATGCAAAAACCGTTACTTTAATGCAAAAGCTTTAAGAGGACTAATGTCTTTGAGGACAAAATAAGCTTTAAAAGCTTATTTTTTTCGGACAAAAGTCTTTTAAAATTTTCTGAAATGCACAAACAGTGGCAGTGAAGCTTCTAATGTGATACTGCTTGCCCTTTGACATTTTGGTATCGTTGACAAAAAGAAGAACATTTTGCAAATTATTGTCTAGTAGTTAAAAATTCCTCGTGAGCTTTTTTTTTACCAAAACTGAAAATACTAAAACTGAATATACTAAGATTATGGCAACAAAAGTTATGTTCATAATGTATTATTTGCTATAAGCTTGATTTTCTAGCCAGCCGTCTGGTTATCAATGGTTTAAAATTACAATATTAAAATCCAAAAACGAAACCAAGTTAAATGAAATAAATTTAAATGTTGATCGGGATTTTATAGAAAATAAAAATAAGAAAAAAAAATATATATAGACAATGTGATCTTGTAAAGCGCGCCGTATAAACTAAAAGAAGCTCTTAAGACATTTCATTTCAAAAATCGATTTTCGTAGAAACATAAAATAAATTTAGCATTTAATTATGAGCCCGATATTGTGTTGGGCGCCATTTATAGATAACTATTTACAAAAAAAAAAAAAACATGTCCCCTTTTATAGTAAGCCAATAAGATTTTTTTAAATATTAACTTTTTACAGTATGAATTGCAAAATGTGTAACAGATAATTTAATACTTATTAATTAAAATCCTGTGTTGGGCGCCATTTTATTTTTTTCTTTGCCCTTTCAGAACTTTGTGACTTTGTCGATGAAAGCTTTAAGCAATTTACTAATACAAGATGCTGTTTAATCTAATATACATATTGTGAAAAATTAAGCAGAGTTAGCGCCACTTTCAAAAGAAAACTCGATTTATCTTGATTTGTTTTATAAAAAAAAATAAAACTGCAAAATGTCTTCAAGCGCTTAAAATGTTGTTTTTGCTTTAACTTGAATAGATGGCATGATAATTCAAGCCTGGGGCTAAATTAACGTATCAGTGAGCTCTTTGGGTCACTGAATTATTTCAATTGGCACTGCTTTTTACAATGTATTTTAAATGAAGCAGTAATGCCAATGTAAAATATTTCAGTGACGTATGGCCCACTCGCTGATGCGGGAATTCGGAACCCGAAGTACTAATACTTTCTTTAAAAAAAAAAAGTATGTGGGACTTTAACTGCACACAAATTAATAGAGAGTAAAATCTTATATTATAAAAAGCACTCGGTAAAAAATCATGCAACCAAGTAACAATTAACAAATCTATGAGTATCAATGAATAATTTTGGTTTGTATAAATATTTATCTTGCCTTTCCAGAGATCTGTTGCAGGTGTATGTATATATATATTTGATTGATTGATTGAAATATTATTTGTGAATCGTTTCGAGAGCAAAATAAAGAATAAAAATAAATGTGTGTATATGAAAACATAAATAAATAGTAAAGAATTAAATTTTAAAAAATAATTCAAATTACCTGTTTAGTGCTTCTACTTCGACCATATGAGGATCTACTTCGTCCTTGAAACGCTTCAATTGCTCAATTTGTTTCTTAACGGCATCAATATCAGAACCTACAGGTCCCAAGCCACCAAAGCGTTCTTCAGCTTTGGTTAAGAATTTCAATAGGTTTTGAAGAGTTTCATGGAATTCCATTGCTTTCTCCATGGCATCGATGAGATTTTCTTCACGTCTAGCATAGAGGGCTGTGATGTTGTCCCAGGCATTATCCAAGTCCTCAATGTGTTTTTTGACTTCAGGTTTGTCAGGCTCTCCACATAGTGACATCAGATTGTTACCCGTGCGTCTAACTTCTTCGACTTCTGGCTTGGTCTGGTCGATTTCATGGCGAATTTCTTGTAATGCAACCTGTTGCTTCTTAATATCTTGTGGTTGAGCAGCTGCTGGTTCTTGAGAAGAAAGAGTTTCTTCCAAGTCTTTTAGTGTTTTCATAATTGCATTCAACTGCTTCCAGAACTTTTCGGCAACTTTGAGAACATCTTCGAGAGAATTTCCACGTTTCTTGGTTGCTTGTTGGACATCGTTCCACAAGTTATTGAGTTTCTCCAATTTCTTTTTGATATCACGCACAGCAGGATCAGATTTATTTCCTGCCTTTGCGATAACATCATTTGCTGCTCGCTGGACGGCGGCAAACGCTTCGGTACGCTTGTCCAAATCATCTGCTATTGCTGAATTATCATCAATTTGCTCTCTGATCTTTTGTGGCAAAGCTGATACTGCATCTAGATGATTGACCTGCTCGACTGTGTTGGCCAATGCACGAAGCATACCCTCAAGCTTGTCAGAGAACTGACTTGATTCTTGAAGGGCATTTTCCAGAGCCTGTTGACGTTCACGCAGCTCAGTACGAAGTGCAGCATATCGGGAGTTGTCGGAATCTAAGATTTCGTTTATTTTCGAGCCGTCATCTTCGGAAACAATCGCTCCCAGAGCTTCACCGGTCTTGTTGAGTTTATCCAAAAGTGGTTTGTGTTCGGCAATGGATTGAACAAGACGTTCGTTCTTGTCTTGTTGCGCAGTGATTTGATCTGGCCTCAAAGCGGGCATACTTAACATTGAAATTTGTTGTTCCATGTCATCCAGCCACACAGCCAAGCCATTGTGTGAGTCAGCAAAATGCTCGGATAGAGGAAGAGCTTGTTCCAACACACTAAGACGTTCGCCGCACAATTGCACAACGGTGTCAACAACTTCTTTAAGATCTTCCAACTTCTCACGCAAAGCTGAAGTGTTTTCGTTTTGTGGAGATTCGCGGAGAACTTTCTTTGCACCGGCTGTTACATCACGAACGCGTCCCTTCTGACTGGAAATGTCATCGTTGATTGACCTGTGCTCCTGTAGTTGTGTTCGCACAAGTTTTGGTTCCATGGCAGGCAACTCGGCTTCTCGCAGGCTGGCGTCCATATCTCTGAACCATTCAAGCAGTTCATCGATGTCTCCGGTGACTTCCTTAGCACGCTGGTTGCTAAGGTGTAGACGTTCAGCTTTACGTTGGATTTGTTCAACAATCGAGTCAAATCGACGGTTGTCCCTTGTTACCAAACTTTCAATTGTCGCGGCTCCTTCTCCAGGGGAAATTTGACACAATTGAGGTCCAACTAGATTTACCGTGTCTACGACAGGACGCATATCAGCTAATTCTGCCTCCAGCCTCAAGATGTCATTTTGGCGAGGTTCACTTGTTGATAACGCACTTTCAGCACCTTGCATCCAATCGATAAGGCGGCTGTGTGAATCATGGAATTGTTGCACGAGTGGCAAGGCATTTTGGGCATTCTTCAGATGATCTCCACCCTTGTTGGTAAGTTCTCCGTAGCGACGCTGCAGTGAATCTAACTTATCCTTAAGTTGAAGTGCTTCATCATTGGAAATGTGTTTCATTAGTTCTGAACCAGCTTCAACAGTGGATTCCACATTCGGAGCATGGTTTGCAATGCTCTCGTTCAGTTCCAAAAGATGATCCATTTGTTCAAGCAGTTTTTCAGTGTGCACAGGCACAACTCGGAATCGCTGAAGCTGCTTCTCCATATTTTCCATCCAGGCAACCAGATCTTGATAAGTTAAAACAAGATGTCTCAAACCTTGTCTCGACTCGGCCAAAAGCTGACCAACATTATCGCTGGCATCAACCAAGGTTGTGTACCTCTCTGTGATGACGCGAACCTTCTCACCCAATCCAACAGCTTCTTCATCACTGACCAAGTGCATAAGTTGACCAGCAACATCGGCCAATTCAGAAAAGTCTGGCTTCTTTGTCATGATTTCATCGTGCAAATGTGCATGCTCACGAATTCTCTGTTGAATTTTTTCTTCATCTGTAGGAACTAGTTCCATGTTCTTAATAGCTCTCTCTGAATTATCCAGCCATTGATTGAGTGGTGTGAATTTGTCATGGAAATGTTTGGCAACTTCCATTGCTTGCTCTAAGTCTTCTTCCCGTTGTTGAGCTGAATCAGTCAAGGCATCGAAACGATTCATAAGTTCCTTCAGTTGTCGTTCGATTCCTGCCTTTTCTGAAGAGTCACAATTGCCAGCAACCTCTTTTCCAAGATTGAATAAGGACGACATGGAGTTTTGACGATCCAAAAGCATTTTCTTGAGGAATTTCTGTTCCTGAAGTTGAGCCTTAACTACCTTATAATCGGCACTTGGTGGTTTCTGATTGGCGACCATTTCTTCAGTATCGCCTAACCATTTGGAAAGTCCATCCAAAGCTTCTTGGAATTTTCCAGATTGTAAGAGAGCTACGTCCAAACGTCGATCACGTTCGTTCATACGTTCCTTCAAATCATTCCAACGATCGTTCAATTTTTCCAAGTCTTTCTCAATGGCGTTTGTAGAAACACCACTCAGTGCAGACCTAACGAGATCCCTGCCACATTGATTGACTTCGTCAACATTGTGACTCAACGGCTCTACAGTGCGGTCTCGGAATCGCCTGAAATCTTCTTGCTGGATTCTGATTTGCTCAAGTTCCGAACTGACTGGCTTCATTCTCTTCAATTCGTCACTTAGGTCCTTAATGTCATCCAAAACACCTGACTGAATGTCGTAGAACTTCGTTAGATCCTTGAGGGCAACTTGCAAAGCATCTTCATGATCTCGAGTACGATTTTCCAAGCGACCTAGAGTTTTCTTCAAAGAAGCCACTTGGTCTCTTGTCTGAACAGTGTCTGGAGAAAATCCTGAATCAACCAAAACCTCACTCGAACGTTCAACTGCTCCCAACTGATCTGCCATTCGATCCAATTTATCCTGAACGCCAGAAACTTCATCAATTTGTGCTTGCACCACCTTGATTTCACGTGCAGGTGGTGAAAGGTTCTCAACCACATTCTCAAGCTCAGTGAGATCGATTCCCAGATTTTTAACTTGTTCATTAAATTGAGAAACAGCGGTTGCTGCCGACTGGAGTTCTCCACAACGATCATTCAAACGCGACAAGAGTTCAGAGATTCTATCGTCAACGCCATCAACTTCGTCTGTTAAGTGATCAGCATCACCACCAGCGGCACGGGCCTCAGATGAAATATCCTTAGCCAAAGCTCGCAATAATTGTAGTGGTTTTTTAAGGTTAGTGACTTCTTCCTTGATGGCCTTAACGCGATCAAGAAGTTTGGCATCCTTAGCGGCTCCTCCCAGAGCATCATGTGCAGCTAAACGGTCTTCACAGCGACCGACAGAGTGATCGAGATTCCTTAACTCATCATTGAAATCTCCCAAGCGGCGAGAGCATGTCTCGATTTCTTGTGCTCTTAAAAGCAGGTCGTTGTTGAGTTTCTCCCATCGTTCTTTCATGTCATGCAGCTCTGCCTTGATTGGATCTTTGTCAACATCGCAATTGGCAAGGAATGTATCTCCCAAGCCTTTGGTGTTTTCGTATTCTCCAGTTTTCTTCCATACCTCACTTCGGAATGCTTGCAGGTCACGGAGCCTAAGCTCCAACTGCGCCTTATTAAGAACTCCAGGTCTAAGGTCAGCGAGTTTGTCTTCAGCTCCTCGTAACCAAGATAGGAAAGTTTCCGAGCTCTGAGAATATTTCTTGCAGTGTTCCATACAGGTTTGAAGACGTGTGTGACGATCAACAGCATCCCGACGCAACTTATCCCATTGCTGTTGAATACGTTCGAGATCACGTTGCACACCACGATCTTGGGTGGCTCCAGGGCGGCTACTCAGATCCTTACCTTTATTGATCAGCATAATAACTTCATGTTCACGAGCCATAACCTCACGGTAAATAGGTTCATGAGTGTCGATTTGATGTTGCAATGTCGGCTTGTGAGCTGAGACCAATAGACGATCTGTAAGGTTGGACAATTCACCAGATAGCCATCCGAGTGTTTTCGAACAGCTTTCGGCAAATTGACGACCGTCCCTGAGAGACGATTCGGTTTCGGCCTTTTTGGTGTCCAACTTCTTTTGCAGTGCTTGATATTGCTTTTCCAAAGCAGCCACACGTCCGTTGACATCAGCTCGCGAAGCCGGATCTCCCAAGATATTACACAAAGCTGCAGCTGATTGTTCGGCATCGGCCAAGAGTGGTCTTTGACCTTCAAGCTGTCTCTCAAGATTCTCAATTTTACGCAGATTCTCCTGTGAGTCTCCGTCAACGGGCAGGGCATCCAAATTATCACTAATATTGATCAATGCTTCACGCAAACGACCAATAGCGGCATCAAACTCCTTGCTACTGTCTGCAGCGCCTCCCAGGCTGTTTGCACGTTCATCCAAACGCCCAACCAGTTCATCCCATTTGCTTTGAACCTCGTGGAGTTTCTTTGAAACGGCTTGTCCTTCAGGTGATGAATCTTTAAGATGATCGAGAACGTCATGTCCGATTTCTTGCAAATGGCTGAGTTGTGGCTGCTGGGAACGGAATTCTTCGCGCAACACCTGAACTTGTTGTACTTGGCTTTGAACCATTCTTGGATCGGAAGAAATTGGCCCCAGAACTGTTAACATACGTTCCTTGCTGTTGAGCCAATTCTTCAAGCTATCATGTGTGTCCAAGAAATCACGCAATTGTTCGGAGAAGTTAATGCGACTCTTGCAGAGGTCATTGATGTTTTTCCACTTCTCGACGATATTATCGTGCTCTTGGCGCAATTGCTCGGCACCAGGAACATCAGGCTTGCGACGCAATAGATCTTTAATTTGAGCCTTAGTTGAGTCCAGCAAGCTTTGCTTTTCATACATGTCCTCGAGAATTTTTCTTGCTTGTTTAGTGCTTCTTTCGGCTTCTTCCTTGTTTGCAATAGAATCCTTAGGCACTTGTCGCTGAATTCTGTCCAAGAACGATGACAAATTCTTTAGACTTTCATTGTGTTTTCTAATTTCATCAGTTAAGCTGTCCAATTCATTTTGACGATCATTCAATCGAACCCCAATAAGACTGTAACGGTTATTGATTTCGCTGAGTTGTTGTTGAATCGGTGACAATTCGGAAAGCTGGAATCCATCCTGAGAAGATCTGCGGCTACCAAATCCACTGGATCCAGGTGATAGTGGCGACAGAACACCTCCCTTAGTAGGACTTGGACTCCTGGCATCTCCTGACATACGTCGAAGTGGACTAACTCGCTTGATGGGACTATAAGCGGAACGCTTACGTCCGGGGCTTTCTGGACGAATCAGTGCATCGTATTGGGCACCCAAATCGTTGACTTTATCAATGGTTGATGCATAGTCTTTGTAGTCCTTGACAATGGGTTTGAGTTCCTCTACTTGTTGACGGATGATATCAAGATCAACAGCAACTGGGGCCAATGAGTTTGTTCTGGCTTCAATGCTTGCCAACCACGATAGAACTTGATCCTTAAGACTTTCATAAGCAATCTGCTGTTCTGCCTTTTGTTTGGAAAGCTTCGCCTTTTCTTCCAAAGTAATGTCTAAGTTACGCCATTGCGATTCAAGTGCCTTCACACGATCTCGGACGACTCCGGTGTCAGTGACATCACGCATACTAACTAATTCTTTGCCATCACGTACACAATTGTCAAACAGAGGACTTATTTTATCTTTTCTGCGTGAAAGTTCAATCATCCTACGAGCTAGATCTTCAGTTCCAAGCTGATTCAATTCTCTGCTATCAAGAGACTCCTGCAGAGCAACTACTTCTTGTTCGACGTTTGTGGTTTCATCATTGAACTTATTCAGCTGTTGGAAAGTGTCATCAAGGAATTCTCCACGTTTGAAGGCCTTATCGAGTAATTTCTCAAATTTAACCGTTACATCGTTGAGTTTGATTTCAACCTTCTTGGCAATTCGTGCATTCGATGCAGTGTTCATTAGATGGTGGGCAGACGAAGCTACACTATCAATGCTGGTTTGATGTGATTGGAGATCAGAAAGGAGTGACCTGTGTTCACGAACTTGTTCTTGCAGACGTTCTTTGATCAGAGACGCTGGACGGAATTGCAGTTTGAATTTGTCCTCAGCTTGATTGACCCATCCAACTAGACTATCCAAAGCATCTTGAACACCTTGTGATTGGACTAAGGCAGTGTCAAGAAGCTTGCAATGATCACCCAGAGCTTGGAGAAGTTGATTATACTTGTCTACGACTTCTTCAACTGGCATCTCTAAAGCGTTAACTTCAGTTGGGCTTAATTGACCACCAAGTGATCGCAACAGGGAGGACAAAGATTGTTGGGCGTTCTCTACTAGTCTTCCCTGTGACATGAATTCATTGTGCAAAGCCTTTGCTTCATTCATCTGCTCCTGCACTGTCTGCGGATCGGCACCAACTGGATCATTAAGAATTTGCGAGGCACGTGGTTGCACACTACGCAGCCATTCATTAACCTTCTCCAAAGCATCTTGGTATTCTCGTTGACGCCCACCCAAACCGGAAAGGCGATCTGACAGGGCATTAACGCGATGCATCAGATCCTTATATTGAGCCGAAACAAACGATACTTCCTCACGAATTGGGCTCTCGGCAGTTGATAGCGGTATCACATGGGGCAATCTTTCTGGCAAAGTTGTACGGAAATCATTCAATACAACCAAGAACTCCTTGCTTTCATCAACAAACTTCTGAGCAGCCATTGTGATGAATCTCAAATCAGCTTGGTGACCAATTACATCACTTACAAACTCTCGAATAGAATCGGATTGACTTGAGAGTCGTGCCAAATCAGACAATGATCTTTCTTTGTCTTCGAGTGTTCTTCTAGCCGATTGTAACCAACTGGAAAAGACATCCAGCTCAGTGCGGAGTTTTTGCAATTCATCGCGGCCAGATTCCAAACGTTTTAACAAACGCTGTGTACGATCGCTGGCACGATCAACACGCGACCTCAGTTCTCGACCAGAATTCTCCAAAGTTGTTACTTCAGGGGCTGAGAGTACATCACCGCCGGTGAGTACAATTTGGCGAATTTGCTCAAGGCATGATGATACTGGTCTTGCTTGGCCTTCAATTTCCTCTTTGATTTGCTGTTAAAAATAAAATTAAAAAAAGAACATACATACATAAGTAGGGTGTGAATTACTAATTATTTTGATTTAAAAAGAAAATAATTATTTGAATCACCATAATAGTAAAACATGCCAGTGTATAACAGTTTCGTTTATAAAAGTACTAACTATGCGGCCCCTCAGGGGCAGGCATATTTCAGGCATCCAAGGTTTTTTCTTTAATTCACGTGAAGCACACTAAATTACGCCTACTTTCAATGGCAAAAAATTGGCATTTCTCTGGTCTCATCCTATAAAAATATGGACGAGACAAGGAAAATGTCAATTTATTATAGTTATACAGATTACCACCATTAAAAAAGGGTGTGAATTTACAATTTATTTTATACAAAGATCTTCCTCAAAAGGGAACATTCGAAAGTTTGAAGATAAAAACTCAATTTTTTTCACTATTCAAATGAAAACCGCTAATTTTCTCGGAAAAAAAATTATGTCACATGTCAAATTAAAAGTGTGTACTTAGCACCGATAAAAAATAACTTTTACCATAAACTCACTGAATTATGATAGAATAAGTGAATTTACAAAAATTGCAAAGAAATGTCAAATCGACTTTTTTACATGTTGTGTTAATAAACTGTCCTTTCACATTCAGTTTATAGGCAAGAAGGGCAGGAAAAAAAAGGGGTAAATAAATTCAGAAGATTATTTTGACGTTCTTCTTCACACTTTGTTTGTGTGCGTTCAATAAAGGTAGGCAAAACACAACAAATCTCCACCAATTTTGTTTCTTCGTGTGAAAGGTGCAAGAGATTGTTAAGGAGATTAAAAGGAAACTTAAAAAAATCTCCAGAAACTTGTTTCTTCGTGTGAAAGGGGACTATGAATGCTCTTTGAACGCCATCGCGATATGTCAAATTAAAAATATAACTGGACTGGTACACCAAGCAAGAAGACAACAACAATAGCCGTGTTCCTTTAAAGATGACATAGATCTAATAAGTATGTAGATGAAAACCATAATTTAGTACTATTAAACAATTATCTACACATTCTTCCGTGTGCGAGTAGATGAGCAGAGTGGTTACACATCCAAAAACTACCAGAGGGCGTCTGATTATGTTAAGAGATTTTCCATCCAAATGACATTTTGTTTCAATTTTGTTAACATCGACTGCAAAGACTTCCAAAATCCAGAGTGCATTTAAAAGTTTTAACAAATATACACTCATATGGAATTTAGAAAACTTTCTCGTTCAGTAAATCTCCAATCCGATTTAATGGCAGCTAGGTGGTAATACAAACATAAATTTATTTACGGGTGCAGTCACAATAATATCTTATTGTTGTTGGAGATTTGACAGAATACATTACAAATTAATAACATACAACTAAGTCGCGTCAGCCCATTGAAAATGGCTGCTAGAATATACGATGTGTAGCCACATCACCACCTCCAACGGAACAAGGCTAATGACAAAAACGCCGTCAAAAACAAATGTTATTTATATCATTAAGAAATGTTAAGCAAGTAATAAGAAGGTAAACTCGATTGGTTCCTCTGTAGTTCAAGATTTTGCCACAAATCAATAACAAAGCGTTATTTATCAGAGGGAAAAACGTTGCGTGTATTGAATTATGTAATATATTCAATATGTTATCCTACAACAAGCTACACCATAAAGGTTAACGATAATTAAGGTAATTCAAATAAAAATTTCCACGAAAAACAAAATTAAAATGTTTTATGTCTTTTCTTTTACATATATTTATAGACAACATAAAACTTACCTTCAGTGAGTTAATTTGATTACGCAGTTCATCGATTTTTTCCTTAGGTCCTCCGACATTGGCAATTTTAGTTTCTACCGATGCAACCCATTTAAGCAGCTCATTGACATTTTCTTCGCACAAATTGAATTTCTCAAATACAGCTTGCTAGATTTTTTTCAAAACAATTACCAAGAAAAAAATAAAGTAAAAACATAAGTTAATTGTTAATAATTATAAAAAAAAAAAAATATATCAAATACAAAAAGGAGTTGGGGGGTTTATACTTTTTGGGAAGAGAAGGGTCACGGGAACTAAATATGTATGTATTTATAAAATTATATTTCGAGTAATATTTTTTGATGAATTTTGATGTATTTTTTCAGATAAAAAAGAAAAAAATATATTTTTTAGTTTAAAAAACACAAAATATAAACAAAAAAAAAAAACATGCAAAACAAATAACGATAGATAAAATTTTAAATAAAAAAGCATGCAGAATATAATAAGCAAACAGCTATTAAAATTAATAAAAGCACCAAAACCCCATTTGCAATAATTTAAAAAAAAAAATCAAAATACATGCACTACTCGTATACTTTTTAAATCAACACAACAAAAAAAAAAACCTGAAAACAAGATCAAAAATAACAAAATTTAAAGCTGGAAAATATAAAAATAAAATTGCATAACAAAAGGAGAAAATAGGAGAGAAAAACAAAACAAAAATAATCAATTTCAATTTAATCATAGAAAGAAAATAAATTAAATTCTCACATTTACCTTTTCCATTGAAATGTATATATTTTGTAATTTTCATTGAGTTTTTTTTTTTTAATTTTTTTTGAATAACTTTAAAAAACAATTCCATTTCAAAAATTTAAAAAAAAACCAAAAAATATATTAATTAAAAATCACACACAACACACACGCGCCATTTCCTTGATGATCATAAGATAGAGGAATATGATCGCATGCGATGTTTTTTTTTTTTTTTTTTTGAAATAAAAACTAAACTATAAATATAATAAGTATGTAAAAATGCATTGATGAATATGAGCAATAATGATGGGAATGGAATTATGGAAGGGACAATTTTGTTCTTTTTTTTTGTTTTAAGGGGAACATTGATAGGTAAATTGGAATGGTTATGAGATTTGAAGAAAGCCATTCTGATTAAATTTTTTTGTTTTGCATAAATGCCGAAGCCATTAGTGATGAAAACGCACGACACATATAATCCCCTATGAAATATCGCGAACGGCTTTATCGATATTGGCTGAGTAATGTGAGTAGCATGAAAGAGGTAATTTTGCCTCTATAAATCTTGATGAGGCGTGCGTTGGTTTGGAATACTTTGTTTTAGATTTTTTTTTTTTTTGTTAAAAGGATCACACAATGTCACGTCGATATTATTTACCCCGTTCATAGATAGAGTTAATTAAAAAGGGAGGAAAGTTTTTTTTGTTGTATATTTTTAAACAGGGTGGTTCATCAGCATAAAGCGTTTTTTTTTTTTTTTTTGAGAGTAAAGTGCCTTACACATGAATTGCGAGTTGCAAATTGGCAAATAAATGCTTCAAATCAATTTCTACAACATATACATTTATATCAACTGATTTTGTTTTAATTTTTCGATGACGCGAATTAACGGATTAAAGGCTCTCCCAAACCAACGCGATTATTCGGCGCGACAAACGAAAACAACAATAACAACACGTGGTTGTCAAACAAAACAACACGTTGTTGTTATTGTTTTTGTTTGTCGCGGCGAATAATCGCGTTGGTTTGAGAGAGCCTTAAATCACCAAATATGTAGAAAAAACTGAGAAATATTGGAAAATTTTATATTTTGACATTTTCAAATCAACAAAATCTAAACGTCAACTATCAACCTTAAACATCGAGAACGCATTCTAAAAACTGTCGAATAAAAAATTAAATCGAATTTAACATCAAACCATGCTTTTAACTTTATGTTTTATGTCAATTCGAGCAGCCACTCATATGTAAATAAACATAAAGGCTCTCCCAAACCAACGCGAAACATTCGGAGCGACGACGAAATTTTCGACTTTTTAAAATTATTTGCCATGGTGATTAATGAGAGTGCCCACACTGCCGCCATGCGAATCTTAGTACATTCTACAGCCGTCACAGATTCGCACTCAATGTTTCGCGTCGGTTTGTTAGAGCCTTAAAGAAAAAAGTTTAAAATCTTTCCTGTGTGCGATTTGTTAGTCGGCATGATTAAAGTGGCCCAACATTTTCGGTAGAATCTAAAATGCTAAGATGAGAGGCAATTTACCGTGACAAAAGATAATCTTGCGAGTGCCCCTGCAAAAAAAAATTAAAGACCAGAATGTTTCTTAAGCTGGCCATACACGATAAAGCCAAATGGCTTGACCGAGCCAAATTGCATCATGTGAATGGGTTCGGCCGAGCCATTTGGACTTTCAGTAGGTTATAAATCCACCAGTCCATTTGGCACTGAGCCATTTAGACGCTGAACTCAAATCTATCATCCTTTTTCCGCCATCAGCTCGTATTTTCAAGATAATCCCGTTCGAAAAAAACTGTGACTGGATTCAGATGCCAAGGCATACTAAAATCAAGCACCACAAAAAGCTTGACGATCAGGTTGTTGGGGTATCATAAAAAAAATCAAATACATTCAAATTGTTAATGTCAAAATAAGCTTAAAACGCGCTTTATTAATAAACCACCCTGTACATTACAAACATGTAGATTCACTTTTTTGTTATTTATAAAAAAAAAAATATTCCGAATTTTAAAAATGCAAACACAATTTTGAAATGAAATTTTCAAAAAGCAAAAGAAAGTTAATCGAAAAAGAAATAAAGTTTCAATCAAGAAAAAGAAAAAACAACACGAAACATGCTTATGTTTTTGTTAATTTTTGGTTTGTTTGTATATAATATAAAACACTGGCGAAACGTTCGCAAAAAGAAGTTAATTCATTCGGAAAGATTTTTCTTAAAAATTATCATGTATTTATTGTAAAAGAGAAATATAGTAGTTTTGTGTTTTATTTTGTTTTTGTTTGTATGAGAAACAATCATCAGAAGAGAAAAACTCAAAATGAGGAAGATGTGTGACATTGTGATGCAGTTGTGACTTACCCTTTGTTCGGCCGGCAGGAGATAGCCTTTTTCGTTGGCCTTAACAAGATCGTAGGTATTTTTGGGGTCATTTCGATCGATAAGACGGCCAGCAACGGGATCGATGAGACCGCTATTTATACTTGCGATGAGCGTTACAATCTCACTTGTACTTGGATCACGTACAACTGTCGAGGTAGGATCGATAAGTCCAACGGTTATGGCTTCGGCTATTGTTTGTTTCTTTCTATTTATAATGTCGGGATTGGATTGGAAGGGATCGACAATGCAGCCTGTTGTTGGGTTGTAAAGATTAAAGTTGATAGCTTCGATTAGTCCAAATGCACGTTTAGGTGTTACAATTAGACCATTGTCGTAGGCCTGTTGCAGAGGACAGAGTTTCGAGGTCTTGGTATCTAAGACACTAGCCTTGTTGGCATCCATGAGACCTTTGCGGAAGGCTTCTGTTAATCGAACCAACTTGCCCTTAGCTATGTCCTTGACAAGCGCCGAATCAGGATCAATAATTCCCCGGCTTGAGGCATCTCTTAGTGTCAAAACTGCAATTTCTTCGGCGGAACTAAATTCTCCATCGGAATTTTGTGTGGGTTGTGGTGGTGTATAGGTCAGCATTCCGGTAGATAAATCAAGACTTTTATTATCGACAGCTTGGTCAAATGATATAGGTTCCAATTGGTACACAGTTAATGATTGATCGAATACAAAGAATAATGCCTTCGGATCGACTAGGGTCTTCTTAAAGACATCAACTGTTCCGTTTTCGATAGCAATTTTCAAAGGAACAAATTTAAACGTTTGATAATCGCGAATAACAGCCGTTTCAGAATCGATAATGCCATACCGTAATGCTTCGTCAAGTGTCATTTCACGTGGTTTTGTTATAACTACACTAACTGGAGAATGTCCTAATAGCTCAATGCTATCTTGACGCTTAACTATCGCTCGCTCGGTAATTGGCTTGTTAACGGTTAGTAAAAGTCCTCGTGTAAATGCTACGTCAAAGTTATAAGATGTTTTTGATTTAGGATCAAGAACACGTCCTTTTGTTATGTCAATGTCACCATTTTCAATCGCTACATTCAAGGGCACATCGGCGCCCGTAACTAGGTTCTTGAAAACTGTTGTTGATGGGTCGATAAGACCGTTTTGTATAGCTCCTACCAAATCAAAGTACTCGCCACTAATTGGATCTGTGAAACGTCCTGTTTCTTGCTTGAATAATTTCATTCGGATTGCCAGTTCTAGACTTAGAAGTTTTCGATTTGTCACTATCATTCCCAAAGCCCTGGCTTCTTGGAGATCGATTTTCTTGTCGGGCAAGTTGTAGCTGCCATCTAGATCATCAATAATTTGTTCGGTGATGGCATTGTTAAGTCGAATGTACTTTCCTGAGCCCGGATGTTTGACCAAACTGGATGACAAACTTACTATATCTTCTACACAAGCTTCCCGAAGACTCAATTGTCTACCTGTAACTGGATGAATGACCTGTCTAGACTGAACACTATAGAAACCCATTGAAAGCAATTCATACAGACCAAAACCGGCACTCTCAATATCAACTAACAAACCTAAACTCATAGCTTCGCCGAGGGACACAAAGACATTGCTACCTGGTTCACGGAAGACTCCTTCACGTCTGTCAACAAGTCCCGCCCGGCATGTTTCGGATAAGGTAAGCATCTGCTCGTTCTGTTCATCGAAATAACAAGGCAACTGAGGATTGACAATGAATTTCCTCATTGCTTCTAGCAAGGTAATTCTACGCTCGGTTTTTGGTTCAAGAAGCTTACCTGTTCGATCGTCAAATAATCCCTGATGAATAGCCCTTTGTACACTGATGGGAGCTTGGCTGTCAGTCAATATTCCCACACTAAACGCATGTTTCAGAGTAATTTTCTGACTATTGTACGTCAGTCTACCTGTTTTACCATCAATTACCCCTGACACAGTGGCTTGAGCCAGATCTAAAGGCTTATAAGCGCCAGACTTTGCATCTCTTATCTGTACACTTTCATTATCAATGAATTTCTCCTCGAGTACCTCGGCAAAGCAAAGCTTAGCTCCAGTCTTAGGATCGACAAATTTTCCATCAGATTCATCATAAACATTTTTGACTACAGCTTCGAAAAGTCTCAGTGGTTTCTTAACTTCTATCAAAATTCCCCGATCGAAGGCTTCTTTGAAGTCAACTGAATTACCTTGAGCATCAAGAACTTGACCGCGCTTACCATCTACAGTACCTGATTCGACGGCCTTTCCAAAAGGCACAACACTACCACTAACACTTACAACAGTCGACTCAGGGTCAAGTATTCCCCTACGAATAGCACCTTCAGTAGAGAGTTTTTCACGTGTTATTGTATTGCTAAACTGTCCGGATTTCGGATCGTATAGTCCACGATACACAGCATCAGGTAGACTGCGTTTACGTTTTTGCGGTATAAGAATTCGGTTATCAAGAGCTTCGAGCAAAGTTTGTTTACTTCCAGAAAATGGATCTACAATCATTCCACCGATAGGATCAACTAGTTTTATTTGAATTGCATCAGCTGTTGAAATAATGGAATTTGTTTTCGGATCGAGAATGACAAGCTCGTTGGGATTTATTAATTTAGCAGCTATGGATTCTTCAAGATTCAAGGGCTTCTCTTCGATTTGGAAGAGTCCAGTTTCTGGGTCATAAAGACCCCTCAACAAGCTGTCAACTAAGGACAAAGGCTTCTCAGTACTTATCAGATAGCCCTTAACAAAGGCTTGATCAAGAGTTAAATCGGGCTTGGTGATCTTACCCTTAACTGTGTCGAGAAGACCTTCTTTTGCTGCAATAGTTGCAGAAACAAGAATGTCCTTATCATTGTCCTTAATAAGACACGAATCGAGTTCGACGAATTCCTTATCCACGGCTTTTTGTAAAGTCATTTCTTCCGCTGTGGCAGGATTAAGGACCTTTCCGGTCTTTGGGGAATAGTACTCTCGCTGGAGAACATCGATTAAGCTCCACGTAACTTCGTCTGTTTGAACTAAATTCTTCTCGATACCAACATCGAACGATACTAGCTCATTGGATTTAGTATCTTTGATTTGTCCGGTCTCCTTGATTACCAACTGATCTTCAATTGCATTATCAAGTGAAAAGGTTTTATTATTGAATGTATCAACAATTAGAGAAATTTTCGGATCAACCAAACCAATTTCAATGGATTTCTGGACATCGACTTGATTTTGTGACTCACTGTCATAAAGTTTACCAGATTTTGGGTCGTACAGACCTTTACGAACTGCCGCTTCTAGCGAAATAGGTCTTCTTGAACCGGGCACTAAGAAACCACGTTTGAATGCCTCTTCCATGGAAATTTCTTGAAGCGTTTGTATGTCTATAACTGTGCCGGTCTTTAAGTCTACAACTCCCAACTCAATTGCCATACGCAAGGGAATTACTTCACCACTAACTGGATCACGTACCGATATCGATTGAATATCAATTCTGCCATTATTAATGGCTTCCGCAATGGAACATTGTCGACCATCGTCGAGAAATACCATACCTGTTTCGGGATCAATGACATTTTCAATAGGTTCTATCTTTTCTACTTTGGGCTCAACACGGATTATCCATTCACGGGCAATACATTCAAAGAAGGGAATTTTCTTGCCCGTCTTTGGATCCACCATATGGCCGGTGTGTTTATCTAATAGAGGTCGTTCAAGGGCAACATCGAGTGTTTCATATTCGTTTTTACTGAAATTCTTAACCAAAATCGTCTCCGGATTGAAGACATTCATATCGAATACGAGTGTTTGGAAGGAGATCTTTTGTCCCGTTGCGGGATCAACAAAGTACTCATTCTCAGTATCGTATACTCCCAGTTCGCTCAGTCTTTCAGGGCTAAGTTCGTCAGTGACATTAATCAAATATTTCATTTTTTGCAACACCACTAAGTTTTCGTCTAAGACCTTAATTTCATCCAACGGACTGAGCTGTTCTTCGTCCAGGAGTTGCTGAACATTCTGTGGCTGTTGTTCGCCTTCAACGATAATCCTGCACTCATTGGGAGAAATGATTTTCTGGTTAATAGCATCTCCAAGCGGTAGGGTTTTAGGCACAACAGGTCGTTCTTGATTGATTTCAATCTTAATCTCTTCTGAAACTAGTTCAACGGGTGTTTTCGAATCACCCTTGTCGGTTAAATTACCAGCAATTTTCTTACAGGCGTCAGCTACGACCATTCCAGCTAAAATCGGTGCACCTACTACGGCCATTAAACCTGTCTTGGCAGCTTCACCTACTGTTTCCATGATCTTTCCATCGCTCGGTTTGCTTAAGTCTTTAGGTTCTGGACTTAGTTTGATTGGTTCTGCCCTATGGATAAAAGCAGCATCAGTGCTATCGAAAGTAGGTTCCTCTGGTTTTTGGGATGGAACCGAATCTATAATGTGAGTTGTCGTGACTAGGGTCACTTGACCAATTTGTTTAGGTTGAGTTACGGTCAAGGTGCCACTCTTTGGATCTTCCAATGCTGCTTGCTTTTCTTGCATTAAAAATTCTTCAATGTTGGAATGGCTAACGGGTTTTGCTGGTGCCTTTCCAAGAAGGATATCTTCCCTTGATGTCGGCGGTGAGACTTCCTGAGTAACAGATAATACCTCAGACTTTTGGAGTTCTGGAGGACCCTGTTTTGGAAGAGGCGGCGGCACTTCTTTCTCATAGCTCAGATCGAATTCTTTAGGTATTTCAGGCGTGGCTGCTTCTTTTATCGTCACAGTTACGGTTTTTTGTTCTGGCTCTTTCTTGTCTGGCTGCTGAGGTATGGGTTGTTTCTCATTCTTCTCTTCTTGCAATGAACTGCTTTGAGATGTTTCTGATATTGATTTTTCTGTTCGGACGGATGTAACTGTAGTTATGACACTGCTCGTAGACGAAGTAGGAACAACTTCTACAAACTCAGTAACGCCATTCGAAGACGCTACAATATCAGGTTTTTCGTTTGGCAATGTTACAGACGAAATATTAATAGTAACTCTTTGAGGATCTGAGGAAGGAACATCAGACACTGGAACAGATGCAATAGGAACATTGGTCGTACTGATCGTAGCTGATTCTTGAGAAAAGTTAACAGTTTTTGTTTTTTCCGGTTTTTCTGGCGCCGCTGTCAGAGGCATTTCGACATCTTCAATTGTCACCGATTGTGTTGTTGGTGTATTTTCTTCGATGAAAACTCTGGAAACCGTTTCATTGGTCACTTTCATATGGGACTTTTGTACGGTTGTTGATGAAACATAGGTTGTTTCTGAGCTTTCTGTAACAAACGAGGTTGTTTCAGCTTTGGAAATAGTGATATCTTCGGAACCGTTTTTGATGGTTTTTTCTTCAACACGAGGTGCTGGAGTTGGAGTAGACGTTTCTTTTCTCTCAGCAACTTGAGGTTTCTTTGATAGTTTTTCACTAACTGGAGTTGTAAGTTTGATGTCTTGTTTTGGTATAGCACCAGTTTGAATAAGTTTTTCGGGACTTTCTCTCAAAGGTGCTTCTTTCTTGGTCGGTGATGTTGGTAGGAAAGTAGTAACTTCGGTCTTTTGCTGAGTCTTAGTGGACTTTTCAGTTACTTTCTTGATGGTATTGGCAATTGCCATTCCCGCTAAAACTGGAGCACCTACAACAGCAAGAAGACCCATCTTTGCAGCGTTTGTAATACTTATTGAAGGACCACCAGCCTGTTGTTTAACTGCACCAGTCTTTGGATCGATATAACCATCCTTGATACCATCTTCCAGAGTCTGAACCTTACCTGTTGGTATGTCATAAACCAAAGCTTTCCGATCGACAATACCTTCTTGCATGGCTACATCTAAGCTAACCAATCTACTTGGATCCTTGGGATCACGGAATTTTTGTGATTTTTCATCGTATATTGTCTGGAAATCGGTGACAGTGGTTTCGCTAACTTCTTCACTTGGTTGGCAAGCTTCAACTTCCAAAATTCCTTCACTTATTGCTTGTTGAAGAGGAATCTTTGTTCCAGAATTGGGATCCAAGTATGTGCCTTCAGCTACATCAACCAAGCCCTGTTTAACAGCTTCCAGGAAGTTTTGTTTGATTTGCTTGGTTGCCAAAACATTCTTTGATTCCGATTCTTCCCTGAGGATTCCTTGTTCCTTTGCTTGTTCGACGGTCATAATCTCTCCTGTCACAATATTTTGAACTTCATTGTTGGAAATCAAGGCATAACCCTGCATCAGTTCGATGGTCTTTGTGGTCACTGTGTGCACTGAAGTTACGGTTTCTGTAACCGAAGTTATTGGCCCTGTCGAATGGGATACAACAAATTCAGGAATTGGCTTTACAATCAAGATGCCCTTTTCGACGGCTTCCTTGATCGATAGTACTTCGCCGGTTTTTGGATGGGTCATGGTTTCTTTTTCCGAATCGATGAGACCTCTTTCCATAGCTTCTTCGATCTGAATAGCGTCTGCATGTGGTGGATAAGGTATTGACATAAGGAAATTGTCATCGATGGCTTTTTTAATTGGCATCACCTGAGACGTTGTAGGATGACGAATTTCCTTGTTCTTTATATCAACTAGGCCACGTTTTATGGCTACTGGGAAAGTCATTCCAGCTGGTGGAATGTCCTCGATAAATTTATCATTTTCTTTTCGATCAAAAACCTCTACATCCAATGCTTGATGGAGATTCATTGGTTTGTCTTTAGTTAGAATCAAAGATCTGTCGTCATCGATTAGACCCTTTTCTATGGCTTTTTCAACCGTAACATCGTTTGGTTTGGCTAATTTCGATTGGGCATCAAGAACTTCACAAATAATTGCTTCTTTCATTGATAGTTGAGCTCCTGTTTCTGGATGCACAATGCCAACACCACTTTGATCGATGAGACCTTGTTCTTCAAGTTTTGGAACGGACAAGCTTGCAGCTAGTGGTATAAGTAGTTGATTTGTACCCTCTGGATCGAGGACTCCACTTTGAACTGCCTTTTCTAGATTCATTACAGTGCCACGTTGAGGATCAAGTATTTTTCCTTGACTGCCATCGATGAGTCCCAATTCTAATGCTTCAGAAATTGTTACAATCTCGCCATCGTTATTAGTAAAGTTGGACTTATTTTCAAGGATATTGCAAGTCAGTTCGTCAATAAGTCCCTTCTGAAGAGCGTCCTTAGGCTTTATGATCCTCTTCCGCATCTTTTGTAGTAGAACAACTTTCGACTCCTTCTCTGGCGAAGAGGATTTATCCCTGCTGGCCTGACGTTGGGCGCCAATCGGAATTACATGCTCTCTTTGTGGACTCTTCGTACTGGGAGTTGAAGTTTTCGAATCAAATGACAGCTGATCTCGAGAAACTATACCACGCTCGTAGGCAACTTCCACCGGAATCTGTTCACCAGTTCGAGGATCAACAACAAAACGTACCGTATGCAATGCACCCTCTGAAGCTACCAAAGGAGCACCAAAAACAATCAATAGACCTTGCCTTGCTGCTGAAATTGGATCAACAAATTGACCTGATGCATCAAGGATAGAACCAGTTGCTGGATCTAAAATTCTCCTCTCGATTGCGTCGAATACCGAAATTGGTTCACGTGTTTGCGGATCAACTATCTTAACAAGATTTTCATCGACGAGTCCTTGAGTTATGGCCGTTAAGATATTTTCCGTTTGACCATTATGGGTGAAAATAACAAGAAGAGTTGATGGATCATAAATGGCGCCCGGGGCAATTTGCAATGGCTCAGGACTAAGAACTTCACGTTTTAATGTCTTCAATTCGACAAATTGAGGTGTAGTTCCACCCAGACGGGACGAAACTTCCACCAAATCAGCCAGACCATTCTTCTTTGTTATTTTAATTAGTCGCTGGTTGGATTGGTCCACACTCATAGCGTATTCCAGCACGATTTTACCAGCAGCAATTGCAGCTTTCATATTAATAATTTTGTTGCCATCTGTGTAGTTTCCTGTACTGTCTAGAACTTTCTTTTCAAAGGCACGATTTGGTGTGATTTTTCTTCCGTTCTTCGGATCAATTATGTAGAGAGAACTTTTGTTTACTATTTGCATTTCAATACATTCTTGGAAGCTCACAAGCCTGTCAGTGCCTGGGATGAGGAACAGACCAGTTTCTGGATCGAAGTGTTTTTGTGCAATGGCTTCTGATAGGAGCCATCCATCCGGAGGTAATTCAAGCAACTCCTTCTCAGTGGAATGTTGACGTTCGATACCGCCACGCCTTTCGGCATTTATAAAGTCCGAAACAACTGTCTTCGATCGGATGTTACTCTCAGTTGTCGAGGTGCTGGTATAGATCTTATTGTCAAGTACCGGAATATTAATTGTCTTTTCGTATAACTCTTGAGTCTTCAGATTTATCGGATCCGGCTCGGGAACAACTTGCTTTGTTACAATTGTTATCGTAGATTTTGATTTCTTTCGACTTGATTGCTCTGGAATTATTTCGGCGTCATTATCCGGCGCAAGAAGACCGTAAATCAAAGCCTGTTGCACCGAATAGACTTTGTCAGTTGCAGGATCTTTGAAAAGCTGACGATCTTCGTCAATATGCCCGAGTCGAACGGCTTCGGTAAATGTAAGTGGAATTTGTTGTGATGGCTCTTGCGAACTAGCCCTCACGGTAACGTATCGCTTGATGGTCTTGGTAACGGTTTCTGTGGTTAAGGTGATATTTAAAAGACTACTTAGAAGTAAGGCCCCTTCTGGTGTTATGAATTTACGTTGTATAGCAGTGTCTAGCGCTAGAACAGCGCCTGTCTTTGCATCTAATAAATAGCCCGTTTTAGGATCAATAAGCTCATGATAAACTAAATCTAAAACAGACAACTCTTTCCCTGTGGCATCGTGAACCCCCACACCCCGATTGAACATTTCATAGACTTCTGGACGAACCAGACCCTCCCGGATGCCTATCTCAAGTGCACAGAAATTACCTTTGCCCGAATCTAGGAGGAACTCACCGTTTTTGCGTCGCAATATATCTTTGCTTAAGGCCTCATTAAAACTAACAAAATCCCCACTATACGGATCTTTGAATCCGTCAATATTGAATATGGATTTCTGAGAAACTGAACTAATAAGGCCACGTTCTACCGCCTCCGGTATATTTATCACTTCACTAGTCACGAAATCACGGTATCTTGATTCCGATGGCAAAATCACACCATCGGCAATGGCCTCGGACAATGTGATGAGTTCTCCCTTCTGCTTGGTCACACACTTAAGATTGTTCTCGTCGAGAACACCTGCACTCATGGCCTGCATTATACTAAGCTTTTCCCTACGCATCGGACTCGTTATACGTCCATCTTTGTCAAGTAAATTAAAATCACAGACATCCTTCAATGTGAACGGTTTCACTATCAACTGTCTATTCTTTGCTTCGGCAAAGGTTATTTTCTCCTTGGTCACTTGGTTGACATATCGACCTGTTTTGGCATTTAAAATCTCTAGCTTAAGCGCTTCGTTTAGCGTCACCTTAGCATCGTTCTTTGCGTCGACTATTTCTCGGACATTAGGATCAATCAACTGATTAGCTATGGCCGAATCAAGCCTAAACTTATCACCGGAATTTCTGTCCGATATCCAGCCACTTGTATCAACTAGCCCATGAGATATGGCATCAGTTAGACATAATGCATTTGACTTTATCGTAACCGATTCGTGTCGAATGAGATAACCCCTTTCGTAGGCCTCAGCAATGCTTATTGTCTTGCCCGATTTCGAATGGTAAAGACCAGTTTTTGCATCGACACTTCCAGCAGAAATGGCATCGGCAATATTTCTCGGACTTTCATCAAGCTCATCTACACTAGCATCATTTCGAGTTACCTTTATTCTTTTTTCGGCCTTCTCATAGCCATTCTCGGCTTCAAGGATCTCCCTTTGTATCACTTCCAATAGCGATAAATCACGGCCGTTATAGTCCTTTGCGGCACCTGGCTTAAGTAGGTTGCCAGCCAAATTGCGATCGATTGCACCTCTTCGTGCAGCTTCTTCCAGATCAACATGACTTCCGTCTGTTAGGAGAATTTCTCCAGTTCTTACATCAAGGATTCGCAGATGAATTGCTTCGCCGACTGTCAGAATTCTACCAGTATGTGGTTCAATAATTCCGGGCATATCGAGAAATTGTCTCGAATCAGTGCCAACATTTTCATTGTTGCGTTGAACTCGTTTAAGGCTGCGGATTTCACTAAATTGCATTGGATTTTGTCCAACGATTTTTGTTGGGCTACCCTCATGACTAGTTGTTGTTGTATAGACGTGATCTGTGGTGTCGTAAACATTTGTCGACGATGTATTTCGCGTTGTTGTGACTTTGGACGTTGAGCTGAATCTATTTTTTTTTTTTGTTTGTTAAACATTTTTGTGTTTAAAGTTGTGTCAAAATTAGTAAAACAAATTTTTAAGAAAAAAGAAGAATAAAAGAACAGTGTTAGGTGTGCTTAATTGAAGAAATAATCTTAAAATCTAGAACTTACTTTGTTGCACTGTATGATGTTGTAAAGGACTCTTCACCCTGGGTTTTCAGACCATCGCCAGCTGGTCCGCCCAAGTTGAATTCCACTCTAAATGTTCGCAGAGGTCTTTGCAGACTTTCGGCATAACGCTGTAAAAAAAATATAATGTTTGTTGAAAAAATATGAAAAAAAAATGAAGATTTTTTTTCGTAGAACTTGAACAGAATACTTTTTCACGATGAGTTATTGGCCGCGTTCAACAGCACATTTGACAATTCTGAACTGTCATTTTTAGAGCTTCTGATTGGCCAGCAGTCATAAAAATTCAGTTGACATCGATTGACATTTAGTTACGTTTTTTTTCTGAATTTTCAGATGAAAAATTCTATCTGAAAATTCAGATGACAGCTAAAAGCAACAAAAAAACAGTTCTTGATGCAGTTTTTTTTTTTTTGTGTATCGTCTGATTGTCTGGGTCTCGTATCGCTTTTCGGATTTTGATTTTAAAGTGTAAAAAATAATAAAAACAGAATAAATAATTTCAGACTTTTTTGTGCGTTCAGTGTTACGTTTTTCAGAACTGAATTTTTAGATCTGTCAAAAATGTGGTGATGAACGTGGCCATTAGCTTTGTTCGATGAACTTTACTCAGGGTTGTCACAGGTTTAATTGACAACCCTAAGAGTTGTCAAAAAAAAACCGGGTTTTTCGATTCTCAAAAACACTTTAGGGCTCTCGATTGTGTTGTTGACATTTTAAACAAGAAACAATTTTTATACTCGAGTAATTAGAACTTGAAAAAATGAAACTAAACAACTTTAAACGTTTCCATTTTCTTTTCCTATTTAATTTTATTCAATTCGTGTACTATTTTATCTAATTTTCATTTTAAAAATGAACTATTACGAATCTTCAACAAAATAAAAGCTTTACAACGTTAGTCACTTTCGCAGTTTATTCGTTACCTCAATTCGCCCCAGCGAATTCAGGGTGACCCCAGGTTAACAAAAAAAACAGAAAATTTGATTGCCAGGGCGAGTTCAGGGTTTTCAAAAAACGCTTTGGGGCAACCCCAGGGTAACTCTGGGGCTCAACGAAGAAACCTATTAACTCTGTTCATTTATTTCCCAAAACTGTCAATTTTATTCCAATGTTCTGTCAAAGTCCACATCAAAAAAATTGAACTAGAACTGTCATTTTTGGAAAGTAAACGAACAGACCTATAACCTACTTTATCTGTCAGAAAAATTTTGGAGCCATTTTTAAGAAAAAAAAAGTTCAAGTCTTTACAATGCCTTAAGATGCATTTATGTAGAATAAAAATAATTATAATTTTATAAACCTTTCACTATTGTTGAGTTTAAATTCCAATAATTGCATTGAATACGCGTTCTTATTTTAAGCCGATGATGCAAGTACAAAACATTCACCTATTTTATTGAATGGCCTTTTAATTATACAAAAGTATGCCTTCGGGCTAAACTAAGTAGGTAGGTACTATGACATTGACATTAAAAAAAAAAGAAACTGAAGATTAATGATACTTAAATGATATCATATCACTCTGAATAAATTCTACATGTACGTACAAAAAAAACACGCTTCCTCTAAAAATATCAATTAATCTTTTTCAAAATCAAGGTTTAAGTGAGTGCAAATCATTTATGCTAAGTATCATTTAAATCATAGTGCATTGAATAGAAGACATTAGGATGGCTAAAATTAATAGCCCATTTAAATTTCCGATAAATTGGATTTTAATTGAATCGAAAATTTACCTAGAAAAAACTTTATCTTACCTAATTGGGCAAAAACGTTAATGATTGTTTTCTCAAAAATGGTGATTACCTTATGCAAATAATAGTTTTTTTTTTATTTTTATTTTCGAATGATTTTAAACGAAAAAAATAAATCACCAAAAAATGTTTTGTGTTTCGAAGGCTACACACCATAAACATTTGCAATATGCGGGAGCCATATATAAACTTATGTCATTATATGAGAATTGATAAATTGAAACATAAAATTAAGAAATTCTCAGAAATTCGCTATCATTTCGACTTTCGAAATTATGTACTTCGGAAGTGAACTGCTTATCGATTCAGGAATTGAAACACACTAAATATGGTTACTAGGTTCTTCCTTCCTAATAAAAGAATGTGATTTGTTTTTAATATTGCATGTTTGCTTAAAATTTTGCTTAAAAATTGCATGAGTGTTTGTGGTATGAACACATGACATGGTATATAATTTTACTTACATTTTGCACCAATAAATCATGAAACTAACTGCAACTGGGGCAATTCCACAATAATTCACAAAGCATTAACAATGTGGATTGAATACGTTCAGAAACCGGAATGAACCGAAAAGCAGAACACCAATTTTCACTTTCGAACTTTCAATTCACAATTAGCTTTTCTAAAGATTTATGGAACATCGAATTTCACTTCCGTCATGTGAATTCACAGTAAATGGAATGCAGAACAGGGGCGAATAGTTACTCTACATATTCGTAGGCATGTAACTAGTCAATTATCAGTTATCACCTAAGTCAAATTCAATACCTGACTTTTTAGTTATTTTTGCGGTCAAATACTTAGCTTATTTTGCATTCCATTGGAATTTTTTTTTTTAAAATTAATTAGCGAACATTTTTCGGTCAATAATAATTAATAATAATTTTTGCCGTTGACGTTGGATTATCTCAACAACGCCAATTTCTAGATTATAACATGTAGCCTGGATCACGTTTTGGTGCTATAATGGCATGTTAATGGATGGATGGATGAACTATGAAATTTGATATTTATAAAATGCATGACTAATGTGTCGTACATTTTTAGTCTTATTCTTAAAGGCTATTGGTACTCATATAATAACTATAAATAAATATTTGTTTATTTTGTTTGTACAAATATATACTTTCTTTACATAAATCATATGTTACCAAAATTTCTTATCTAAACCAGAATAAAAGTGTGCTTTATCTTTCTTAAAATCTCTGAGTATAGTTCTCATTTATTCTCGAATAGGAATTTCTAAGCCCATTTATGGGTATCAGTTTTCCGGTAAAGTAAACAAACAGGCATATCGATTTATCGAAAAAGTGAGCGTTTGCTATGTTCTGAATCTTCTGTTATAACAATTTTGTTTGTATTTTATTTTTTTCATTTTTTTGTGGAGTATTTTATTCCCAATGTAGGTATACAAGCACTCAACTAATTGTTTTTGTTCCTTGTCGATTTTTCGAGATGTTTTAAATATTGAATTTGACATTTGAATCTGACACTTAATTGAGTTTTTCCAATAGGAAACGCTATATAGACGGTGTTCACATTGGACTTACTCCTCGGATTTTTTTTTGGCGTCTATGTACTTTTTCTCGCTCCCACTTGGTAGTGAGAAAGAAAAGGGCCAGTGATTTTTTTAAAAAATTGTGGAATTTTTTAAAAAATTGTGGATTTTTTTAAAAAATTGTGGATTTTTTTAAAAAATTGTGGATTTTTTTAAAAAATTGTGGATTTTTTTAAAAAATTGTGGATTTTTTTGACGTTTCCTTTTGTGACATCTGTTTTGTTAGTATTTAGTTTTTGTTTGGCACTTAAATACTACAGAATCCAAATTTTTTTTTTTTTAATTTGAAAACTATTTTTTTAGTGAAATATTAATTTTGTGATTGAAAAATTTATAATTAAATTCTCCGGCGAGTAAAAATTTGTGTTTTAAAAAAAAATCGTAAATCTGAGTCCAATGTGAACACCGTCCATAAGGCGTTTTCCTTTATTAGTTCAGAGCGGAGCTTGAGCTGTCAAAAAAAGCTTCTTTTTTTTTTGAGTTCAGATTTCAGCGCGCTCAGAAATTGGAATTTGTGTTTCTTTTCTCGTGCAGAACTAGCTCGGAGCGTGCTCCATGAGCTCAGATAGGGGTGTTCATATTTTCACATTTTTTTGAAATTCACGGCATAATAAATTTTTGATGGATGAAAACCAATAGCGTTCACTTTTTTCAAACACGCTGTCATTATCATTCACTGCTCAATAGAATTTTGTCCATGGCAGACCAACCCAGAGTATCGATGAAATTTCAGAAAATGAGAAATTTAACTTCATTTACGTATTCTAAATCTGCAGAAAAATGAATATTAACCTCATTAAATTTACCTAAAATATTCCTATTGCCTTTTAAAATCATTGCATAATTTTTTCTCACGATGTCCACGGGTTGAGAACTTTCTTCAAAATGAAATTTGCTTTAAGTTGCACAATACACATGCATGTTGTTCACATTCCAAAATATGCTTGTCATGCCAGCAAAATATCAAAATATTTTAAGATCTATCCAGACTTCTTGACATGCCGCTGAATTGAGCGTTCACGCATTATCAAAATCAAGCCAATCTGCCGAGCTTGTCAAACAAATTTAAGAATGTAAACCCCCCCTAATAAAATAATCGAGCAGACGGTGTAAAAAGCTTAGCGTAGCTCACTTCATACATCTTTCATGTTATTTGACAGATATGACGATTTACTGGCTGAACAGAATGGTGACGGAGACGGAACTGGAGCCGGAGCTGGAGCTGGAATAGCTGTCAAAATATTGAATACACGCTAATTCAATGTTGCGAACACAACGGAACATAGACGCATACGGAGCTGCAGACGCAGACGGAAGAGTTCACCAACTTTTAACTTTTCACGTACGGCACTTTTGACGTTTCAAATTGTATAAAGAAAAAAAAAAACAACTTTTTGGGTCGGAAAAAAATATTGTGGTTATTTGTATCGCGAAAAAAATTATTTATTAAAAGGAAAATTATTGGAAACAAAAAATGTGAATTCTGAGCTTGTACACAAGAATATTCTTTTGTTTTTCTTCAAAATACTTTCAAAGCTATACAGCTCCATTGTGGACATGTACAAAAAATAACGTACGACACTTTTTGACAGCTCTTCCAGTTCCGTCTGTGGCTCCAGTTCCGTCATTCTATTCTGTTCATCCAGTTAGTGATTAGGTGTGTTTCATAATTAAATCGTAGAGAGCTCTGAACACATTATGCTCAGAGTTCTGCTCGGAATCAATTCTTCTGAACTATAAAAGAAAAATGCCTACAATCGCTTATTTTTCGAGGGAAAAATACAATGTCGCAATTTACGGATTTGCACACGGACATTTCCATGAGTTGCAGAGACGTGCCTGTGCTAATATTTTTATTTTATACGATTCCTATTATTTTATGTGTGAAATTTCAGGTCTGTATTTGGCGCAAAAAATGCATTTTGACTCGTGTAAAAGCGGCGACAACGGTCAACGTGAGTGTAGTCAAATCGTTCAACATTTTACGTGCTGCATTAATTGAAGGGTAGAAATCGCGTAAATACACGTCAAAGTATTTGGGGAGTATACCTATATTGATTGACTACAGCCAAAAATTTTTAAACTCATTTTAGGAAACTCTACACTCGTTAAAGGCTGATTTCCAATTGAGCGTTGGCGTTAGAGACGCTTACGTATACGTTTACAAGCTTTACGAACGCGTCGACATGACAAACGACTTGAAGAGAACCTGAAAATCAAAATGAACCTCCATAACTGTAGTTTCGAATTCCTTTCAACAAACTAATCCATTTTTTTTTGAAACAAAATCGATTTTTTTCTTTCAATAAAATTAATTAGTCCAGAAAAATCGATTTTTCTTCTAAATAAATCGATTTTTTTGTTGAAAGGAATTCGAACATTAGTTTAACTGTCAAAACACACGCTGAAGTTGATTTTTTTCAACTTTAACGTTGAGGTAGCTTATGTTACGTTGGTTTGTGTACATGCTAATTTGTGCCAAATCGTAACATTACTGCTCAACGCGTCATTGGCCACGTTCATTACCACGTTTTTGACAGATCTAAAAATTCAGTTCTGAAAAACGTAACACTGAACGCACAATAAAGTCTGAAATTATTTATTCTGTTTTTATTATTTTTTACACTTTTACTTTTTTACACCGAAAAGCGATACGAGACCCAGACGATCAGACCACACACCAAAAAAAAAAAACTGGATCAAGAACTGTTTTTTTGTTGCTTTAAGCTGTCATCTGAATTTTCAGATAGAATTTTTCATCTGAAAATTCAGAAAAAAACGTAAGAAACGTAACTAAATGTCAATCGACGTCAACTGAATTTTTATGACTGCTGGCCAATCAGAAGCTCTAAAAATGACAGTTCAGAACTGTCAAATGTGCTGTTGAACGCGGCCATTGTAAACAATTTGCATAAATTGCTTTATGTGAACTTTCGCGTTGACAGAAAAATCTGTCAAAGCGACGCCCAACGCGCCATTGGAAATCAGCCTTAACTCTTAAATTATTACAATCGATGCGTTAAAACTTTGACAGTAAAGGCATTTACGCTGCTGATGCGAAACGAAATTTGTATCTGATGTTCAACAAGACATAAATGTACATTATTTTACCGTCATCATTATCAAATTTTTTTCATCGAGATTTACGTTCAAGACAAGTCGCTCTGATCAATCCTCAATTATGAAGACGACGATGAGTGCGACTTTTAAACCAAATTTTACCTTCACCTTCAAATTAAAACCAAATCAAATGCCACAAAACAACAAACGGCAGTATCTTTGCAGATAGGTACAATAAATTATAATTAAAATCTAATTAACATAGAATAACTACCGGGCATTAAAAAAGTCCACTATTTTATGATCCTAAACCATAAAACTTTAAAAAAAAAAAAAAAAAAAAAAAAACTCTGCTATACGTGATCAAGTTTTCTGTTCATTATAATATGTTAAATAAAATAATAAAAAATTGTTTTTGTTTTGGATAATATACGTTACCTGAAACTCGTAGGCAAAATCATAGTCGTCTGAATTCATTATTAAAAAATAAAAAAAAAACAAACCAAACTATACCACGATCACGAACAGAAACAAAATTAATTCAAATAAATCCAATTAAAGATTTTTTTTACACAAGGAAAAAATCACAATTTTTATAAAATTCGTTTGTTTTTTTTTTTAATAAATCCAAAACAATGCCATTTTTTGTATTCACAATTTAAATGTTTATTATATTTGTTGATTTGATTTTTATTATTTTTTTTTTTTTTTTGTTTTCAAAAACCATGTGCTCTAGGGAGATTAAATCCAATGGAATATGTGCTGATAAATATTTATAATTTTTTTTTCTTCTATAAATAAACAAAATAGACGGAAACACTTTTTTTTTTAATTTTTTTTTTGAAGATGATGACAAAATCGTGATGACAAACTACACGCGCTTCGGGGAATTTGCTACATAAAATTCAAATGCTTCCGTGCGCTGCGACGGGCGGGCGGCGGCGGCGGTAGAAGAAGAACAAGTTGTGGTGAAATTTATGTACAATAATTGCTGTTAGATGCTTAATAAACTTGCCTAGGTATACCGTATACACTGCCTGTTTTGTGGTGGTGACCTAATGGTATTTATTCCCAACCAACAAAACAAAAAAAAACATGTTTTTTTCTTTTGTATTTTTAATTAACTTGTGATAAACTATCTAAATGGTTAATGTAATTAGTCGGTTGAGCAAGAGAATTCCACTCAAACTCTAAATTGTTTAAATCAATTTAATTGAGATGGGATTTTGAAAATAAAAAAACATACGTAAATTGCCAATAAAACAGATACTTAATATCTTATATGTTGGAATTCCAGTATTGTACAAACAAAAAATCAAATAAAATTATCTACCGGCATCAGACATATAATATAATTTTTATAAATCATTATGGATTGTCTTAATTCATATAAATAATTCACTGATTAGATAGAGTCAACCGTCAACATTGTTGTTATTGAATTTACAATCGAAACAAATAAAAAATGAAATCATTTCTGTTTTAAAATAATACAGGTATCTCTAATATTAATATTTGAATTAGAAATATAAATAAACAATTTTCAATTTAATAAAAATAACACATATAAAAGTGTTAAACCATTTTGTTAAACGATGCAATTTAAAGGGTGCTTCAAAAAAAAAATAAAAATTGTGAAAAGATCTCATTGTGAATTAAATTAACAATGTTTGACACTTGACGTTGTTTGACATAAGGCAACTAGCTAAACACAATGGTGATGATTTGACAAGCAGCACTCTCAAGGTTAAAATTAATACAAACTCGTTAAAATGAATACAATGAAGCCATTGCGTTAGTTAGGACGCTAGTAATTGGTTGCCTTTTAATAATCACGTGTGGCTTTTATATCAGGAAGTCAATTCTGTGCCTACGTTCTGTAACTCTCACATAGCAAAAATCAGTCGAGAAACGGTGAAAAATGGAATAAAACTCATATAATTTGTTTCAGTTCTCATCGTTTCTCGACCAATTTTATCGATGTGAGAGTTACAGAACATAGGCACTGGTTCTGTGCGAAAAGTATGTCTAATAAATGATTTTTCATATTCGCTGTGAAGCATTGCTTTAACTTTTTCGATTAACTGGACACTCAACAAAATTTGCACGAAATTCGGTAGAAAATTACGCACAAACCTTATGAACGCACCCAAATGCAATCCATTCAAAGTGGAACCCATTTAAAATGACAGAATTCAAAGTATGAAACAACAAAAATAAGCGATTGACAGTCTGGACAGCCAAACAAAATTAAGAAATTTGAGATGTAATCACTTTTTCTATAATTTGCCAAAATTGCTTATTTCAGCGCTTATGAAAACGTAGTTTATGATACCAAAATTTGCATTTAAATAGCTAAAATTAGTGACATTTGAGAAAACATCGCAACGAATAAAAAAATGACATGTTAACGAAATGTCAAACTCGACAAATATTCGTAGGTCCCCTTTCACACAAGGCAACTGAGTTGCCGGCAACAATTAGTTCATAGGCGAGAAGGGCAGGAAGAAAGAGGGGGAAACGAAATCTCCCCGGTCAACAAATTCAGGAGATTTTTTTGACACTTCTCTTCACACTACGTTTGTGTGCGTTCAACCAAGGTAGTTTAAAAGGAAAATACAGCAAGTCTCTTCCGACTTTGTATCTTCGTGTGAAAGGTACAAGAGATTGTTAAGGAGATTTAAAGAAAACGTCAAAAAAATCACCAGCAATTAGTATCTTCGTGTGAAAGGGGACTAGGTCTTATATGTATAAATAGCCCATTCTGATAAAGCGGTAGGGGGCCATTGAGATGAGAAAAAGTGCTTCGTTTACAATACCTCTGTTCCTTTACTGCCCATTTTAGTCCGAAGTTCTGTCAAAGTTCATATAAAAAAAAATAAAAATGGACCAAATCTGGATGTTTTGGGCAGTAAACGAACAGACCTAATATAACAAAACAGACTCACTTTTGTCATCTTCACTTTAACCGATTCAATGAATCCACGGATCATCCATGCTGCATAAATACGTTACAAATATTTTCCTGTCATATCCGAATCAAAAGCGGATATATATGTAAGTTTGTAATACAAAATTGGTAAAACAATTTTTAAAAGTGCATAACTCCAGACGAGTATAAAGGTGTGGATACCATAATCCACATGAATTATTCTATTGACTTTCGAAATTGTAGCTAGGTATTTATATATATAAAAAAGCTATTTATATAATTAACAATTTTCACGTAGCAGAAAAAGTATGTCAACTCAGAAATGTATCACAGGCGTGCGCCTATTATATATTCAGCTCTGCGTAGGCACCGGCATTTTATCCTACGTGATTGTTGACGAGCGTTTTTGCGTAGGTTGTACCTACAGTCTACGCTGCACATCAAATAACAGTAAAACTTATATACATTCTGAATATTTTGTCTACGAATGACGGCTCAGCAGACATTTTTGCATCAAAAATTACAATAATTCAATTATTTTATTTTTAATCGATTCCAGAAAAAATAATGCATATGAATAAATTATTAAAAAATAAGAAAAAACGATAATGATAGTAAATAAACAGAACTTAAATTAACTGCAACCGCCATTTTCCTTCAATGTTGACAGATGATCAAAGTTGAATGACATTTAAAACAATATTATAAGTTTGTGTTTCTGTTGCAGAATTATAAACAATAAAACAGAACAAATTATTCGATAAAAAAAACAAATAAACAAAAGTAGGTACATGGGTATAAATTCAAAAGAATTTGAAGTTGCGAATAAAAAATGATTCATTTAATCCACAAAATAAGGTAGCTGAAATTGTATACACTTCTTCATCAGTCATAATATTATGCCAGTCCAACAAAGTAAACAAGGACACAATTTGATAAACAATGACAAACGGGAGAGTTTCATTATGGGTCTGTTCGTTACTTCCCAAAAACAACCAGATTTAAAACAATTTTATTTTGTTTATATGAACTTTGACAGAACTTTGGACTAAAATGGGCAGTTAGGTAATTTTGCATAAATCGAGAAACAGATTGATACAGCAACAGCACCGTCAACAGCAATAGCGGCCGCCTTTAATTTAGAACCAACGTATTTCAATTGTCCAACACAGATAAGAACAGCAACAGCAACGTCAACGGCGGCGCCGTTAGGCCTAAGTCCTAAATTTGCTGTTGCTGGTGTGGTACCTACCATGAAGAAAATGCTTTGATTTGAAACGTCAAACAGATACAAAAATGTAGGTGCTGTTGCTGGTGGCAATGTGTTTGAGAAATTTTTGCTGGCCAGCGTGCTGTTTGTTGTTGACGGTGCTGGTGCTGTTGCTGGTTTAATCTGTTTCACGCTTAACTTGTCCGAAAAATGTTTGGTTTATCAAATATTAAGTCTGTTCGTTTACTTCTCAAAGATGGAAATTTTTACAAGTTTAAGCGTAGTTTATACATCAATGCGAAGTGATATCTAAATCGAAATGAAACATCAATAAATCTTGCCTCGAAAGGTTTTTAAAGAAAATAAATTTTGTTTTATATTTGGTTTAGGTAAGTCCGTTGAATTATATTCACTTCGACCTAAATTTCTTCCTCCTTGTCGCTTAAATAATTGCATTTAATTTTATTAAATTTTTCACTCCTGGGAAAAAACCTCATTTTTAGTATGAAAATTTCACTTCACTTCGATATATAAACTAGGCTTTATTTACAATTTTATTTTCTTGTATTTGAATTTTGACAGAACTTTGGGAATGAAACGGAGAGAAGTACCAAAAAGGTTCGTTTGTTTACTTGTCAAAAGCTCTGTCAATTTGACACTTTCAATTGACCTATTTGTATTTATTACGGTCTACACTTATGTATGTCGGTTTTCATTGCAATGTGAAAAAATATCCTCTCAAAATCCAGGATCACTCTTTTGAATAAAACATGTCGGCATAGAAAATTTCATCTTTAAAGCATGTCGGCCTGTATTTCAGTAGTATCGGCGACGATAGACTGTGGATTCACTTTCAAATAATTTCCCAATGAGGATGCAGCCTCAAAGGGCTCATTTTTTTTTTCGATATACCTACAAATCAAAAAGAAAGCGTTTCGTGCGATTTACAGAAAAAATACTTAGTCTCTCAAGTTTTTCACTGGCTAAATTAAACATTTTTTCGAAATTGACATTTTCCGAAAAATATAACAAAACTTTCAAAAACCCATAGCCGTATTCCAAAACGTCAAATCAAATTTAATTTTACCGGCAAAATTAGATCTGTTCGTTTATTTTCCCAAAACTTCCCGCCTGGAAAAATGACAAGTTTTTGTCAAGTTTAGGCAAGGCCCTGGCAAGATTTCGGAGGTATTCAAAAACACGTTTTTTCTTGATAAAAATAGCAAAAGTTTATTTTCAACTATATCATCCTGCTAGCCGTCGTCGTCAAGGAATTGTCTCTCGTCAACAATACAGACTACAAGCAACTGTAGATACCAGACACTGACTGCAATATTTGGAACAAATCTAGTTTGTACTAGTCAGGGCTAAGGCATAACTTAACTGACGAGGCAAAAAGGTACATAACTGGCTAGGGCCTAGCGAATGCCTGTACATAGTAAGCCTTGCTAGATGCTTGTTAGTAACTATGAAAAACTTGCCAGGGCCTTATTGAAAACTAGATTCTTTTTACAGGCGGGTTTCAACAACAACTTTCAATTTCTACCAGTTTAAGTCCAAACTTCTGTCAATGTTTATATAAAAAATACAGTTGAACATAAATTGTTAGGTAGTTATGTTCAGTTTTGGGAAGTAAACGAACAGAACTTATATGACAGTGAAGTATGCAAAGTATACGCAGTCTCTGCTACATATATTTTTTATCATGAAACAATAATAACTTGATATGAATATCACTCAATAAAAAACTAAAAATTGTATCACAAAGAAAAAACAACAAAAAGCAATTTCAACATTTTTTGAAACACCCTTTAAACAGACATAGGTTAGGTATGTATATTATATCAGACTAATAAATAATAAATGCCGTCATAATTAAGTGATGATGTAATAAAATTGCATCTTTATGTCTCTAGACAATGTAGAACACTATACAAAAACCAAAATCTTCAAAAAAAAAAATAAAAAAAAGAATTCAATTCCGAATTTCTATGCATAAATTTTTGCCAGCCACGACTAAGAAATTCAAAATAATAGGCTTTCTAAAAATAGACATCGCGTAGGGCAGGAATTGGAACACCACTGGGTCACTCAATTTACATACATACACAATACATAGAATATGTTTAAATAGGTATATACTATATTTGATGTATTGTTTAAAGGGAAGCACTTATAGTTGCTCTTATTTTAAACGATGCTATGTACTATGTTACAGATGGTTTGAGTGCTCCATCAAGAAGCTTTCAAGGACTCTCATGCATAAAAATGCAAAGCAAAAGCTCTTTCTCATATCGATTGAAAGGCAAAAATACAGGACAGCTGATTAGAATAGAAGATTCCAAAAAAAAAAAAAAACTTTGCTGTTTTTAGAGCAATAGGGTAGGTAACTGAATTTTTCAATTCAACTCGATAAATCATTTGTATTTTTTTTTTTTTACAACAGGGAAGATAAGTTTTCTAGCATCAACATTCCGAACTTATTTGTGAAAAAAATCCAGTTTTCCGTTCAAATTAAGTTAACATTAATTTTTGTTCATATTTAATCACGCACTCGAGTAGGTATTTTCCACATAAACCGCCACCAACGTCGCGCCGCACCGCACCGCACCGCACCGGCCGTGTCAAATTGATAACAAAATCAATACAATCAAAATTATTTATAAATAAATAAATAAATAATATTTATTTTCGAGTGTATAGGTTATGACATCATAAATATATTATTTTACTTCGGCAACACACACAATATGGTTTTGATGTGAGAATAACTTTTCTTTTTTTTTGTCTCGCCCTCCAACCGAACTATAATTTTTTTTTTGTATAAATTAATATAATTCAAGGTCGCATAGATTCATTAACATTTTTTTACACTTTTTCATTCAAGAATGCGCGTGGATTTAACAGCGATTTTTTTTTTGAAATATTTAATCCATAAATTTGAAAAAAAAAAAAAAAAAATTACAATGTATAATAATTTGAAGAGGAACAAACGTTAAGGGAGTGCTGCTGGAAAAAAGCTCATCCCACAGCGACGACCAATTCAAAACTAAACGAATGCCGAAACTTGAATAAACTTTCAAGTCGCCAGTTCTATATTTTTTTGATGGGGGATTGGGGATGGATGTGCTTTTTGGCATGTTGGTTACTCACCAATCTCGCATCATCATAATCACCAGCACCAGCCCTCCCACCCAGTTTCACTCTTTTAGTCTTCAGCATTAAGTGTAGCGCCATTGTTAAGTCTTGGGGGGTTTGGGAAGCAGTCAAAGGCGAGGTATTGGTTAAAAGCTTGCATGCATAGACCGGCGAGACCGATTAAGATACATTTTTGTATTGTATTTGTAATTTTGTCGAGCTTTTTCTTCATTTGCCGGTTGTTGTTGATGGAATGTAAATATATAAATTTTTCTAGCAACTTTTATAGACAAAATAGAGAACACTGTGGCAATTCTTTGTGTCTCAGAGAGAAATGTTAAAAGTGTTTCTTTTGTTTTTGAGAGTAAAGTACTTCTCAAAGGCTTAAAGCGATATGGAAACGAATGTCAACAAAATAATAATAATAATAAAAAAAATAACAAGGCCAGAACACTACACTACAACACACAGTGTGTACCTACATACGCACATAGGTTGTAAGTACTTGAGAACTCGATGATCTGATGTCATAGCACGATAAAGAAGAAAACCGCACTAGACTTGACTTTAATTGTAAGTTTTTTTTTGTTTTTAATTGAATTATTGATTATTATCGGTGAATAAATGCCATCTTGAAAATGAATAAAAAAAAATGTTAAATATTTCATTGAGATGTGAAACAAAGGCATATGAACTTGGAAAAAATCGAAATTAAGATTTGAATTTAATATCGATTCCGAATTGAAATAAATACAAAAACGTATTAGCAACCAATTATTTAACAGTAACGGTCCTAGTTTTAAAGTTACTTAGAACGGTATCAACTCATTTCTTCACACAAATAATAAGCCATAGGTATTTCTATCAATTTGGTGCAGAGCTTTCTTTACTGCCTGAACAGAATAGAATGCTGGAACCGGAGCTGCAGACGGAACTGGAAGAGCTATCAAAAAGTGTCGTACGTTAATTTTTTTACGTGCCCACAATGCAGCTGTACAGCTTTGAAAGTAGAAAGAAGAAGAAAGAAGAAGAAAAACAAAACAATATTCTTGTGTACAAGCTCAGAATTCACATTTTTTGTTTCCAAAACTTTTCCTTTTAATAAATAATTTTTGTTCGCGATACAAATAACCACAATATTTTTTCCGACCCAAAAAGTTGTTTTTTTTTTTTTTTTTTTTTCTTCATACAATTTGAAACGTCAAAAGTGCCGTACGTGAAAAGTTAAAAGTTGGTGAAATCTTCTTCCGTCTGCGGCTGCAGCTCAGTATGCGACTACGTTCCGTTGTGTTCGCAAAATTGAATTTGTGTGTATTTAATATTTTGACAGCTTTTCCAGCTCTCTGCTTCCGTCTCCGTCTCCATTCTGTTCAGACAGTTAGGTACCTATTATAACTCGATAAATCGTCAAAAAATTGGCGATTGTGACTTAATTAAGTTCTCCTGAAATGTCGCGGCGTTAACATCACACACAAACCGTTTTAAGAAATATTGCTTAATTTTTTCTATGACTTTTCGGAGAAATTTTATTAACATTTACTTGAAAATCTACTTAAAAATAACGAGGTGATGACAAATACAAATGTGTACAAACATTCTTGGAATAATAAAGTTACGAATTAAAAAATGTGTTATCTTTGTTCTATATTTAAAACAGAGAATTTTATAATGACTTTAGTTTCAGTGCATTATGAGTTTTTGAAATTATAGGTATTTTTAAAAATTCGAGTCAGGAATTTATCAAAATTTGTGTCCATGCTCTGTAAGTCTCAGATCGATAAAATTAGTCGAGAAACGATGAAAAATTAAAAAAAACTACGTGAGTTTTGTTCCATTCTTCATCATTGACAGTGACTAAAAAAAAAACATGACAGACTAGCTCTGAAAAAAGCTGTTGAATAATTTATTTTCAAATAAATTTCCAACTAAATTTGTTCACTAGTGACCACACTGTACCTGCATTTATTAGATGCGTTCGTTTGCTTCTGAAAACTGCCAATTTTTACCATTTTTTTTTATATAAACTTTAATATAAATTGAACTAAAATTGGTAAAGAGGCAATTTTGCGAAGTAAACGACAAGAGCAATGGCTTACAGTTCTGATATGGTAAATAAACAGAACTAACAAAACTGACAGTAAATTCGCTGTCAGTTTGTTTTGATTTTTTTTTTTTTGTTGAAAAAAATTAGGTAGGTATGTACATAACATATGTACCTACAAATCCACTGCAGTTTTTTACTACATTTTTTCCACTGACTCTAAAATTGTGAAATTTCGAGTACTAAAATCTTTTCTATTCGAGAAATATTAAAAACAGTTTAATAAATAGATAATAACACTTTATTAACTTGGGCCAAAAAAAAAAAAATGCTGTCAGTTTCTTTAGTTCTGTTTATTTACTATATCACAAAACTGTTATTAAACACAATTTCCTACTGACTAAATTGACGCGCGTCATGCGGGTCAATGAGTAATCACATTAAACTTCTAAGCGGCGGCGTTTGCAACTGCAGCTCCACTGTATTCACTTCAACAAGTTGTTTGTATTTGAACTTTGACAGGTTAGAATGCGCGTCCATTGTATTCATCGAGTAACTGGCTGAACAGAATGGTGACGGAGACGGAACTGGAGCCGGAGCTGGAATAGCTGTCAAAATATTGAATACACGCAAATTCAATGTTGCGAACACAACGGAACGTAGACGCATACGGAGCTGCAGCAGCAGACGGAAGAGTTCACCAACTTTTAACTTTTCACGTACGACACTTTTGACGTTTCAAATTGTATGAAGAAAAAAAAAAAACAACTTTTTGGGTCGGATAAAAATATTGTGGTTATTTGTATCGCGAAAAAAATTATTTATTAAAAGGAAAATTGTTGGAAACAAAAAATGTGAATTCGGAGCTTGTACACAAGAATATTCTTTTGTTTTTCTTCAAAATACATTCAAAGCTGTACAGCTGCATTGTGGACAGGTAAAAAAAATAACGTACGACACTTTTTGACAGCTCTTACAGTTCCGTCTGCGGCTTCAGTTCCGTCATTCTATTCTGTTCAGCCAGTAAGGCAAATTCATTAGGCCTTTCCACGAATATTATTGGGTTTTCCAATGGTAAAAAAAAAATCAATTTTTTTTTATCCAGATCTGTCGACAATTTCCGCCTTCCAATGGGCAAACAAAATTGTTTTTTTTGGAAAAAAAATCAATTTAGCAGATCTGGATTGAGTGGCAGATCTACCCCTCTTTTACTAACACCACTATACACCAGTACAATTGAAAGCTACCAGTTTGACAACACAAGGTCCACAGACACCAATTTAAACTAATGCCATGACAAGAAAAAAATTAAATTTGAAATCGTACTCCATTCGCCACGAAAAAAATCAAACTTTAGGCAGAAACGTAGTATTTTACTACGTTTTCACTGCAAGCTAATCTCGTTTATATTTCATAAATCCCAAATAGTGTTTTCACCAGAAAAAAAGATTAAAAAATAGATTAATTTTGACAGAACCTTTCAAAATGCAGATGGTGGGTAATTTTTCTTATAAAGTGGAAGTGAGATTGCAAGTTTGCTTTATGTCAAACGATAAAAAAAAGATGGTTTCCCCAATAGGTATGTTCGAATTTTACCTATGAAGATTTAAATGAGATTTATGTATTTTAAATCTTGATTTGAGGAGATTAAAATTTGTATGGTCAATCACGGGACTTGTGAAGAGATTTGTGGTAAATCTACTAAATCTCGGTTTAGTGGTCGGTGAAAACGTAGTAAAAGGAAAACCCCACTAGATCTCAGAGATTTCGTCCAAACGAAATGTCAGCAAACGATTCCGATTTTTTTCTCCTCAGTATTTTGAGAAATTTTTCTGAGGAATCTTGTTTATGAAGCTGACTCTCTGATATCTTATTTTTCAGAACTTGCCTATTGCATGGGAAAATGTACGATTTGGAAGATGATTTCGGAAAACGACGATTTCCAAAAGTATGCTATTTCCTCGTGTGAAGTCTTTTATAGAGCCAAACAAGTTAAGTAGGTTTCACTGAGTTGCAAAATATGTGCATCAAAATTACAAATTGCAAAACTTATGGGGTTTTCCATTAGTAATTTAAAATTTTAATGAAAAAATTGATTTATTTTGTGGTGAATGGAACACAATTTCAAATTGATTTATTTTTGTCACTGTATTTATGCATTATAGCTTCTATTTCAATACTTCAAAAAAATCTTCATCCCTCGATTTACTTTTAGAAGAGAAATATGAACTTGATAAAGTTGCGGGTTCATTTCAAACTGCTACAATTTATTTATTAGCAATTATTTTCCACATTTGTTCAACATAATTTTCACAACCGAAATATCAATGAAAAATACTTGCAAATTGACAGCTGGATTAATGTTGATATTAGTACAAGGAGGGGTAAATCTGCCGAAAAATTTAGATTTACAAATTTGATTATAAATCAAAAATAAATTGATTTATTTTGCCCAATGGAACGCAAAAAGAAGGGAAATTTTCTTTTTGACAGATACAAATCAAAAATAAATTGATTTATTTTACCAATGGAAAACCCCATTAAAAACGTAAAAATACATAGTGACAGTATGAGTTGAGTTCATAAAAGCATCCAAAACACATCAGCTTGAAGTTTATGCATCATTTGATGAAACTTTGCAATAGTGAAGACGTTTACACAAAAAACTCATGCTTGCTTGATGCATTTATGAATGTTTGAAGGAAGTGTATCATTTCTGTAACGATATATTTCTGTCTATCTGAGTTTACACTTTCGTTATGGCATTTTATTTGAAAAAAAAAGAGAAGTTTGTTAAACATTTTTTTATTGCTCATTATTCAAATTATTTATTAATTTTTTATTTTTCTACGAATGAAAAAAAAATTCTTATCATCGGCGATGAATAATAATTAAGGTAGCTCTTGGATACGTCATTAAAATATTTAAATTTGTTTGTTCAAATATTTGCGTTTAAAAACGCAAACTAAAATTTATGCAAATATTGCAAAGTATCTATCGATAGTATGATTTGCCGATGCGTATGAAAAGTGTAGTGCTTTAGTTCGAAAATGATTTTTTTTGAATTTTGAAACGAAATAGTCAATTTAAATGCTGAAGGGTAGAACAATAAAAAAGGATGAACGCATTGATTCAATTTTATCTGTTTTGTAAGTTATAAGTATTTACCTTTGTACCTAGACTAAACCCCAGTTTCATTCATTCATTCATTCATCCACCAAAAATTTCAAACCTAAAGTCTTAACTACATTGGCCACTTTTTGCAAAAGTAAAAATATTTTTTTACCCGCTAGCGCAGTTGTTTTGTGAAAAAGAATGTATACAATTCTTTTTAAACCAAAATTTAAGCTTTCTGCGTCATTTTTATAAGTTTCCCAGTGAGAAAAACTATCCCAAAATGAGTTTGAAAATTTTGAATTTTGTACTTTTTCACTTTTTTGGCTTATGTAGTTAAGGCTTAACTTGTGCCTAAAAAGTTAACATTTAATTGAATTTTTTGGCTCTTAAAGTTAAATTAATGTAGGAGAGGATTTTTATTTTTAATTCATTGAAATTTATCTAGAATTGATAAAAATTGTCACGCATTTGACAATTTTAAAAAGTTTCAATTAAAAGAAAGTGCATAACAAAAGACTAAATTCATGTCACGCGATAAATTTACTCAAAAAAAAAAAAAAAAAAAACAACAATCATTTGGCATTGAATGAGCTTTTTTGATGTTATTATTTGAATAAAAACGAAGTCATTTCCAAATGAGTATGATATCATTCATAATAAAGTCAATTCAAAACCATTTAGTTTCGTTCCATTCAATATAAATAGGTACTCATATAAACTAACTATTTTACAAGTTAACACCGTTGAAATATTTTAAAACATCAAAAGCAAATATAAAAAAAAAATAGACTTTTATTTTTCAACAAATATACATTTTTTCTTAGGTTTAGCATGAATATGACGTCATTGACCAGATCCGACAGAATATAGTGAAGTGAGCTGTTTGGAATTCATAACCGGGGTCATGATACAAAAACCACAAATTAATGCAAAGGAGTGGGTAAACTGGTTCTTATTTAAAGATTTTAAATTTACCTATCTCAAAAGATATAACGATACATGGTATGCATATGTTTATTCATTCTATTGTTGAAACAAAAACAAGACACGAAATTAAATAAATAAGTTCCTAACTGAGTATAATTGAGTTATGTTTTATTTTTTTTTTTTTTTCTCACACGTTTTACTTTTTCGGCTTTTGTGGACTCTTCAATGGCAATAATGGGACAGAAGAAATATAAAGCGAATTTATATGGGTGGGCTTTTGGAAGTCTTAGCCATAGAAGGCATATTATGAGTTCATGTGGAATAAGAGGACATAGAAACAAGTTTGGAAATATTTAATTCTAGCTAAGAAGTATGGTTTTTGTCATTTGCTTTTTTTGTCAATATGACGAGGATGTGACATTTGTTTTGTTTTCAAAAATGCACGACATTTTTGCTTTTGATGTGTTAAAGGTTTTTTTTTGTAGTGCAAAAACTTGTTTTATTAAGCAGCTATTTCTTAGAATAAACAACCAGTTCCGATATGGCGCTGAATTTAGGAAGAAACAAGATTTGAAATCGCTCTTTAAAATCTTTTCTAAATTAATTTAGGTATTTAGGTTATTTTTTTTTGTAATAAAAATTCCAAATTTTAAAATTGTTTACCTACATAACAGAAGTTTTTATTGATTAAGCCATTTAACAAAAACATTATTTAATAATATATTTTAAGACATTATAGTGTCTAAAAAGATAGTGAGTGTCAAAAATATTTGTATGAGATTTTCAATTACGATGGATTCTGTTACGGCCATATTTTTTGACTTTCTTCAAAGCTAGTTTAATGGAAAAAACTTGTTCTATATAAGGGTTTCGAGTTTGAAGTTTTTCGCAAATTTTTATTACTTTCCACATCTAAATCAAAATATTCATACATATTTTGACATCTTAATCAAATCACAATTGGCCAAGAAAGAAAGGAAAAGAAAGTGTTTTTGAAGAATCTTGTTTATACATATTTAATTCTCCTGCTCTTTCAAAGTGACGGAGGAAAATTACTGAGCCCTCTGAAATATAAACTGACCAAATAATTCAAAAATTCCAAATCAATAATTGTTTTTGATAAACTTAAAACTCTAAATGCCTAAAGAACTAGTTTTTAAGTGAAATTAAGTTTGAAGAAAGTTAAGAAATTAGAAAACGTCAAAAAATCTTACTAATCTCATTTAATCTTGTTTCCTCGTGTAAAAGGGAATCGTTCTATGAAATGTGTTTCCCTTATTTCCAAAAAATAACCCCTTTATGGAGTTAGGTACAGGATAGCTGATAGCCGAAAAAAGGCTGATAGATCAGTGAAATTATTCCGTATTTTTAGTTCTAAAAGTTTTACGAGCGTTTGGTATATTTTAGAAACTCTCAAACTGTGATTGAAATGGCATATCGGCTGTCGGAAATGACAATTTCTATTGCAATCGAAAAACTGCAATTTTTTTTTTCTCATATACTGCAGTACAAAAATAAATAAATCTCCTACAGATATTGTAAATGCATAACTCGGCTAAACAACATCCATTTTGGGGATTTTTTTTTTTTGGATTTGGATTCAACCAGATTAACACACAGCCGAACCAAAAATTGGAAAATTCGACAGAAAATTAGAAAAATTCGACCGAATAATTAGGAAAATCGTGAAAACACCTTGAAATTTCAAAATGTCTGAAATGAAATTGTGTTCGTATGCGTATAACTCGGCTAAACATCATTCGATTTGCATTTTTGTTGAATTTGTATTGAATTATATTAACACACAATGGAGCCGAAAACTGAAAAAAATAAAAATTCGACCAACAAAATCAGAAAATTCTTGAAATTTCAAACTTTCTGAATTAGTTTTTTTCTTCGTACGCACATAACTCGGCTGAAAATCATCCAAATTGGATGGAGATTTTTTTGTTGGATGCGTATTAAACCAGATAAACACACTACGGAGATATAAGTTGGAAAATTAAGCCGGAAAAGTCGGAAAGGCCTGACAACAATTGAAGCTTGCGCTTGCCTTTCAAAAGGACCATAAATAACTTTATCAATTATAGGTGGAAAGATGTTCGCCGGTTCAGCTAGTATAAAATAAAATATTAAACAAACCCAAACTAGAGTGCATTCCGACATGTCTGAGAGCCATAAACCAAATTCAGTGCAAGGATATAAAGAAAATGAAGGCTGCCAATGGACGGCCCACAAAGGTCATACTATCACATTTGATTACCTTCTGACATTTCAGAATATACCTTCACATTTTTTGGGTTCGACCTTAACTTGCAATGCCTTTGTTCTTCAATTTTTTGTTTGTTCCTCCCTGTCTTTAAACCTCGCTATTATCCTATTATCCTATTAATAGCCGTGTTCCTTTGGAGGGGGCAAAGTACTCATGAGTAGATGAAAACAATAATCTGGTACTACCATCTACTCATGCTCTCGCGAGTAGATGAACAGAGTAGTTACGCACCTATCAACCGCTAGATGGCACCTGATTAAAATTAAATTTTTCACGCAAAATGCCTAGGCTAGGCAGATTGTTGGTTTCAGAAATCCATTGACGACCTGTTTGTCATTTCGTCCCGTTGAGGAAGGAGATCAGATCTCTGATCTTTAGTTCGAAGAGTTCATTGAGGTCGGCGAAAAAGGCCTTTTCAAATGACTGTGCTCTCATTCTGGCCAGAGCGGGACATTTACAGAGAAAATGAAAGACAGTTTCCCTTTTCTGCTGGTCCCCACAACTACGACAGTGAGTGTTGTGAGGGATGCCCAGCTTCGCCGCATGTTGTCCGATCGGCCAGTGTCCAGAAAAGGTCACAACGACCCTGGCTATATGTCGCCTAGGTCTGCATATCAGGTCAGTTGTACGGGTTTTGCTATAGGTGGGCCAGGTCTTCTTTGATATGACTCAGTTAGCTAAACTGCGTCACCTACGGTTGGATTCATTAAGAAAAATCCCAAGAGGAATATTGACTCTTTCCGCAAGGGCTGATCCTTGCCTAGCCAGTTCGTCTGCCCATGCCACATGACCCGGAACCCAGATAAGAGAGACCCTGAGGTTATTATCTAGGCTTGCGAGCTCATCACGACATTGTCCAACCAGTTTGGAAGACGACAGTGGCGAAACAATTGCTTTAACGGCTGCCTGACTGTCTGCCAGGATGGCAGTATTACGGTTCTGGTTAAGTTCTTGTTTGATTATCCTGCATGCTTTCCTTATTGCCAATAATTCCGCCTAGAAAACATTAGCGAAGTTGGGTAGCCGATAAGATTTTGAAATATTCAGAGATTCGGAAAAAACACCGAAACCAACTCCACACTCCATCTTTGAACCATCAGTGAAGATAGTTGTGTCGAAGCCTCTCGTCACGAGGTCATCTTTCCACTCCTCCCTGGAAGGAAAAATAACTTTAAAATCCGTACTGAGGTCCAGAGTAGGAGTGCAGTATTGTTGAAAACATGTTAATAGGCTTTATCGAACCATACGTGAGGATTGGTCGTACCACGGCTATGTACGTCCACAGTATCATCTTCGACTGGAGGCCCCACATTTTACAGAATGGCCACGTTCATCACCACGTTTTTGACAGATCTAAAAATTCAGTTCTGAAAAACGTAACACTGAACGCACAAAAAAGTCTGAAATTATTTATTCTGTTTTTATTATTTTTTGCACTTTAAAATCAAAATCCGAAAAGCGATACGAGACCCAGACGATCAGACCACACACCAAAAAAAAAAAACTGAATCAAGAATTGTTTTTTTGTTGCTTTTAGCTGTCATCTGAATTTTCAGATAGAATTTTTCATCTGAAAATTCAGAAAAAAACGTAAGAAACGTAACTAAATGTCAATCGACGTCAACTGAATTTTTATGACTGCTGGCCAATCAGAAGCTCTAAAAATGACAGTTCAGAACTGTCAAATGTGCTGTTGAACGCGGCCAATGTTTTGCTGCAGGCATTGAAGGCTATGCAGGCTTTCTTTACCCGTTCTTCAATATTCAGTTTCCAGTTTAATTTAGGGTCGCGGACTACGCCCAGATATTTCGCACTGGATGACAATGAAAGAATTTGGCCGTTGAGTCGGGGTAAAGTGAAGGGTGGTATTTAAGTTTTGGTAGTAAAAAGCATCAGTTCAGTTTTACTTTGGTTAATTCCTAGTCCACAACTTGTAGCCCAGTTACTAACCTTATTCAATAAGCTTTGCCAAAGCCCTCAGGTATGAACAAAATCAACCTTTCCGTATTTCGTTCCAAGAAAAAAAAATCATCTTTCAGGTACCTACTACAAGTCTTGCGGTGTGAACTTCTACTGATGTGTTAATATAATTTCCGGTACTTACATCTATTGTTGCATTTAGTGATATGGTTTCAACCATATTTTTAGTTAATTTTGTCGTTCAAAAAGTCGAATTGATTTAAACAACGTTTTCATTGATACAAATGAGATAATTTTGATGAAAAGTTCCAACTTATTTCATTTCCATGCAAATTCAAACATCAAAATGAGATAATTTTAACTAAATTGAGCAAGAAATGATAAAAGCAGACCAAAAATGGAATACAATTCAAAGAGCTTTTGAACAAAAATGACAAATTATTTTTTTTTTTTTTTTTAATATTAATTAGTTTCGAGACTTTCGAATTCGAGTTTCGACCCCCACTAATTTCGTATAATGAATTCAAACTATGACAACGACAACGCCTACGTATATTATCCAAAACAATTTAATCAATTTAATGGGAATATAATTTATTTTATAAAAAAAAATAAAATCGACTTACCAATCCATCGGCTCCATTAACTTCAATTGCAGTTTTTAGTCTCTGTGACAGAGCTTCAAGCAGTCTTTCGTATTTATTATTTAGATTGTCCAATTGTTGTGTATAATATACTGTTGCTCCTGGATCAGCATCTGTAGGTCGTAAATCACGTCGTGGTGGCGAAAACGATGGTCTGGCTTCAACAAGCCAGTCGATAAAATGCAAACATTTTCCATCGTATATCTTAAAGTTGATGTTGTTGTTGTTGTTTTTGTTGTTGATTGTTGAAATAGGTTGTTTGGTTATTTTTGTTTAAGGGTTAAATTAGTTAGTGATTAGGTTATTATTTATTATTTTTAAACTAAATAATAATAATCTAAAAAAAAGTGACTTGAAAAATGAGATGAATTAAATTTTGTTGGTTAAAATTTGTTTATTTTTATAGTATATTTAGTGCTTTTTTTTTTTTTTTTAATTATTAATCATCGTTAAGATTAAGCATTTGGTTATACTTTTAAATCTTATTGAAAAGCATTAAATATATTATTAACATACACATTCACACAATCATCACATTCACTCAGTTTTTTTTATTTTATTTTGTTTTATTTTTTTTTTATTTCAAGCATACAAATTTGCCAAATTGGTGTAGTTTGTTTTTGGAAAAAAATTAAAATATTGTTGATTGTTTTCAAATGTATATTTAAAAAAAATTACCTTCGCTTCTCGAATAAACCGTCCTCCGGTTACATTAACATTTTCGATTTTTTGTTTTCGTTCGATAGCAGCACCAAGAAGGTTCTATTACATTTTTTTTTTTTTTTTTATTTGAAATATTGTTTGTTTTTGTTGTTGATTTTGATATACATTTTGGTATTTTATGTTTATTGGTGATTTGTTTGTTTATTTGTTTTTGTTGGGTGTGTAGTGTGTGTTTTTTTTTTGGTTGGTGAAAATACAAAAAAAGGATTAGATAAAATATTTTTGATTAGTATACTAAATAATGTAATACAAATGGGGGTTTTTTTAATAATAAACATTTTTTAAACAAAAATAAACTACGAAATAATGTACTTCTACAACAATAACTACGACAATGGGTTTGACATTTTTTTTTTTTGTTTAAACTACTTTATAATTTAATAAAAATGGTGATATCAGGAGGGGAATGTGCGTTAAGTCTATCTATACAATTCTTAAATATTACATAGGCAACAGTTTGATTTTTGTAATTATTTCAAAAAAAAATAGTAGCGACAAAAATACACTACAGCCATTTCACCAATATTTCTTTTTTTCCCCAAAATAACAAAAATATGGACAAATTGATAGATATTCAAATTAATATTTTACTGTTTATTAAAACAAATGTAAATAGCAATTGGCTTTAATACAAATATACATCCAGCACCCCAAAGTACTTTTATATTTTGTGTTTTCTTTTAATTTTAAACTATAAATCAATTTTTAGTTCTCATTGTTGACAAAAATACAACAACAATGATAAAAGGGGATTGGAAAAAACAAAATCTGGTGAAATTTTCAAATGAGACAACTGTACAATAATTTTGAAAAAGAATTCCCGGGAGAAAAATAATATCACTCGAAGGTGGGGGGGGCAGAGAGACAGAGAGATATAAGAAAAAAAAAACCCAATCAAGGCAAACTGACGATGGGGTAAGAACAAAAATACTTACGTCTAGTTCAAGTGCAGAAGCAGCCGTTGGCATTGCTGAAAGCTTTTCAGTCGTGCCATCGACCCATGTTTCTTCAACTTGAATGCCAGCCTGAAGATTCTTCAAAAGGCCAATTGCCGTCTCGCATGATCGGAGTCTAATAGGAATAGAAAAAAAAAAACAAAAGCAATAATAAAAAAAAATTAAACGAAACATGAATAAGGTGGTTAATTGGATCAACGACGATGTCGGTGAAATAAATAAAAATAAAAAATTAATTGTGCGTATCATTTCTCACCTTTCAGCTAATTGTGTACACACTGTTATCCACCTGGTATTCAATCGTTCTACATTTGATGTCAACCGCTTCAGATCGCCCAGCACTCTTGTTGGTACACCCATGCGTCCTAATTGATCAGCAGCATCGTTCATCTTATCCATGGAGGGTTGTTGTTGTGAAATTACATCTTGCATATTTGTCAATTGTTTGAAGACAATATGCAAACCTTCAGCTGACGATGGCAAGTTCAGATGTTTGGCAAGGGCATTTTCTAGCTCCGATATCACATGTTCGTTATCTTCTAGACCAGCTAGAGATCCTTCGAGCAGTTTCAATCGGTCGCCATGCAAATTACTCTGTGTATTGAGTTCTTTCCATAATTCCAATAGATTGTCCAGGCTCTTTTTGAGAGCAGGTGTCTTTAGAGCAATTGTTCGGAATGTCTCTTGCAAATGCTTCAGTTCTGGATCGAGAACACGCAAACGACGCTGATAGTCCTCGTGAGTTTGCACAGCATGCTCAAGTGAATCCAGATCTCGTGGCAATGGAGATGAAAGGATGTGATCTAGCTCGCGAGCCATATCTTCAAGTTTGCCTTTGATGGAAATGCATTCTTCGGTGAAGATGCGACTGGCTTGTTTGCTCTCCTCTAGAAAAAAAATAATCCAAAGAATGTTTATTAATTTGGTAATCAACAGGAACAAACAAGAAAAAAAAAACGCAATAAGCACCCCGAGTTTTTCGACTGACAAATAGTTTCTTCATTCTAGGTTGCTTCTTCGATTGACTGTAAATGATATCTGATCAAAATTGTCATTTTTTACAAACTCCCAGTCATCGATTATATCGAAATAAAGAAACAAACTATTTCCCAATTGAAAACTCTACACAAAATAATTTTAATTAAATAATTGCACTCTTACTAAATTGTCTCCCTCTCCCACTCAATAACAACATAAAATACTAACCTTCAGCTCTGGCCCGTTTCTCGAATTCATCAAATAGACGATTAACTTCATCCATTTCGCGTCTTAATCGCCTCAATTGTGGATCATTGGGATCACCTTCGCTGAGCAATTTATCTGCGTCATCATTCAATGCCCGTCGAATGGCTGTTCTTTGTTCTGGTCCCATTGCCAAAAATTGATCAAAGTCCCAGCCCTTGACTACTTTAATTGTGGCAAATATCATATTCTGACGCAGACGCAGGTGTTTCTTCTGCCATAATGCAACAGAACGATCGAATAGTCTCTTCAAACGATCAGCCGCCTCGATGGCTTCTGGATCGGGTGGTGGCAATAGCAGACAAGCACTTGGAATTGAACCCTCTACACTTCGGCTATTCCTTACGCGCCATTTAACACGACCTGAATTGTCAATTAGAGTGCATGTCTCACCCTTATCGACATTCACTTGCTGACCTTGGTGTTTGTAGGCGCATATTGCTTGTACTTGAGATTGCCTATTAACAGGCTGTTTGCGTTTATTCAACGGCACAATGGTTTGAGCGCGGCTTTGCAACGTTTGCACTGTCTCCCCGAAGGCATTCAACTCCTCGCGTAGGTCTTGCATTCCGCGCAGCAGTGCCTCACCTTGATCTAGACCAAAGTCAGATTGTGAATATGTTGTGTTGAGTACTTCATCACGCTTCGTCAACCATTGTTCGGCGTCTTTTATTTCAGCAAAGAAATGATGATATTCAGTTGCGTGCTTAAGATGGACTTCTAAGCATAAAGTCAATTGGAGCAACCATGCCCATTGTTGTTGTAACACACTCAAATGTGCTTCGATGCATTTCAATGCAGGGTGTTGTTGATTGAGTAATGCCTCACCGCGATCTAAGATCGTTCCAAAGTGTAATTCACGTTTCTCCAATTCCGACATCAGGTTCTGAAAAATAAAAAAACAAATTCAATTAAAAAAACGAATTAATTTTTTGTGACACAGAATACAGATGTCCCTCTCGAAATGGGTTGAAGTGTTCAAATTTATAAATAAAAAATCAAAAGTGCAAACAGATAGCTAAATAGCAGGCGTTAGATATTATATGAACTTACCTCTTCTCCATTTCCGAATGTACGCTTGAAAGAAGACTTAAATGTAAATATTTTTTTTCACTTCAAGAGTTCCTTATTTCCAGATTAAATGACTACATAAGGAACTCTTTCCATTTAAATTTTTTTTAATTTCAGGGACTGGCGTAAGAGTGGATCGATCATTTGTTTTCTCTTCTGATGGGGTCATGTTTATCATACAGACCAGTATATTTTACATTCGTTTTTTTTTTTTTGTTTTTTAATAAAGCTTTGTAAGGCCTCAATGATATTAAATTTCTCCAAAATAAAATGCTGGCCTTCAATGAATAAAAAATATATTTCGGGGCTAGCACATTGCCAACTAAAGATCTATAATTGTGCCCTGATATAATAGAGATATAAAGGAGCTTGCTCGTCCTAGAGTTTTTACTTCAAATTAATTTGACAAAAAAAAATCAATTTTGAGATTGAAATCTGAAAATAGATTTGAATTACTTGAACGTGAGAAAGGGTGTGTTATTAAATATTCAATTAAGTTTTCGATCAAAATACTTCTTTCCTTAAGCTGGCCATTCACAATAGAGCCAAATGGCTCGGCCGAGCCAAATTGCATCATGTGAATGGGTTCGGCCGAGCCATTTGGACTTTCAGCAGGTTATAAATCCACCAGTCCAATTGGGCTTTTACAGAATCTGACTCTGTCTTTTCTCTTTCTAATTTTGACAGTTCTTTAATCGAAAAGAAGCTCTAGATGGGGGGAAAACAACAATACAAACAAATAGAAATACACACCGATACTGTTCGCGCCTTTAATAGTGTGTTTGTTTTCCCCCCATCTAGAGTTTTTGACGTTTGGTGGAAGTTCTCAATTGGCTCGATCGTGAATGGCCGGCTTTACAGTTATTTCTCTCAGTACACGTTTTTCTTTTTTAACTCAGAGCAAAGCACTGAGCTGTCAAAAAAAAAAATCTTAGCTCGAAGCTCCACCGAGCAAACAAAGCAGACAGCTGAGCGCAGCCAACTTCATACATTTTGCATGTGATTTGAGAGATATGACAATTCAGTTCTTATGTCGTTTTTCTTTCAGCCAAAAAAAATTGATCCCTGTGAGGGATTTTGATCCCGGACAAGTTTTTGCATTACATTCAACCAAAAAAAATCAATCCCTGACAATTCGGGATCAAAATCTCTGATCCCGAATTAAAGAGAGATTTACACCTACATGAAACACGCACTTGCACACACACTACTTATAAAACGTCATTTCGTGCTTTTGTGTGATTCTGTGATTCTTTGATTTTCTATTTGATTTGCATTCCGTTTTTGATTCTTTGCCTATCAAAATTATTTTTTGCTTTATTAAATTAAAATTATTTTTGACAAAATTAAATTTGACATCCCACACATACATTTGCAAACAAAAAACAAATCCAATCTGCGTTTCTTTTGCCAAGAAAATTCGTGATCCGGGATCAAAATCCCTATTTGCAAAAGAAAAACGACATTAGACTTGTTTCACAAGGTCCGTTCCCGAGATTTTTCGCACTTTAAAATGTCAAATTTGAGGAGTGGGGATGAAATGCTCTCACAGAGAAAGAAAACTGTCAAAATGTCGGGAACGGTTTTCGCACTAATTTGTACCAATTCTTACCAATTTTTAAACGTCAAAAATATATACTCGAATAGAGTTGCCTTAGATCAACGATGAAAATTTATCAACATCCGATACCGCACGCTATCGCCATGGATGGATGCCATGATAACCGAGTACGGCGGCAATTTCGATTGCATGTCATATCGGAACTTGCTTAAATTATTTGATGGTATACCAATAAAAAATAATATAATATCTTGACGGAAACATGACATAATAAATTGTGTGTTTATGGGCGATACGAGTATCATCGAAAGATAAAAGATATTGTCTGCTTAACGCAAAAAAAAGAAAAATTAAAGCAAAAATGCTAAAGGGATCACGAAAAGGCAGATCTTTAATTAAAAAGTAAAAAAAAAGATCTAATTAAAATTGATATATTAAAAAAATTATCAGCGTCCTCAACGTTCTTGTAACAAGTTCATTATGACCATAATCAGTTCTGTGAGGAGCTAGATGAAATACAGGTACTGATCTAAAAGAATATGATGTAAATACTTATAATCGGCCCTATGGAGGTAACCGTCGGAGCGGAATTCTCTCCGACGGTAGTTCTCCGATCAGGAAAATGTCTCCGATTCGTAGGAAATCGGAGAGAACTCCGCTCCGACTGTTACATCGATAGGGCCGAATATTAGTCATTACCTCACGGAAGGCAGAAGAATAAGGTAAAAGGTTATATAAAGAGATTTAGACACATTTGTTTAAATATTTAAGTTCAACATAGGAGCTTATGAATGTGACAGTTTACGCTGAGGAATAAGTAGATCATAAGAGTTTAAGTTAAAAATAAAACAAAATTTGGAGACGCGACAGCTCGAGTAGAACCTGAACGTTGTGACCTACAACTCTCAACCATTTCTGAGTGCCTGTTATTGGCAGAAATGGACGAGATCTACAGTTTTCTGCTGAATCTGAAAGGCTAAGGTCGGAGGCACTTATTCATGACAAGAGTTTCTCTTGGAGGATTTTGTCACTTCCTCGCAAGAAGCAGTAGCCGGTTTTCATTTTTATTATTTTTAAGTGGACGAACCTGGGGATTAAACCCAGACCTCCAGTGTTTAAGTCAAACATAATTATATAAGTTTCGTTTTAGCAAATGGGCCTTAGTTGACGCTTGACGAAAGCAAGAGCTGAGTTAGCTCTACCTGCCATAATGGGATCTGAATTTGATATCACTATCACAAATAACACCTAAGTCCCCAATGGACGCTATCTACCATTAATCTAGTAGTGATGCGGTTGTGGGTAATAATTCGTTTTCCAATCTATCAATCACTCCATTGAATTTAATATAACAAATGCATACACCACCAACGATCCACTCTAGCCTGAAAAGAAGCTTGCCATGCTTATAAGCAAATTACTTTACATGACCATGCTCTATTATCCAATATATTGTTTTCTTCTAAATACTAGAAAAATAGGTATGTATCCCAGTTTAACTCACCTCATAGTATCGATGAACTGATGGTAAATCTAAATTCTTGTCAGCCCAATCACGGGTGATCTCAACTTGTTCTTTCTCATTCAGCCATTGAAGTTCAGCTGAAGCTTGAGCCAAAAAGTGTTGCAATGAATCTAAATCAGAGAGACGTTTGGTCGACGTACTCAGCAAATCAGCATATAATTTCTGAAGCTGATTCAAACGCTGTTGATAGAGATTTAATTCATCACCATTGAACTTGGTTTGTTGACGTTCGGCTTGAAGGATGTTTGAATGGAATTGATCGATTGTCTTGTGGTCTTGTTGATGGCGCTCAAGTTCTTCTTTAACCGATGCTAGATCAGATCCATAGTCGGCAGTGTGAAGTTGTTTCTAGAATTTAAAAAAAGCATTAGATAACATTTGAATTGAAAGGAAATTATTTAAGGATATTTGTTACTCACCAACTTATTTTGGCACCATTCAGTATATTCTTGCAGGTCTCGGAAGTAGGGATTTGTGTCTATTTGTCTAGATTCAACAACCATACGCGTTTGACGCGTCACAGTTGTTTCATGGACGGGATACTTAAGTCCAGATAGCTTCTGAACCAAAGTGGAATGGAACGTTGAACGCAACTGCGACCATCGTTGGTGTAATTTCTGAACCTTCTTATGCAACTCCGCCACCTGTGGATAGCGGCCCTCCTTAAGAACTAAGCAATCTTGATTCATATCTTGAATTGGTTCTTCCAAATGTCGAATTTCCGTTTCAAGGCCTTCAACTATATTCTTCGCATCGACCGGATGTAATCTTTCAATGCGACGACTTTCTTCACTTATTCGAGTCTCCAAATCTGTTAACTTCGTATCAACATGTTTGATTTCACGTTGAACTTTATCGCCAAGCCTTTGCAGACGTTCCAATCGTTCAACTTCTTGTTGTAATATATGATCACGATCGGCTAAGGCTGTTTGCAAGCGATACCATACTTTTTCAATTGCATCCGGTCTGAATTCGGGCTCAACTTCGATTTCACCAATACTTTCAAAATATCGCTCTAATTCTTTGTAGATTTGAACTAATTTTGTCTTTTCTCGCTTTCGTTGGGCAACCTCGTCGGTGCGGAAACGATTTAAATCGCTTAGCAAACGTTTCATTTCAATCAATGTTGAAGGGAATGAACGCTCCTGCAAGTAGGCAGTCTTCTCACGGCACCAATAGATAAATTGTTGAGCCAAGTCACGGTATTCGTGGACTCGGCGCTGTGATTCCATGTCGAAAAGTGGATGAATTGATGGTGGCTCTGGGAAAACATCGTACAATGAAGATATGTACGTGATCAGAGACTTTTCATCAGGTTCGTTTGTGTCAACATCTATAAAAGAGTAGAGAATAAATTGATGAGTTTTTTTGGCTTCTATAATTCGATTACCTTCAGGATCAAGCAGACGTGTAACACCATATTCCTTTTCGACAATACTGAATGCAGATTCGAGGCGTTCTCTTGGTCGGTCGGTTCTTGCTTTTCGCCAGTCAAGCAGATCCGGCCGATTTCGATGCACCAAGGCAGAGAACGCCAGTCCATCACGCCACGAACCAGTAAAATCATTTACTCGAACGCCTGGATACCGTGCTGTTGAACGTCGCGCCCATCTTAAAAGAGCTTCTCTAGCTGATACGTTATCTTCTTTTCCAACAACGATATCGGAGATCTATACAAAATAGAAGAACAAAAAAAAAATAATTTAATTAATTCTTTTAACTTACTTTTTTTTTCTAAATTGTTTAAATTAATTTATTTTTATTTTTATCTAGATCCGCCTACGTTTCAAGTTTACCTTCGATTTCGCAATTTATATAGACATAAAAATGTTGCCCCTACGTGGTTTTAAGTTTGTTCCAGTTTAACAACCTTGATTCTTCCCACTTCAAATTGGCGTCAAATTGGTGGACAAGAGTAATTGTAATGTCTTTCAGACAGTTTCATTGGCATTGCTTTTATTTTTTTTTTATTTTTCGTTTGTAGTTCTTAGCCATCTTTTGTAAAAAAAAATCAACTGAGTTGACGTCATTTGAAATTCCTATCCGAAAACAAAACCTTCCATAAAAGACAAACATGTGGCGGCTATTTATTCCACATTCACATGCATGCAACCAACTCTCCAGCCTACACAACACGTAATTATTATTTTTTTTTTTTTTTTCATTTCGAAACACAATGAACGCATTTTTATTGATTTATTTCCATTGCTGCTCTGATCAAGTAGACAGCAGATGAACAATGAAGCTGTATCAAAAGCTTAAAGTCTAAAACAGGTAATTATTGTAGAAGATTGATGGAGTGTATGATATTTATTTAGTTCTCGTACATTATGTCCTTGCGGCATTTTTTTCACGCGTCTTTTAAAGTCAAGTTTACCCTAGGGTGGTGGTCAAATTATCTGTGTGGTCCAATAAGAGGGATTTGTCATGGTTAAACAAATAAACTTTCGCAATTATTTTAAAGGAACATTATGATGATGTCACTTTATTGTGAAATAAAATGGATTAAAATCAGGTACGTAATACATTTCCAAGTCGATCAACATTTTGTACCGAAAAAAAAATAAACTAGTTCTTTTTTAAATAAAAATAGAATGAAGCTTGTTTATCGTATATTCCTGCATTAATTTCTGAGCTTGAGATCAAAGAACTTCTATGAAATCGGAAAGATACTTACTTTCAAACTTTTACAACTTATATGATTGTTAGAAGTTAATCAGCATTTGAGTGGACGAACCAAGTAAATTTAGGTACAGGAACATACAAAATTCGCTGTAAGAACATTTTTTTGTTTTTTTTTCTTTTTAGCTGAAATACATCGAGATTAAATCTTATTTTTTCAATAAGAATAAGCTTAGCTCAGATTGCGAAGAATGAAATGATTGGATAAATGCAGTAATGTGCTGAGTGCAGCCAACTTAATATCATTTTTAATTGAACAAGAACTGTCCGATTCGGAATGCCAATAAAAATTTACTAAACTGGGAAGCATACGAGACGCTAATTAGTTTTAGCCCGTGAACACAATAATAGTGCCTGTTTACATTGTATTTTTGACGAACGGCGCATCCAGTGAGATGGGTAGATTTTGTGTGAGTAAGAAAGAGAAGGGTTAATTCCACCCAAATTACGCCGATGCGCCAGTTTCATTAATGTCGTTTTTCTTTTGCAAATAGGGATTTTGATCCCGGATCACGAATTTTCTTGGCAAAAGAAACGCAAATTGGATTTGTTTTTTGTTTGCAAATGTATGTGTGGGATGTCAAATTAAATTTTGTCAAAAATAATTTTAATTTAATAAAGCAAAAAATAATTTTGATAGGCAAAGAATCAAAAACGGAATGCAAATGAAATAGAAAATCACAGAATCACAAAACCACACAAAAACACAAAATGACGTTTTATAAATAGTGTGTGTGCAAGTGCGTGTTTCATGTAGGTGTAAATCTCTCTTTAATTCGGGATCAGAGATTTTGATCCCGAATTGTCAGGGATTGATTTTTTTTGGTTGAATGTAATGCAAAAACTTGTCCGGGATCAAAATCCCTCACAGGGATCAATTTTTTTTGGATGAAAGAAAAACCACATAAATGTTTTCGGATTGAGCAGGAAGAGTTTTTTTTGTGTGAGTGAGAGATACATGGTTGTTAAGGATGTGAGATAGGGATGGGTAGATTGAAATGAAAGAATTTTGTCTCTATAATGTAAACACGAGGAACATTTTGGTGAACGAAAATATGCTTTGTCAAAAATACAATGTAAACAGGCACATATGTAGCTACAGTAATCGCTATATCACAAGCTGTCACACAAATCGTTCATTAATGTAGCAAAGAAAGTCCGTGCGTTCAACCTACATCTGAAATTTTAGATTTCTGAATTTTTGGAGCTTCTAATTGGCCGAGTAACTAAAAGTCACTAAAAGTCATCTAACTTTTTATGACAGCTGGCCAATCAGAAGCTCCAAAAATTCAGAAATCTGAAATTTCAGATATAGATTGAACGCACGGAGTCTAATGCTGTAGCTTGATTGTACCACGACTAGCTTGAGTAAGAAAGAGAGAAAGAGTTGAACGATATCATAAACACCATCTCAAGTGAAGCTTGTAGCGAGTAGAGAAGTTAAAGTTGAGTCAACTTTTGCTACAGCGGCTTCTCTTCCTGCAGCTGCAGCTTTAAATTGTAGCAGTATGTCTACTATTTTCGTATTTTTCAACTTTGACAGTGCTACATGCTGCAGCTGCTGCTTCACCATTGTGTTCGGCCAGTTAACACATCTTTTGTAGAAAACGTCAGACGATAATATGGGCGAATTATGTTCTTTTGGTAACATGAAATTTTCACTAAGTTTTCCACAATTAGATATTTTGATTTTTTCATACAGATTTTGAAAGCAAAATGTGAGAAATTTCGGTTGAAGTTTGGAAGCATTCCATTCCTATTGAATATGGAATTTTTCTTCCATCTTTTTACTCCAAGTTTTCCATATTCAATAGGAATGGCACACTCCTAAAATCTAACCGAAAATGACATTAATTCCTCATTTTGCTCTTCAGTATAACAGTTCAGAATTCAGACAAAAAAAAAGAAGATAAAAATAGAGTTTATTATCTGTAGTGAACTCAGGTAGTGGGTTTTCATCCGTTTTGTGGGTTTTTTGAACGATTCAAAGAGATTTCGGTTCTGCGTGAAAACCGTATTAATTTGCCAAATAATCTTGTTTCCCTAAAATGACATTTCACAACTTTATGTTGTGTGTGAGTGATTCTGGTCTGTTCGTTCACTTCCCAAAATGGTAAGTTTTAGTCCTATTTAATTTTGTATATGAACTTTTAAAGAAATTTGGACTAAAATTTGAAGAACTAATAGTTTTGGAAAGTAAACGAACAAAAGTATTCTTTTGCTTTTCAGGACACGAATTGTCATTCCGAGTGTGAATAGAAATTTTTCAGAAGAGTTTACGAGCATTTAGAATTTAAAAGGAAAAACTTCCGTCAAACTCTAAAATGACAGCTATTATTTTGTGGAAACTGACAGATGCAAAATTGAAAATCAAAAAAAATAAACGGTTTTTTTGTTTTTATTTTCAAAAACTGCGTTCTCATTATTTGATTGATAAACTGTTATTTTAATCGACTTCACTAGAAAAATGATAATTTATAACATTTAAAACGGTTTTTACTTTCTGGCCCTGCGAGACATTCGCACCGAATGTTTCGCGTCGGTTTGGAAGAGCCTTTATTCCATCTCGATTTTTTTTTTTCATCTTCATCTGGAGACTAAAAGTAATGATTACGTGATAAGAATAAGATTCCAAATTTGTCAAGTCGACGTGACGTTTAACCATCTATCAATCGTTAGTTCATTGGCATTTAGAATTCATTGGAATTAAATTTGACCTATTAATTGTTTATTTATAAGTAGTGATCATTTATGCCTGCTTTATAAGGCTCTATAGGGTTTCGTGAAAAAATAATTCGACATTTCAATTAAATTGATTGAAAAGGTCTTCGGATGGGCAGATTTGCTTGAAGTTTAGTGCTAGGCATTTCCATGTATAATGTCCTAGAATAGAAATTCGAATTTTTGTTCAAGCTCATCTAGTGCGGTTGTAGTTGCTAAACCGCGATTTTCATTTTCACCAACTTGAATAATACTGAATTTCAGGTTTTTGGCTTAATATTTCACTTAAAGGAAATAAGTTTTGCCGATAAAAAATGTCTTATTTTAGGTTTGTTCCCGTTCCGTATATCACAGTAATCTACGTAAAAGTTCGACTAGTTTTGTTCCAACTTTGCAATCGATTAGATCAAGTTTTGTCTAAAAGTTTAACAAAATTTTTCAATCAGTTTTTGTTTTTAGTACTTTTAACATTTTAGTCCACACAAGAGCGAGTTTATGCGATTCAGTTATGCATTTTACTTCATTAACTGTGACTGGCCACTGACGTTATCTACATGTGCCAAATTCTATTGGTGCATATTATTTTTGACCAACAATGGGTTTTTGCTATAAAAAAAAATAGGAAATAATCGAATAAAGATAATCCAACAGCTGTTTGCAAATTTGTGATTATTTCCCGATCAAAGTTCAACTAGATTTTGTTTACTTCACTTATTATATTAAAAAGCAGCTGCAATGAGTAATTGTATTAACTTATAGTTTTAATAATTTTTTATCAAAATCAGAGATTATGGAGTTGAAATATAAAATAGCATTTCGGAAAAAATTCTGTAACTGCTTAATATCGAAAATACCGAAAAAATGTGATATCAAAGAAACTTCAATAGAACTTTTGCACTTTCCGACTCTGTTTCAAAACGCACTTCCACTCACTCACTACCAACTTAAAAATCCTAATCCTGGTAAAATGTGAAAAAAGGCTATCCATTTTACCTCTCTAAATACCAGTAATTCACCAAATGCACATAATATTTGATGATTCCACACCAAATTAATTATTTATTTTCTTTTTGAATTTACTTGAATTTACGAATTCATTTTTCGTGTCAACTGTGTGCTATTTCAAACAAAATGGAACAAACCGTTTCAATGATTTGAGTCCCAATTTCTACTTGTTCCACTGAAAGAATTGCAAATGAAAAAGTTTTTCGTGTGCATTTCAATACGGAAAATTTTCCTGTTTGTTATAACAGGAAAAAATATTTAATTTCATAATGTTTCAACTTTTCCTGATTCATTTTCCTGATCGATATAACTGGCCCCTAACATGGTTCAAAACACAAATGCCAAATTTATTTTCAAAGGGAAACACAAAGTGACAGCGAATATTTTGTTAGAACTGTTTGTTTACTTTATCAGAAAACTGGTAGGTAGGTATAAACTGTCATATTACACAATTTCGTACCTAATTCAATCAAAATAACTTAACAATACACATGGTCCCACTCACTAAGCTTTAAATTTCACAATTTCGAGAACTTAATTTCAAAATTACGCGAATTGTTCACAGAAAATAAAACAATTTCGTTTGACGATTACGTCTAAAATAAAAGTGCGTCAAAATCTGCAAAATTTTCTTTTTTGTGTGAATTGAACAAATAAAAAATGAATAAAAACCTGTTAAAAAAATAAACTCTAAATAAAATTTTGACACAGCAACAAAGTTGTTAATTTTTTACTTTTACTTCTTCACCCGATTCAGAGCACTTGTGATTTCGTGATAAATGTGACTCTTCTTTTGAGTTCCATGCAACTGACCAATTTTTTTGTTCCCAGAGCTCAAAAAGAAGCACTATTTTAGTCGAAGTCCATTCTTATTTAAATTTTCTTTTCGACATTTTTTTTTGAAAGTATTTATAAAAACAAAATTAAACGCTTAAGATACTTTTACCAACGATAAAAGAAATAAACAATTACCGAAAAATATTCTGACATTCTTTAAAAGGTACCTAATTCTGTTTGTTCACTTTATTGGGAAATTGTTATAAACTGTTATAAAATGCAATTTTGTACGCAATTTCATTGAAATTAATAGTATGTTCCAACTGAGCCTGAAATTGCACAATTTCGAGAACTCAATTTCAAAATTACGCCAAGTGTTCACAATGAAAATGTAACAATTTTGTGTGACAGCTTACGTCAAAAATAATAGAATCTCCATGATGTTCTTACAGAAAATAAATTTATTACTTTTTTGTGTGAATTGAAAAATTATTTATTTATTTATTAAAACAACTGGAAATAATAATATACTTTTGTCAACAACATTAATTTAACAGTTAGCAGAAAATTAGCTGTCATTCTTTATAGTTCTGTTCATTCACTTTATTGGGAAATTGTAATAAACTGTTATAAGACGTAATTTTGTAAGCAATTTCATTAAGATTGAGGTGATTTGAGATGATTTTGAAATTGCGTATGGGAAATTGTGCAATTTTGAAGATGGTTTCGGAAAAATAATTCAAAATTGCGCAATTTCGTTCAGTGAGGATCAATTTGCCTTGTTCAATAGTGCAGACGCAAAATTCAAATACAAAAAAAACTTATACATGATGATGATACTGAAACACTTAGCTATAAAATAAAAATAAATTTGATGGCACAACAGCTCATGAAGAACTAGGGCCTAGTGACTTACAACTCTCAACCATTCCTGTGTGCGTGTCTGCAGGAATGGAGGGGACCTACAGTTTATTGCCGAATCCGAACGGCTAACGAGCGGCACTTTTCTGTGACAGGAGATACTCTTGGAGGATTTGTCAATTCCTCGCAAGAGGCAGTAGCCGTTTTTTCTTTTTAAATAAATAGGTGGCGAGGCTGGGGTCCATCGCACTAACCATCACGCCACGGCTACTACAACTACTACACTAAGCTATGTAGCTAATTATTCAAAATATTTACCAAACATATCCTAACTTAATGAAACCATCAACATCTAAATTTAAAATATTTTCAACAAATTCTTTCAAAATTAATTGTATTTCCGTTCAATAAGATAACACAAAAAATGCATACCAAACCACAATTAATATTAGAGTTTAGAGATTAAAAAAGTTTACGCGACAAAAAAAAATGTTTGAAAACAAACAAGTCAATTGTAGGCATGTATGTCGATAAAAACATAGCATAAAATTGAATTTAAATCACGTAACAAAAATGACAACTCATATTTTCATGTTTTGGAAAAGCTTAAATGTACACAATAACATGTACATAATTTTTTATTTTTCAAACGATCCTCGTTAAAAATTTGAAAAAAAAAAACACAAAATACCTTTGGACGCTTCGGTTCAATAGCTTGCGGTGCATTATAGTATCCAATTTCAGTAGTCCTAACACTCTTTCCCGTCGAATGCAACAAATTCTGAGCCTGTTCCTTTTCCTCAGCTCGACTTAATGTCGTTACCTTTCTTACAATATGCGTAGTAATACGTCGATGTCCATCGGGAGCACGCTGCGATAATTTAGTTCGCTCCATACTCGATCCAAGTACTTCCGTTGACATTCGTTTATTCTTTGTAATCGAATGAAAAGAATTGACATCACTTCCAACTTTTGGTATATCACCAGGAAAACGATCAGCTCCATTATTGAAATTCTTCGTTAAAACTAGACTTCGGTCAATTGATGAACTTGACGAAGCAGGTGGATATCTCATTGAATCATTTCCATTGCCAGCACCAACAACATCTGGATAATCTCGAATGACAGCTTCAATTGTCTTCTCGTGTTTAACTTCGTGTTTGAAACGAATATTTCGATCGTCTATGTTCGTTGTGATAGCTGGTCCTTTGCGTAGGCTGGATTTTCTTTCTATCGTGCTCGAACTTCGTTGATCGGAATTTTCTTGGGTAGCCCTCATGAAAACTCGACCACCCCCGGGACGAAATTCATCATCGATTTTGTACATCGTTTTTAATTAAAAAAAAAAATGTCCACAATTTTGCATAAAAGGAGAACGTTTAGCGGAAACTTATTTGTGTTATAATGTGCACCGAACTGTTGTTTAACTCTTCTATTTTATTTTTTTTTTTGAATAATTCCACCGAACCACACCGCGAACGTTTTGCGTGTGAGTTCCGTAAAACTCTTGTTTAATTTTTCTAGTATATATACCGTGGTGGATGCCAATTATGGTTCGTTTTGATGTCGCTTCATGAATAAAAAGAAACAAATTAATGAGTCTCTCTATTGTGTTTGAACCGCAATGAACTCTATCCAACGACGACCGGATACGTCTAAACTTCTTAGCTTGGCTTATTTAGATTTGAAAAGTTAAGATTCTTTGTGTGTATAACTTTTTAATTCGCAAACTAAAGCCGGGAGAAAAATTAAAACAAGAAAACTAACCAAATGAATGATCTATGTTCGAAAGAATGTTTATTATGATGGAAAATCATTCGAAATCGAATTTAAAGAGTACATAGCATGTACCTACACAAATTTGCGATATCGAAAATGATTTGTTTTTATTTTTGTTTTATCAATTTTTTGACCTTAAGATAAGAATGACCAATTCACTTTATATACACACAACAACAGCACAGGTGAATGTATTTTTTATTATTTTTTTTAATTATTATCAATCACTCGATTATGTTCGAACCGTATACGGTTAAGATATAAAAAAAAAACACCATTAATTCTCCTCCATGAAGAAAAAAACGAATTTTCCAACCATTAATCAAGTGTTTTCAAGCGTAAACTTCAAAAAAAAAAAAAAAAAAATGAGCAAAAACTAATGCCATCCACAATATTATCTCTGGTCCGGGTGAGCGGCCAGCCAGAGGGTTAACTTTAAGCACTTTTGAACGACAGAATCGTCAGTGACAGTGCAGAACCAATTCTGTCTTTTCGAGAACGCTCCAAATAAAATATTTCGTTCCGACGAATTTATCTAATCTATCTCTCAACTCAGAAAACGCAGCATCAGAACCTTTAGATTTTCCAGATACAATCGGGAAAATTCGCCAATAAGCGAATTTGATAATATAAATATTAAAATTAATAAAAAAAACAAAAAACAAAACGACACCCAGATTAACTAGGAGAAAACGGAACGTATTCTCGGCGTCTAACCGACAACGACTAACATATGATCGGAACGATGAATTCGCTTAAAGTCTACCAGGTGTGTCGTTCTCGTTGTTGTTGTGCCCTGAGTTCATTCATTCGTTGGTGGAGTAGAAACAACAACTAAAATAAAAATAATACAAAACAAAAAAAATAGTGTGGTGGCGGTAACAAAAATTACCATCAACATCAATTCTAGCCGGCTTGGCTCTTTTGGGAAATAAAAAAAGAGTTATAAATTCCATTGCGCATGGTCTTTTCACTTACTTAACTTAAAAGTTAAAGCTTTACCTACTATAGTTAAGTTAATTCCAGTTTAGAGGAAAAAAAAAAAAAAACAATTACATATGCATTAGCAAGTAAGAGAATGCCCTTAATTATATTTTAAATCTAATCGTATCGGTCAGGTGAATTTCGCTTTGCTACTACCTACAACTACTGTCATTATTTAAAATGAACCACCTTTGCACAACACACACACACGCAATACACAACCTATGATGTGGGCTTTTGGCATTTCATTTGAACTACTCACCACCAACTCAGTTTTTATAATAATGATTTAATCAGAGACGGATTTAAGGTTACATCAGGGCTCTATTCTACTTTTGGATATTTTAATGATATACATCAAGGTTTAGGAAGTTCACGTCATCGTGAAGTTTGTAGTATTTTTCTATACGTAAATTTTGACAGAGGATATTTCGCATATCGATTACTAAAAAGATATTTTTGGACGCGACTCATTTTGACGTCTCTGTATTTAATCTCTCTCCCACGCGACCTCATGGTTCTTCATGACGGTGTTCACATTGGACTTACTCCTCGTATTTATTTTTACGTCTATATACTTTTTCTCGTTCCCACTTTGTGGTGAGAAAGAGATGGGCAAGTGAGGCAGGATTTTTTAAATTTTTTAAAAATTTGTGGATTTTTTTTTTTGACGTTTCCTTTTGTGACATTAGTTTTCTCAGTATTTTGTTTTTGTTTGGGGCTTAAATACTACAGAATCAAAGTTTTTTTTCAATTGGAAAACAATTTATTTAGTGAATTATCAATTTTGTTATTGAAAAAGTTCTAATTAATTCTCCGACGCGCAAAGATTTGTGTTTTTTTTTTAATGACTGCTGAATCGGTTGTGTTCACATTACTTGTTACTGAACACGAACTGACTGACTTCTGTCAAAAAAAAACCATAAATTTGAGTCCAATGTGAACACCGTCCATGAATTGTTGTTAAATGTAAAAGATATAATAATAAAAACGATGGATAGCAGGATTGATCTCCGTTCTAATACTTTGGAAATGAAAACTCCCTCAAGTGACAATTAGCAGTTATGTGATTTTAATATAAGTTCTGTTCCTGAGATTTTTCGCACTAAATCTGGCTAAATGTCAAATTTTAAGGAGTGGGGATGAAATGCTCTCACAGAGAATGAAAACTGTCAAAATTTCGGGAACGGTTTGCGTACTAGTTTGTATCAATTCTTACAACTTTTTAAACGTCAAAAATATATACTCGACTAGAGTTGCCTTAGATCGACAATGAAAATTAATCAACCTTGTGAAGAATCACAAACCAAGAAAATAAATTTTGACAAAAAATAAACGTACCTGCTTATATTAGCATACAAAAATATAAAACTAAAAGATCTTTAGTTGTACATTTAATCATGAAGTCCAAGTGTTTTTGCCAAAAAAAAAAAAAAAAAATTGCTAATTCTATATTTTTTTCTTCAGAAATAGTTTTGCTAAGTTATACATATTTTACAAGAATTATTACAGATTAACAAAATAATAAAAATATGTGCTAATGTATCAAAACTAAAATAAAAATAAAATTAACACTTGGGCAACCCTTATTCAACAGCGTTTTTTTTGTTTGTTTGTAATCTGACGTAAGGCTACCTGACATTTGGAGCTAGTACCAAATAGCCAGAAGAAATTTCTCGGGAAATTTTTTACTCTCTCGATAGCGCTCTCTTTAGCAAGAAACAGCACAATTTTTCACTTGCAGAACGACTTCGGGCTAAAAATGACTAAATCTGGCAGTCTGAAATTGTTTGAAACTAGGTGCGCAATTCAACTATACTTATGACAATCTAAACACAAGTCAGCTGTCAGCTATCAAAATGACATAAAGGTGAATCCCAAAATGACATCTTTGGTATTTGATTTTCTCAGTTAATTTTCTCTTAAGATCTGTTTGATTTTTTTTATGAGTCAAATTTCATATAGGTAAAAGTAGAACTTGTCAAAATAATTGAGGGTTATAAATTTTTTGTTTAACAAGAGAGAAATTTGCAAGGGTCATGGGGTCCTACTATGTAATTCGATTCTAAAGTTAAAACATTCAAAGTCCGAACTCTGTAACTTGATTGCCGATTTGAATAAACGAAAGTCGAACAGCTTTAGTACTGTCAACTTTTTTTTGTCTTATTCGGAAATTTGGTACTCCCTTATTCTAAAGTAAATGTCAAAGTTGTCCGAAATCGAAAATATTCATTCTAAATTCAATGTGCTTGCGAGCAGGTCGAAGGAAGAAATTTTTACATTGCCAAAAAGTTTTCAGTTTTATTTACTTGAGTTAAGTCAAAAACTATGCAAGACTCGTTCTAAATTCGGAAACTTCGTAGGAAATAATTGGCATTACTGTCATCCGATTTTATTTTCATACATTTTAAAGTAGATTCGGATTTAACTTTCGAATAGAATCAAAAGTAGAACCGAGTTACATAAAAGGGTCCATGAACTTTTTTCGAAATTAAATAAGTGTGAAGGAGAAAATAGATCGAATTTCACCTTCGCACTCATTTAATTTCGAAAAGAGTAGAGTCATAACTCTTGAGGCAACGTGTAATAGTTGACAAAACGTTAAAATCATTCACAATTCGCAAAGCAAATTGCACAAGCAAGCCCTAACTTTCAGATTTTCTTCTATTAATTTTCATGACTTAGTAAATAGTGCGGTTACCATTCACATTTCGCCCCAAGATATTGCTTTATTTGTTTATGTGTTGAATACGGCCCTTGCGTAGAGTAGGCATGCATAGGCAGGTGGTGGGAGTACCTGCTACAACACAAGAGAAGAAAAACGAAAAAAAATAACAACACCAACAATGCTGTTTTGTATTGTTATGGTATCAGATGTCTAAAAAAAGAGTTATTACGCTACACTGACGTTACACTGGCGACACAACACTGAACTGTCAAGTAAAGCAGATTAGTGCTGTCTCTCTAATAAGAATTGTCAATGTTTGTGTGTGTTAACCTTAATAATCTGATGATGACGATGACGAACGTCAACGGACACAGTAAGACTGAGCTTTTGTTACTATTTTAAATCATTTTGTTGGTGTTTGTTTGTTTTCAACTTAATTATTGCATATTTTAATAAACAGCGCTGTGATTTAAGTATAGTATCTCTACATAGATACAAAACTAAAAGAAAATTAAAAAAAAAGGTTTTAAAGCGCGGATTTAACGACGACAACGGCAAATGACGACGACGATTGTCAGTGTCATAAACGGGGGGAACAAGTTTTTCGTATTTTTTTTTTTTGGTTTGTCTGTTTTGGTAACCATATATTGTGTGAAGTCTTTTGTTTATGCGTCTGATGTCATACCGCCGCACAAGATGTTGAATTGACCATCTGCTTTTATGTTGGGTATTTCGTGGTAAAGGTACTACCTTAAGTAAATTGCCAAACCAAGGAGGTTCATAGTCGAGAAGGTAACGTTGCTAATGTAGTACGTGTAATTTTATCATGATAAATTTTAAAGTCAAAATTAATTGCCTTCGGAAGTAAATCCGGATCCACACATGTCTCGTGTTGTGGACTATGAACACTAATCAAGCATATTCTGTCTTACAAACTGACAATTTTGTACACACACCACACGAGATAAGTGTGATTCCGGCTTAGAGATATTGGGGGATATCGCGAATAAAAATTTCCCACGGAATATCACTCATGTTCAAAAATTGGGAACGTGAATGATGCCTTAAAGTTTCCCTCGGAATTTATTGGTATCGGGAATAAAATTTCCAGTAGAATTTGGCTGTCATTGCATTGGATTTTTGTTTGAGGGAAATTTATTCCGTGAGATATTCACGATAGGAGAAAAATGTTTGTGGGAATAAAATATTTCGCTGGAAACAAAATTCTCCGGGAGATTTTTTTATTAAAAAAAAAAAACGAAGAGAACAGAAATGCCAATTTATAACAGATATAACGAGTCTATCCCATTAGAAGTATTAATACTTCAAAGGGTTTTACGCGATAAAAAAAAAAAACATGGATGACCAAAGTACCCCCACCGGAAGAGTGTAAGTCCCTGGACCTGAGTAAACCGCATAAACAGTACCTTTATAAGTAGAAAACGGTTATAAATTTGCATTTTTTAAGTCAATTTCTTGATTTCCTTAGCTATCGATCAACGTCAAAATTGATATTCATCATGATCACTTGTTAAAATTAAAAACGCAGATATACTTCCCGAACTATTCATGTCTAACTGACTACATTTGAGCGCCATTTGATAATGTTCCCACGAAATAAATATAAACTGCCTCTGGTATGGTAGCTTCTTTTCCTGGATTAATTTGTTTGTTATTCTTGAATATTCTTTGTAGTTTGTAATTCTGTTGAAGTGAGTAAGACCACAGCCAATAAAAAATAAAACTACTAAAATAACTGAATGTCACGTTACTATGGAAATTTTCATTGTTTGTAAATAAAAAAAAATGTAACTGCCGCTTAATTTTAATGCGGGAAGTTTCTGAAAGAATAAATAAAACTCAAACCTACCTCAAATGTTAAGAATCATACCTAATACGATGATATTTTTGAACCAATTAATAAAAAAATATGAGAGAAAAAATGCTTTGCTAGTTTAAAAAAAAAGCAATCCAAATGAGGAAACCAAATTGAATCATTAGAAAATATTTCTTCTTTAAAAATTATGTTGAACTTTTAAACCATAAATGATTTATGGTGAATGCTTACAAAAAAAATATACTTAAAAATTTATGGAGCGTGGTCCAACTTTCGTTTCGCCAAAAATGAAAAAAATATTTCAGTAAGAGGTTTTTACTAATAATTGTGTTAGCCCTATTTCATCAATCGTTTGTTCATTACTTTATATTAGCTTTCCAAAAGAGGAGAATGACATTCTTTTGATTTCTCAGTAGATGATGAATTGAATTCTTTAATTTCGACAAAAAGTAGAACCTAACCTCAATGAAATGTAATTTTTTTTTTTTAAATAGGGAAATAGTAAAAAAATTTATTTACTACGCGAGTTTTTTATTTACAGATTGTGTCTTTTTCAGCCATTTGGAACTACATTAATGAACTACTTCGAACAGAGATTAAAAGTAGTTGACTGCAGCCAGAAGTCCCCCAACGGAAGAAAAGCCTCAACGTGACTTGGGGGTCTAGTGGGTACCTGTGTAGACACTGAAGCTAATTGTCTCCAGGAGAATGAGTGTTGTTATCGATATTAGTACGGCTATGCTTTTCCATAGCTGGAAAATATTGGTCACTTCAAGAAGTAAGGAGGAGGAGTGTTGTGACTAATATTAGTACTAATTGTGCTGCCCTACACAGTTGTGGAAAATATTGGTCACTTGGAGAAGAGTGAGAAGTAAGCGGTAGAAGAAGGAAGAAGGTGTCAGAAGGCGTCTGACTTGGCACCTGGGGCAACTCGAGTACCGGGGAAGACAAGGGATCGAACCTAGTGCTACTGGGGGAGACGTATGAATAAAACGAAGAAGAAGCTAGTACAATACGAGTGCTAGGGAAGAAGAAGGTTGGACTGGTGGTCATTTGAACTAGTACAACACGAGTACTGGGGAAATGACGAAAACAAGAAGTTTCAGAGTGTGGGGGTGGTCTAACTAGAACATAGTTTTGGGAAAGATCACCTACACGGGTTCAGACAATCTACGGATTGTTAGACAGTCTACGAATTGTCAAGGAGTTGTCTTATTCTTGCTGTTTGGGGGCAGCAAAGAATTGAAATTGAGGATAGCCGCTATTCCAAAAATTAAATATAATTCTTATGAACCATGAAAGTATGGTTGGTCAGCCTGGGTGAATAAACTAAAGTGAAAATACGGCACTGCTCTTGGCCTCGGGAGTGGAGTTGGAGGTTTCACTTAGAAATATCTTTCCTAACCTTGTGGGGAGGGACAAGAGAACTGGTTGTTTGAGTGGAGCCTCTGCGTCTTCGGATGCTGGCTATAATGATCAATACTTCCAAAAGAACCCAAATTGGGTACGACGGAGTGTGATCCCCTCGCTAATTGCCCATTAGATCACTCTTGAGGTTGACCCATGTCAAATGCGACAGAGTTGGTATTCAGGATTCTCGAATCTCGGATGCAAGAGGTGCAGGTAGGCCTCGGCCCTTAACAAGGGTGGAGAATATCCCTATGTACATACTTTCTAATTGCAACTGGTGCGGTGTAAAAGTCATACCAGGATGATGGTTGACATGATCAACTTCATTCATTCACCCGGGGGATTGCCCCGTAATAGGCAGGTGCTCACGTTAAACCAAGGTTCATTTCTGCAGCCAGAAGTACTTGACAGTATAGATCCAAAGGAACATAGTTATTGTATAAATTGGATGAATAGAAGTAAAATGTGTGGCTTAATTGATGGTCCGTGCAATTCAGGTCGCATTTAGAAGACATTGGTTAAGGTATTCAAATTGTACTTCTTAACAATTTTCTAAGTTTTAAGCAGGTTTCTCAACGAGTATTGTATTAATCAATTTGTTATACTTAATAAGCGGTAGCTGAACAAGCCACAAACAGTAACTATTCGTCGAAAAAAGTAAGCAAACAAACCTTTTTGACATCTAACGTCCAAAAGTCATATGGATTAAGTATTTAATTAGATAAAATTAACACGTTTAGGAAGTTTAATGAAATTTCAGAGACACTAGCTAAAAGAAATAGCATGACGCTGAACTCGATCAAAATCGATGCAAAATCGTCATTTAAGCTTAAAATCAAATCGAACTAAGAAAGTCTTACCATCATACTGAATCGATTAAAATTTAGCACAGTGGACCATGTTATTAGACGTAATTACGGTTATTTTTTTTTTTGTAAAAGGTTCCTCTAAATGAATCACCCATTTATAAATGTCGGTATAATTTGCTTTGATGAAAAATAAATCTTTTTCTAATCTTTGATTAATCTAATCAGAATTTATTTTGCGATTTTCCCAACATTCGATGACATAAATCAAATAATTAAAATAAATTAAATAAATTTTATATACAATAAAAAACAAACAAATAAGGTACCAGTTTATAAGATAAAAACTTTACAAACTTACTTACATACACACAACACATACTGACGTTTGTTTAAAATAGTATTAAAATTTGCCAAATGCAGTTATGATTTTGTTGTGTCATTTTTATATGGGGTTATTTATTTAGAATTAGTAGCGTAATTACTTGGCTTAACACAGTAAAAGAATCCATTTACGTTTAGATGATGGTAAGGACGGTTGCAAGGTTCTCAGAGATTTTCAGCAGACTTTCGATCGAAAGAGGCTCATTCACATAACCGTTCAATGATAATTATTCTGCTGTTACGCTTACGCGATCACTTTTGAATCATGACTTATTTCGAAATAAAGAAAATTAGACTAAAAACAGCTGGTGAGTCGTGGGTAAAATAACCTGAGTCTTTGTCCCATATGAAACGATGAATTTGATACTTTGCAATCATTCATTTTCGAAAAGAGGCAAGGATTTATCTTGTAATAGGGAACTTTTAAATGGTCCAAAGAAGCCATGATTAAAAAGTCATGTTGCAGACGTAATATGAAAAATTTAATGGGGAAATTATGTTACAATTACAAACAGACTTAAATTGAATAAAATCAAGCAGCCTTTGAACGAAAGTTTAATTAATTGACATATGAAAGCAAAACTGTGAAAAAAGTGGGCAGAAATTGTTGTTTTCGTTTCCATTTTGATGACAATTTCACAATGTTTATGAACCACCCAATTTGTCCCCTTAATTTGTTTTTACGACTTTGATCATTCGCCACCTATTTATTTAAAAGAAAAAACGTCTACTGCCTCTTGCGAGGAATTGACAAATCCTCCAAGAGTATCTCCTGTCACAGAAAAGTGCCGCTCGTTAGCCGTTCGGATTCTGCAATAAACTGTAGGTCCCCTCCATTCCTGCAGACACGCACACAGGATTGGTTGAGAGTTGTAAGTCACTAGGCCCTAGTTCTTCATGAGCTGTTGTGCCATCAAATTTATTTATTTTATGACTTTGATCATTCGGTACATGAAAACGGTTCAATGGATTTATTTGAAATTTTACAGAAATATTGGTGGTCTATAGTTCTTTAAAATGTCTTACCAAATTAAGTCATACAGTTAATATTTTTAAATTAGTAAAAGATTTACAAAAAGTCTTTAAAAAGTAGTTTTTTTTACCTTTTCTGAATGTAACGATGAGGAGCCAAAAAAATAAGCGTTATAAAGTTTTAAAAAAAACTTGTAGAATATTAATTCCAGTTTTTAAAAGTACCAATAAATTTTCGTTGTCCTCATTCCTTGCGATAATATTGGTAGTCAAAGTCAAAAGTCTGTTTTTTCATTCAAAGTCAGATATTCTTTTGAAAAAAAATTGTACAATGACGAAAAAAGATGACTTTAAAGCTGAATAAACAAAAGTTATTGAAACAAAACATTAAATTGGCTCAAAAAAAATTTTCAAAGAAAATGACAATGTTCAAAAAAAAGAAAAAAATTTAAAATTTTTGGGTCGTGCTGCTTCTTATGATTGCGCAATAACGGTACCTTAAAAAAATCATTTGCCAAAATTCCTCAATACAAAAATTTTAAAGCTTCAGAATGCTTTTTGTTTCATTTCAATACGACCACTTTTCACAGAGATACAGCTCTTCGAAAAACACTAAAAAAAAGTGATTTTTTTTGTTCCCTTAATTGTTTTGACAAGTGTATGTCGCGTTGTCCTGGGACCCACCGGAGGGTAACTGTGTTTGTTGCACTAAGTAATTTCAACTCGTTACAGCAACGGTTCACCAATTAAGACTTTGTGACGATTGAGGAAATAGCTTTTTGTGCAACCTGACTGTCAATGAAGATATGTATAATATTCCTGTTTGTTAGTTCACATGTAGCAAGACATTTGCAGCCTCACAAACTGCAAGTACTTCTGCTTGAAAAAAACTTCAGAAATTTGGAAATTTTATTGACCTATCTCAGTGTGGGTTTTCTAAAAAGGTGCCTGACCCTACACCTTCATCTGTCCTGGTGCCATCCGTGAAGACAGAAACATGATCAACGTTTATGACCCGGTTTTCAGCCTAACGGTCCCTGGAGGTAATATCTATTAGGGCTACTGGGTTGAAATCAATTTTCGGTGTTGAATAGTCTGTTTAAATGGTTTTGCGTGTAATGTTGCACTGCCTGAGTCGTAAAGCTCTATTGGCCGGCATTTCTTTTGTAAATAAATCGAGCGAAAGTTTCCAGAGCTGGAGTTGGTGTGGTTTTCATAGCGCTAGTCGTACCAATACACGCAAATCTTTGAATCCTAGTCATGGTTTGAAGACTGATTCCCTTGTCTAACACTGGCTACCAAGCCAAACAGGCATACGTTAAATTTAGCCTTATGTGAGATCACTATCAATTTCAATTTTCTCAAAAACTAAAAGACATTTTAGCATCCGGTTTTCTAATTTTGACTAAAAGCTAATAAGAGCATTGAATTTTGAAAACAAAAATTATACTTAAATACATACAATTTTGAAAAAAATTAGTTTGAAACTTTTTTTTTTCATTTTTTTTTTTTCAAAATTTCGATTTTGGAAATTAATTTTTCAAAAACTATGCACTAACACAACTTAATTTAAATTGAAAATCAAAGAACAGACTTCTAGCTTTCCAAAAAGGTATAGCATGGCATTTTAAATTGTACCGTTGTTTTTAAATATTTTTTTTCTGTTTTAAGTCAATTTTTTAGAAAATTGCCCTTCCTGCCTAAACGGTGGGAAATAGACCCCCCTCCCATACAATTTTTTTCTTGTCTTAACGCAACCTACTCGCTCCAGCAGTTTGGCGCATCTTATACCGATCACCCTGTATACGAACCTCAAAAAAATATGGGAAATAGTCCTAAAAATTAACGAGAACAAAATTGGCACCATTCAATTTATGCTTCATGTTGAAAAAATTTAATTTCATCCCAAAAGGCCTATAATTAAAAATATTTAATCTTATAAAACACTTATCTTTAACTCAACATAAACATTGGTTTAATTAATGAACCCCCACTTGCCTTTCACCGGTATACGAGACATAAACTCCTTCGTTAGTTTCTGCCAAACACGCCCCAAAAACTACTGTTTTCGAGCTTCAATTAAAAATGAAAACGCGTTTAATCTGTCAACAAGTTAACAATTTACAAAAGCCAAACAAAAAAATTCCATTCCATTTAAACGGTGATTTCCTTCCTATTCTTTAAATGGCAGGAGTGCCAAACCAATAAATTGTGTGTGTGGTGTTATAAAAATTAATAATCATTACCTTAACTTAAATATAAATACAACAACTTAATAATGTTTGTATTTATTGTGTAGGTTATTATAGTTGTTGTTCTCAATGCCTGTCCTTTACCGAATTTGTGACAAGTTGTGGGTTGACAGTTGCGTGTTTATTTTGTAACCATTGGAATTTTATGAGTAGGTTGTATAGCTGTAAGGTAAATCCTCCGCTATTTTTTTTTAATATTTACTCAATGGATAAACTCGTATTTTAGCTCATATAGTAGGTAAGTTTTAAATTGGAAGACAAGATTTTATGGAAATGAATTGTAGGCGTTGTAAAATTGCAAAGCTTGTTTTAATTAGATAAACTACTATTCTGGGTCAGGCTAAATTAGATAGGTGTATTACCTGCCTATTGGATTTGGGAAATTTCATTCGATTGAACATATGTTCGAAAAACCTTATGAAAATTGATTTTGGAACCACAAAACCTTCTTATATTTATTTTTCACACCCAAAATAAAATATGTCCTTGAAAATCACTTTTGAAAAAATATATTTTTTTTAAGCTCTTGTTTATTCAACTAATGGGTATATAATAGTTTTTGGTTATTTTATTAGATCACACAACCGTGGTATCCAACCATATGGTCGCAATTTTGCTAACAGCATTACGTTATACCACTAACTTATTACATTAGTCACATAGAGAATATTCGTTCGTTACATTGTGAATTAATTTATAAGCTTTGCATATTATTGATTCAACGAACGGGTGTCAGTCAAAATGTCGCATAAATTAGAAATATTAAATATTTTGTAGTCGATTAGAGATTGTTGGAGCCACTGCGTGTCTTGGGAAAATAGTTTTCATATGACTAAAATAGAACAAGGCTGATAAATTCCTTTTGGACTGTAAATTATAACTATTAATGGGAAACAATTATTCAATCTAAAAGAAAAAAAAAATCTTAATAAACCGAAAGTTAATGAATTTTTTTTTTAAATTTTTTTTTGATATTTTGAAAATACATTATGGTAGTGTAAGGCCCGCGGTATTTCCGTCAGTGCCAGCTTGATGGAATTTAGTTTGGACAGTAGCCAAGTACATACACTATAGCAAACAAAATGTGGAGCTGTATAAAACTCTTTTCGATTTTCGTTCTTAAATTCCCAGGAACGAAATTTATTCACGGCTGTCGTAACGTTAAAATTTTTGTTCGGGTGAAATTTATTCTGATTTGTAGGTTAAGAATAGCAAAAGTTTTGTCACGACAATAAAATTTTTGGACGGAAAAAATTTATGTCGAAATTTTCGATGGGACCCAAAAGGCTGTATTTTTTAAAGACTTAAAACCCCATGATTTCAGAAAACTATCAAGTTAGTATTGTTAAATAAATTGTAATTCGACAGTGATTTCAATTATGTTTTAAGCCAGTTCAAATTTGAAGTGTATTATGCGGGAGTTGTTTTTACTCCCAAGTTAAAATCCATCGTTAAGATACTTTTATATGGATATAATTTACATTTATGGATGACACTCAATTTAATTGAGTTTTAAATGTAAGTTTGCCTTAAATTTTACTCCAATCTTATCTTATTTCCACTAAGTAAATATGTAGTAGATTTGGTTATTTTCAATTTTCTCAAAAACTAGAAGACATTTAGACATCTGGTTTTTAATGTTTGACTAGAAATTTATAGGAGCATCGAATAAATATTAAAAGCAATATAATTACTTAATAACGTAAAATTTTGAACAAAAATTAGTTTGAACACAATTTTTTTTTTCTTATTTTTACCAAAAATTTGAGTTTGAAAATTAATTTATGAAAAACTAGTGTCTACAATAGTTTTATTCAAAAATAGAATAAAAGAACGGCTTTAAAAAATAGTTATAGCGTGACATTGAAAATTTTACCGGGTTTTTTAATGATTTTTTTTTTCTGTTTGAAGATATACTATTTTTTTCTTGTCTCAACCCAACCAATCCGCTCTAGCTTTTTGACACACCTTATGCGAATCAAGCTCTATATCAAACTCTGCCTGTTGTTACGGTTGCACGTGAAGCTTTCGGTGATTTTCGGTCTAGAGAGCTACAAACGGAATTGCAATGATACAACTTTGGTTATGTCTATTGAATCAACTTGGAAAGAAAACAGTTGATGAACTTAAAAAGCTGAAATACTTTATTTTTTTTTTAAGAAAAATGAAAATCTCAGGAATCTTATTTGATATTCCTATGAAAATATAATACAAATGTGTGCCCAGAATCTAGATTGATTCTAATAATGTGTTCTAAATCGCTTTATCAAACAGGAAAGACCAAAATTGTGATTTTTTTAAGTGGAACTTCGATTAGCTTGAAAGGCCACATAAGATTAATTCTGCTCAATACATTATGAAACGTTTTGATTGCTTGGTAGTCTTTCGATTACAATGTGCAAATTTTGTGATATTGCTGAAAAGGAGCGAATAAAACTGAGTAAAGAAGTAAAATTGATGAAAGTTGCTGTTTGGCTAAAAGTAAAAGGTTTCTTTCATGTTATAGTAATGAGCCAATGCATCCGAATAACTCATCACCAACTGAAAAGGTAATCTGACCCTAGCTAGTATGAACACTCGGTAATGCGAACGCTTCATTGCTTGTTCGAACACATATTTTCCAACATTAGATATCTTGTAATTCGAACACGTGCCAAAATTGATACTCTGCAATTTTAAAATTTGGTGAGTGCTTTTACAATTACAGAAAAGAAATTATTTTCCTAGATATAATAGGGGTTTAAGCGTTTTTAAATGTTAACTGGGTTTGTAAATGTTTTGCTATTTTAATAAATTGTACTTTTTTTTAGTTATATTTCATGCTTTTTTTTTCGGAGGAATAAAGTGTCCAATAATTCAACCAACTTCGTGATTCGAATTAGAATATAGGTATCTAACAGTTCGAATTAGCGAGGTCCTTCTGTATTTCGAAATCTTTCGGCTCTGAAAGAACTGAAAAACTAGCAATTCCTCAGCCGGAAAATTATATTCATAGTCACTATCATAATAACGCAGAGACGTAAAAACTGCGGTTAGTTAGATCAAGAAAACATAATTTATAGGTCTTTTAAATAACTAAATTACTAAGTTTTAAAATTATATTTTGTATGAAATATTCTAACATCGAAGTTAACTAAGAACCTCATGCACGAAAATGTTGGAGTACTTTAAATTTCACTTATTTCGTATTATTCATTATTTTTTTTTCCCTTTTTTGCGACTTATAAGCTTCTCTTTCTTAGGGCCACTTGCAAAAGTTTTTTTCACAAAAGTTTTTTTTTCTATTTACGTTTAAAAAGTTTTTTTCTCCTTGTTTACTGGATAAATATTCAAACTCTAAATAGCTCTTAAGTTATTAAATTTTATAATTCAATTAGGGCCGTGTGCAAATTGGGTTAAAATCGCGTTAAATTTTATTCGAAGATTATAACTTTTGACACTAATGAGGTGAATCTGTGAAACATCAAAATTTAATCTCGGCTAAATTTTAACCTAATTCGCACACGACTTAGTACTTTTTAATTAAAATCTTTATTTGTATTAAACAAAATTAATTTCCATTTGTTTAATTTGTAACTTAACAAAATTAAATTACAAATGACAATAAAGGTCATATTATTCACTCAATACATCCAGATTAAAACTTAAATCTGGATGTAAATCATACAAATTCAATGTAAATTCATCTGAATTGAAGTTTAAATCTGGATGTATCGAGTGAACAATATGGCGGTAAGTAATAGGTAATTTGTAATGGAGTAACGAAATATCATACGACGCGTGTATTTCGAGAAATGTTTTTTCATATTTACAAGGCCTCAAAGAAAAGTATTATAATGTATTTTTAAAAACTTCAAAAAGGAGCAAATTCTGAATTAATTCGGGATTATTACCCATTTAAAAGAATCAATAAGTTCCCATTGAACATTCAAATGATATGAATCCTTTGAATAAATCAAGTATTTTTTTTAGTTTAATAAAGAATGAGTTTCATAGATAATTCAAGTTTTATTATTCTAAATTTGTAGCCAGTAATTTTGATTCTAATTTCCCCATTTTTAACTAAAAATTTTTTCTTTAAAATTAATTTTTTATTTTTTTGAAGATGATTGTAAAATAGTGAGAAATATTTTATTAACTTTTTCATGTGAACCTAATGGAAAGTTTCTTTAAACAAAAAAAAAAAAAAACACTATTAAAGACCCTCTAGATTGACTAACTAACATCATCATTAGCGAATTATCAAAATTCCGAATAATGCTCACCCACTAACACTAATTATAACAAACAACAAAAAATAGAAAGAAATTTGAAAAAAAAAAAAAAAACTTACCTGGAAATGTAAAATTATTGTCCAGATTAGACCAAGTGTCAGCTTAGGGTTGCCATCAACAATATCTTCTGCACGTATGTTGACTAATTTTATTTTTTTAAACCTCAGAAAATCGAGTGCCATTTGAGCATTTTGGAGCATATGGAAGCGCATTTTACCTTTTTCTCTTGGCTACATTAAAAAAAAGAAGAGAAAACAACATTAATTAAATCCCATTCATAAAAATCACCCAAAATAAAAAAAAAATAAACACTTACCAGGTGTTCGCCAGATAGCACCTCCAAGAGAGAAAGCAAATTGTGACCATCACGCAAGTCTTCAAAAAGATCCACAACACGACGATTGGCCTAATGCGGGAAAGTGGGCAAAATAAAAATAAAAAAAAACAATTGTTAATTCATTTCATGTATAAAATGTTGGGTACTTTTTTTTTTTACTTTCAAACAACAAACTGTGCCAAAATAATAAAATTAAAAATTAAAAAATCTTCTTAAAATGGTAAATGAACAATGAACATGCAAGATTTGTTTAATTTAATTGTCAAAAAATCCAAGCATTATTTTTTCAAGTGCTTATTTCACTAATTTTTTTTTTTAACAAGCAGGGCTATACAAAGTATTCTAATGGAAGTAAAATGATCACACTTTTTTTTTAATGGGAGAAATGTTTTCTAATTTTTTTGTCAGAAGAAAGAAAAAACAAAAACTTAAATCACACAAAAGAAAATTCGTAACACAACACTTTAATTTTCTACGGACTTACGGACTGCGGACAACAGGGTGATCCATTTACATAAACACAAACATGTAACATTGTGTAAGTCTGTAATGTATAATTTATTTTTTTTTCATAGTTTTAAACAAATCTTACTAAAGATACTGGTTGGAGCAAAAAAATGCCCTCATCAGTTAAGTATTTAAGTGCGAAATAATTTATTTGAAAGAGACAAAGCGGAAGCTAAGATTAAACTTTATGTTGGTATTAATCTTGACTTATTACCCTGAATTGGAGCCCTAATGTATGGTCGACTACGACCACAAAACACAAATATGTAGGAGATAAATAAAAATAAATTAAATTTTCCATGTGATACATGGTTTTTCAGAGATACTTCAAAATAATATTTTTTTTTAAATGGCTGCCGAGCTTCAAAAGACGGCAAAAAGAGATTAAAAAAACTCATGCTAATTTAAAGGCCATTTTTTTGGACTTTGTTAGGGGGATTCATGAGTTTTCACCTCAGGAGATCAAGTTGTAGTTATTTCTGTAAAAGTCAAAAATTGTTTTTTTTTTTTTTCAGGAAAAACATTTTCAAAGTTAAAATAAAAAAAAAATAATAATTCTTTTTTCAAAAGGAACGAAAAGTGAGCATTTTAAAGCGTTCCGGACACTTAAATTAACAAGTACCAGCAGTGTTGTGCGTTAGCCGCCATTTTGAAAAACGCATTTTAACCAATATCTTGAAAACGGATCATAGCACATAAAATTTTGAAGCACTTTTTTTAATAGGAAATTTAATAACCTTTCTTTTTTTTTATAAGACAGTTTTTTGTTTTTTTTTTGTGGGATTTATACTTTCAGAGTTAAGGCGCCTTAAAGTATGCTTTGTTCTAATTTTTTTTTTTTTTTAATATCAACCGTTAAGCAGATATCGGGGAAAAACTAAAAAAAACATACTTCAAGGAGCCTAAACTCTGAAAGTATAAATCCCACAAAAAAATGTCCTATGAAGAAAAGAAAAGTTATTAAATTTCCTATGGGAAAAGCGCTTACAAATTGTGTGTGCTATGAGCCGTTCTCAAGTTATTGGTTACAAAACGTTTTTTTTCAAAATGGCGGCCAACACGTACAGCCGCGCCATTTTGTATTTATACTAAAAAATCAGCACACATACTAATTCCAATCATAAAATTTGATCAGTAGTACACATATTTTTGCAAAAAAAAAAACTTCTGTATGGTTTTCGATCCGTAAAATTGATCACAAGTCAAATCTTCATACTGAGGCAAATACTGAAAAGTATCAACGAATTTTAAGTCCCAACCGATCTTCAGATCCGGGGAAAATTGATACAGATGGCGAATTGATACAAATGGGGAATAGCTCGTCCGAATTAATTCAAAAACGCACAAGTTTTGGCACAATTATATGACTTCTGTAATCTCGTTCTTGAGCAGATTGTGCGTAGAGAAAGCGATCTCTTTAAGTACTGAGATAAACAAAACGAGCGTTTCGCATAGGATAATTATGGCATTTCTGCTTAATGAAGGTCTATTATGTCAACTTGGTGTGACTAGCATAGTTGTTTTTTGTCTCTACTTTTTAAAGTGAAATTCTTTCAAACTATAAAAAGTTAAATAAATTTTCTCTCTCATCTAGAGCACATTCGCATGGAATAAATTCTTTGCCCTGAAATTTTCTATGAACGAAAAAAAAAAAAAAAAACACAAATTCGAAGCTCTGGATTTTTTTAAGGACTCTGCCTCTATTCTGAACTTAAGGCTTAACTATACATTCTCTTAAACATGCGCTAGAAATGCTTATGTACGAAAAACCGTACGAAAATTGTGTTTAATATGTAATTTCTGATTGATTTTACAGACCAAAAACAAATTTTTCGCACACAGGCATCTCTTAAAGCATATTTTTGTTTTTCACTTTTCCACTTTTTGTTACTTTGTTTTGCAAAAAGTCTTGAGTTTAGTTAGGCCTTAAAAGAGAACAACTCATATTGACTTGTATCTTTTAACTTTGAATGGTATATTCGTAGAGGAATTTATAAATAAGAAAAAAGAAGTATTTTGGACTAGTTATAGCAGTACGGAGTTTCAAAAAAGCAGTACAAATACTGCAATTGCAGTACTTCGACAGCCCTACTGCACATAAAATGCCTTAGGGGTGAATGGTGGTAAATAACGCAAAAAATATAAAAATTTTCTCTATTTTTTTTTTTATAATTTTTATACATTTTTATAGCCTAGGCAAAATTTACTTTTACTGCGGATAAAATACAAGTGAAGATTTTTAAATGCAATTATCTTTATTTAGGCATAAGCAAAGCCGCCTAAAAAGTCGAAACTATGCTTGCACTTCTAGTCTCTTATTGCGGCTAGCTGACGAAAATGTTAATCAGCTTTCGGTTATCAATTAGGAAGATTTTATTGTTTAACTGATAACCAAAATATATGAGGAAATTTTAGCTTTTGCAAAAAATTCACTTGATGCTTGAAGCGGTTTTTTTTTTTTTTTTGTGTTTCCGTTTCCGGAATGCGAATAAATTGTGGTGCCAGATTAGCTATAGCCCTCGACAAAAGTTTGAAAATAGGATGCACGCTTGCATTGCTTACTCCAATTAATCTACAATCGCCAATTAATTTGATGCTCACTGCACAGTGCATAGAATCGTAATGCGTTTAACAAATCAGAAATTGATCGTAATTCACGCAGTCTTAAAGAAAAATCACAACAATTTTATCAGGAACATAAAATTTTATCCAAATTACAATGTGCAGTAGCGCCTTTTGTTGCACGGAAATAAATCCATAATTAATTGCAGAACCATGATTGTCGTCGGCTTTAAAAGACGAGAACCATATGATCGTCCCATTTATCGATTCCAATACGTGGAAGCATTTTATATGATGGCCTTCTCTCAAGGAATGTATTTTCCTCCTCATCGCTTCTCGAAGACGATGATGGCCAATAATTCTCCCATAATTAATTAGGACGAAACATTTTTGTTTCCCCTTTATTTTTTTCTATTTACTATTAAAATTTTTTGATTTCAAGGCCAAGACGTCAACATAACTGGGGTTCACTGATTGAATACAAAGAAATGAAGAAAAATACCAAGTTTTCTAGTTACAACCTCACTATTTCGGGGAGTTAAGCAAATCCAAAGTTGACCAATTCTGGATTTTCTCAACTTTGGAATATCAGAAGTTGAGCTAAAGTTATATTCGAGTGAAAAACTGCCACTCATTTAGGTTCTCAAGATAGCACTGAGATATTGAGCCTTTATCTCCCGTAGTGGCCACTTAAGTGCCACTTCCTTCCACTTTGAAATTAGGACTTAGTCTCTTTTTTTCATAGTGCAAACTTATTTGAGTTAAGTCACTTAAATCCTACATATTATAAGGCCACAATAGTATGCTACTTACACAGACTGTAAAACAGGGCCTAATGTGTCAATATACTCGGGAAACTTAAGTGCTGCTTATTTTGGTCAGTGTGAACAGTAAAACGGGCCCTTAAGCGGCCCATACACACAACACTTGTGTCGACACTGGTGTCGGTGTACTCAAATGTGGTGTCTGCATGGGCAAGTAGTTTCTTCACCGATTTCGGTGTCGAACACGGTGTCAAGAAAATCAAAATCTTTTGATTTTTTCTGTCGGTGTTGCTAAATGTGTTGAGTGTATGGCGGAATGCCATACTGGTGTCATGACACCGGTGCACACACACTTGTTTTGTGTGTATGGGCCGCTTTAGAATAGCTAGGAATAAATTTGGTCTCCTAAATATATCAGCTTGTTTTAATTTTTATTTTACAAATTTTTTAATTTGAAGATTACTGAACTTAAAAGGATTTTAAATAAATTAATCCAATGTCATGATTTAAGGATAATGTTGATAACTTTTTTTCTCATATACAATTTTAAATTATTTCTTTGTAGATTAATAGATGAGAGCATTCGATGCCTTTTTAAGAACAAATATTTTCAACTATATAGGTAATATAAATAACAGAAGAAAATTATTACAATTTAAATACAAAGAATATTTCAATACCTTTGCATATTTCCAGTGCTGCATGAAAATAAGAAATAAAATAATTGAAGTAAGAAAACAACAAAAAGAAAAACAATTCGTATGATAAAGTTGATTACATTTTCTTTTAACCATCAATAGCAAAAAAAAAGATTGAATCATCGATAAACTTAACTAACATTCTATGTAATCTTGTAAGACAGTTAGTATATAAATGTCGTGGGATGTTAAAAGTTTGACAACAGCAAAACTAACAAAAAAAAACACAAAAATCATAAAAGGTGGTGACATCATTTGACAAGATTCTTTTGCTAAGAAACAAGGCCATTTTATGTTTTTACCTTACAACGCTACTGATATTATTTTATAGTGGTGAAATGTTAATAGTGATGGTTAACATCTCTGTCTATGATGAAATCATTCAAATAAATTAAAATAATGGTTGGCATTATTTGACAGTTGTGACAAGAGAGACAAAAAAAAAAAAGATGGTTGAAATGATTTTGGAACTGCTGGTTGAGGGAAACTTGTAAGTTTTTTTTAATAACGGCATCATTAACTAATTGTCATATCTCATCACTCACAAGCTATATAAGCGAAAAATTTTGACACGAGAGATTCATAAAATCATTAAATTGTTATCTTGAATTAATAATCAACACAAAATGAGGCTTTTTACAGAGGTTTATTCAGATGAACTACGAGTGCTCAAGGTAAGCAAATTATTGTGTCAAGCATAAAAGCAGAATAAACAAATAGAATTCAAGAAAAGATAATGGAATAAAAATTGTCTATGTTCTTGATAATTAATTTATCTACACAAAAATAATATGTTTAGTGTAATTTTAGATATCGGAGAAAACATGCCTAAATAGCTTGCAAAAAAAAAATATTAATTTGCATGGGAACAACAAAAATTAACAGTTGGGCTAGGTACATGTCGGTATGAGAGTATGGAAAAATTAAAAACAAAAGTCTTCTCTTGCGCGTTGTGACATTTCATTGGGCACGTTCTATACTTTGAGATTCAAAAATGTCTACAAAATGATCTTTTTAGTTTTGAAAAAAGTCTGAGTTGCCAAAAAAAGGTATGTTCCTTTGTAGGTATAGCTTAGAAGGATTTATTCAGAGCGCCCTCTTAAAATTCGTCAAATAATGTCCGAGTACAAAAAAGTAACATTGACATACTATATCTGTTTGTTTACTTCCCAAAACTACCAATTTTAGTCGAAAGTTCTGTCAAAGTTCATATAAAAAAAAATAAAAATTAAACTAAAACTGGTTCTTTTGGGAAGTAAACGAACAGACCTAATGTGAATTAAGGGGAAAGAATTAAAAACCAATTTAAATAGCTGACTAATACCACACAAATAGGTATGTGATAAATCATGTTTCTTAAACGAATTCAAAGGGCCTGAATATATTTTGAGAGAAAGAGATAAAATACCGATTTAAGAAATTAAATTACACAGGTTCTTATGGGAGCAGATTCAATCAAAGGCTGCATGCAGCACAGCGCTGCACGATGCCTATATTTCTAAATTTTCTGCATAGTTTCACTGCAGCCAAAACTAAGAAAAAAAAAATTTTCCAAATATAATAGCGATCTGGCATTACTGATATTGAGAGTTTGTTGACAGTACCTGTCGTTTTTGAAAATAAAATTTTGTATGTTTTATGTATTTACGACGAAACAAAAAAAAATATGTTCTTTTCCTTATTTTTAGCAACATCCATATTTCAATTATTACAAATAACCTTTTTTGCCTGTTTACGAAATCAAAAAGAATAAAATATTGACAGGTGTCAATTTTGTTTTGACATAAGAAGGCATCATAAAAGCTAGAGAGTATGCACATTTGTTTCGGTTGCAGCGCTGCATGCATCGCTGCGTGCAGACTTCCTATAAACTTGTTTTAGCGTCTTCCGAATTGGCTAACGTCAAAAAAGTGACAGCTTTCACTTTGTTTCAGGTATACAGGAATTTATTCAATTTAAAGTGCATTTTTTCGAAAAATGAACATATTTTTTTTTTTTTGTTCAGTTCAGTTCAATCGATAAAAAATGGTGTATAACAGTACTCCGTCACTTCTGAATACTTTTGGTTGTTTTTTTTTTTTTATTCGGTCCTTAGTTTTTGGGAGCCATTTTTTTTCACTAGAGCACTGACCATAAAAATAACCATAAAAGAGAGCGAGACAGACATATATAGTGTGAAGAGGAATGTCAAAAAAATCTCCTGAAATTGTTGACCGGGGAGATTTTTTTTACCCCTCTTACTTCTTTCCCACCTCACATAGGAACCGAAAGTTGCTAACTAAGTGTCCTCGTGTGAAAGGGGACTTATCGGACTGGGACTGGTAGGCGGAAGTCCAAGAACTAAATTTCAAATAACCCCATACATATGTTTGTATCTTTTTTTGTTGTCTCGAGGCAAAATTGTATTCGGCTGGCGAGGCCCTAGCTAATTTGGTTTGTAACCCTTTCTAGCCTCTTGTAAGCAAGTTTTTACCAAGTTTAGTTAAAGCCCTGGAATGTTTTCAGTAGAGAACACCTAGAAATAGAGGAATAAAACTTGTCAAATACTTGGTAAGGCCTTGTGGGACAATTTTCGCTTTCCCATCAGAAATACCCACTTTATATTAAAAAAAAAAAAATAAGCTCTTCAAGGGCTGTGAGATCTTAGCACCCCATATATGGGATATTCGTTAAAAAATATATGCAGTCTCAAAAATCAGTAATTGGTCATAAAAGGTCAGGTAGTTTAAGAAATTGGTCAGGCTTAGAAAATTTTTAATCAAAGGTTTGAAGTTTTTCAAGGTCACCCGGGATTTTTGGCATCTCATTTATGGGATAATCACAAAAAAAGTATACCACTTGAAGGGCCGCTGGATAGTGATAAAAGGTCAGGTAATTTAAGTAATTGGTCAGGCATGGATTTTTAAAAATTAATTTTTAGTTTTTTTCAAGATCATTACAAGGTCATATGAACTTTTAGCACCTCATTTATGGGACATTCGAAAAAAAATATATACTATCTGAAAGGTTACTTAATCCCCATAAAAGGTCAGATGGTTTCGGAAATTGATCAGCCGTAGAGATTTTTTTTATAAATTTTTAAAATTAGTTTTTTTTTCAAGGTCGTAGGGATTTTTAGCACCTAATTTGTGGAATTAAAAAAAAAATTATTATGTCATCTGAAACTTAAGTGAAACCTCATAGAAGGTCAGCTAGTTTTAGAAAGTGGTCAGGCATGGTTTATTTTTCATAATTTTTATAAAAAAATATCCAAGGTAAAGGTCAATGACCTTTCATTTTTTTTTTGTTCAACTAAAAACCTACAGCTGACCAATTTCTGAAACTACCTGACCTTTTATAAGTTACCTTTTAGATGGTGTATCCTTTTTTTGAATATCCCATAAATGAGGTGCTAAAAGTTCATGTGACCTTGTAATGACCTCAAAAAAAAAAAAACTTTAAAAAAATCATTAAAAATGCCTGACCAATTACTGAAATTATGACCCTATACGGAGCTTTTAAACTGCATACTTTTTTTTCTTGAATTCCACTAATGAGGTCCTAAAAGTTCATTACTGTGACCTTGAAAAAAAAACTTTAAAAATTAATTTAAAAAAAAACCTTTGCCTGACCAATTACTGAAATTACCTGACCTTTTATCACTATCCAGCGGCCCTTCAAGTGGTATACTTTTTTTGGGAATATCCCATAAATGAGATGCCAAAAATCGCGGGTGACCCGTAAAACTTCAACCCTGGATTAAAAATTTTCTAAGCCTGACCAATTTCTGAAACTACCTGACCTTTAATGACCTTCAATTACTGACCTTTTAGACTGCATACATTTTTTGCGAATATCCCATATAATGGGGTGCTAAGAGAACACAGCCCTCTTCAAGGTGTAATCATGACTAATTTACGTACTTCTCTGGAGATCAATAAAAAAAATATAATGATGACTGGTTTTTTCAACTTTCAGGATCATTTTTCAACAAATTCGAAATTCTGTAGTCGTTAAAAATTGGACTTGTATTTTTTCTTGTGTGAATGAAAAGATTAAACAACAAATAAATAAAATAGATCTTTCAACTGATATCTTTTATTTGATTTTTGTATAATACCAGGTATCATTTAATGTTAATGTATATGTGTATGTGCATATATAAAATAACTTGTTTGTGAATATATCAAAGTGCTGCAGTTAAAAATATGTAAATTTCATCATCATCGATCGTTCTTAATGATATTCGCAAACAAGTTGAGTTTTAAAATAAAAGTGATATATTTATACAAAAAAAAAAAAGTAAATAAGTTCATTAAATTGTTAACTGATGTATCAAAATGCATCAATAAATGAATAACTTATTTATATTTACACAGAAGTGTAAGACATTAATTAAATTATTTACTTGATTTATTTGTTTATTTTCATTTTTATTAAATCAAACACAACTGGAAGTGTAAAACACAAACTTTGAAATAAGATATCCACATTTTGTATGACTTAAATCTATATTTGCATTCTTTTTGTGCATTGAATACAAAATAGTTGATGTAGGTAATAAGCACGTCTCCTTAAACAGTGCAGGCCACAATCCAGTTCCCGTCAACTATTAAATTAAAAAAGCGTCCAGATTCAATTGCTTTAAAACAATTGCAAAAATTAATTGGGCTGAAACACCATGTCTGCATCGTCAATGTGGAAAACAGGTACCTGAGTCAAATAAATCCTGACTCATAAAATGTTTATGAGAAGCAATAATTTTTTGTATGCAATTCCATTTTTCGGAGGAGCGGTAACCTCGACCGCAAGTTTAATGGAGCTCTTCTTTAAGTTGAGCTTTGCACCTGGAACTGAAGATTTTTTGTTTGAAGTTTTTCTGATTTTAATTTTAAATACGATATATTGGATGATGGGAATAACAAATTTATTTAAGATGATTAATCTTGAATTGAATTGAATCTACTTGACAAATTGTCATGAATTTTTTTCGTTTGCATTTATCATTATTTGTCATAATTGTCAACAAGTCATAATTTTTATTAATTTCGTTTGCATTGTTTTGTCATTAGCATACATATGGTAATGACCAATGAAAAATGCTGATAATTGACAATCCAAAATATGACATTTCATTATTTTTTTTTATGCTGAATTTTTAAACAACTTACAAATTGTTTAAACAAGGGTTTATAATTAGGACGAGGCTGTAGGCAAGCTGACATTTTAAATTTTCTAAAAAAAATAAATGATGATATTTTTATCACATGATACTTTTCTGGTATGACACTTTTCTACCATGATATCTTTCTTGCATTATAATCTTCTCTGAATGAATGAATTAATGAACAATTTAAGGTTTTAAAAATTGTATTAAAACAGCCTTATTTATTAGATTTCACTAATTCTTGTTTAAACCTCGGAATAGTTAAACCGGGTCGAAGCACTGACATCGTCTTCACGTCACAATAAATCAGCCTAATTCTAAATGAAAATTCCCCGGGAATAAATTATTTTTCTTCTACAATTTGATTTATATGTCAAATACTGAAAAAAAAAAACTGTTTGTATCATTCAGAACTCTCATTCCCACTATCGAGGGTAAAAAAATTCAACCGGGGAATTTGGAATCGGAGTATTTTACTCCCGAAAGAATGCGTCTCCCTAATGGGAGTTTTTTCCCGGGGAATATTTAGAATTGGGTTTGAATAAGAATTTATAAAATATTTTCTTGCCGTTTAAGCTACACCCTCCTTCTGTCAAATATATTATCAAAAAAATGACCAATCTAAGACTCTGGTTATTATAAACGTAAACAAACCCCAGCTGATTATTCATTTTAAGTAATTGGGCGCGTTCAGGGAACTAACTAAAGCTATCTGGATAGGTTTGTGTTATTGAAAAACATCTGCTGTCAGCCAATGTAAAGACAACTCAAGCTATCTGAAAATTTTTGGGATAGGTAGATAGCCTATCTGACTATCATCCGAACGGAAACAGTATTATTGGTTGTAATAACGAATGGATAAGAAAACGGTCTGGAATTTCGTTTAGAATGCTTTTTGAAAATTTCACACGATGTCATGTCAAAATGACATTTAGATACTAAAATGGCTACTCCGGTTTTGTTCCTCCTATGTGCCAGTTTTAACTTACTGTGTCTCTATTCCACGAGTTTTTATTTTTTATAAATAAGTTTTTCAGGATTAGAGTCGTTGTAAAGTCGGAGTGACCTTACTCCGTCGCTAAAACGAGTTAATAAATAAGGCTGTAAAACTACAGTTTTAGTCGCTCTCTTCTATTTGCTTATATCCCAGACATCTATGTGCTTCACAACTACCTAAAATTTCTCCCGTTGTTTCCATATAGACGTTGCAGAAACTGCAAATGGGACAGCTCACCCCATTAACAATACTGAGGTGTCTTCTTGGCTTTCAGTGACCCGTGAGGATACCTGTGATTATTTTTAGGTTATTCCTGCTTAAGTTACAACAGGATGTGGAACGTTCTTGGTTATTATAGTTCCCAAGTAGTATTTTGGCCTGCCTCAGCATAGGGAGTTTTATTTCCCAGATTTTTAGCCTTCTGGCCTCCTCCACTAATTTAATTTTATTTTTAATCGTATTTGCTTCTATTTCTCAATAGAGCTCTTGTCTAAAGGGTGTTGTTGCTGGCTTTGACACCAAAAACCTGGCTTGGTACCCAATGAAGTGTTAAATTGTTTTTTTTGAGGAGTTCGTTTAGCCTGCCCACACATACCCATATCAGTTTAGAACAGATGGTGTATGAGTTTAGTGCTTTGAGTGTGGTTTGGCAATCCTTCTTTTCTCTCATGATACATTTTCTCACATGATACTTTTCTCGCAAGATACTTTTCTTCCATTAAAAAAAAAGGGAATAACCATATTAATTTTTTTTTACCAAGTTTACAAGTTTTAAGTCGCCTTTTATACGAGGAAACAAGTTGGTGGAGATTTTTTTGACGCTTTTTTTAATCTCCTTAACAATCTCTTGTAGGTACTTTTCATTTTTACTTTCTTTTTAAAGACCTTGGTTGAACGCATGCATACGTAGTGTAAAAAGAAATGTAAAACAAAAATCTCCTGAAATCGTTGACCGAGGAGATTTTGTTTACCCCTTTTTCTTCCTTCCCTATACTCGCCAATGAACCGAAAGTTGCTGGAAACTCAGTTTCCTCGTGTGAAAAAGAACTAACAGATTACTTCAAGTTCGAAGATTTACCATCCAAATTTATTAAATTAATCTATTAGATAAGAAATAAACCTTCACAGGGACACAAATGTTTAACAAATCGAACTAACCTATATCCCCATATCGTATACTAAGCAGATCAATTGGAAAATTAATTTTTATTTGTATCGTTTGACACAAATAGACCTTTTTTTATTTCACTACCACTTCAAAAAAAAAAAAATTAAACATTAGGTCTGTTTCATTACTTTCCAAAAATGCTAATTTCTACCAATTTTAGTTCAATTTAATTTATTTTTATATGAAATTTGACAGACCATTCGCTTAAAGTTAGCAGAAATCTCGACAGTTTTAAGTGGTAAACGAACAGAAGTAATAGGTTTGTTCGTAGATTTCTTCCCTAAGGCGACTGTCAAAAAAAAAAGATGAATCAGCTGTTTTTTTGACATTTCATTCCTTTATTTCCCTTTTTCATCAACTGCTGCGTATATTTTGTCATTTCGTCTTTAATTAGATGTATCAATTAAATTATCAACAAAATATCACATTTAGCACTGACGTCAAACTTGTTGAGGTACCTACACTTCTTCTCAAAATATCAATAACTAATTTGAATTTTGACAGCTCGGAATTTTTGCCGTTGGGTTTCTTGAGAGTGCATTCAGAGCACACCTTGTACACACCTCAGAGCGATAACAGTGCGCCGCTGTGCGAAATTCGAACAAACCTAATGTTTGCATTTTGAAGCACGCTGTCAAAATTAATTTACTAGCTAATATTATTGTGTAGACTTATGAAATCTAAGCTTTCTGTAGAAACATGCTATAAGGTTGGAAAATCTCAAAAAAAAAAAAAATTACTCAATTTAATTCTTAATTTTCTTCAGGTTCACCATTTTTAAAATGGCGATCGAATAATAGATATATGACCAACGACACGTAGCGCCATAGTCTCAAAAAATCTCGAATCAAAAAATAGAACTGTTTGTTTACTTTCCAAAATTGCGAATTCGTACGAATCTAAGAAGGTACAATTTTATTTCTTTTTTATAGGTATGAACTTTGACAGAACTTTGAATCAAAATTGGTAGAAATTGATAGTTCTGGGAAGTTAACGAACAGAGGTTATATTTCACAAAATGATCTCATACAAGTTTTTTTGTTTTTTGTTTACGAATGTATTCAACGATAACATTTAGTGTGAAAACAAGCAAAATAAATTAAGATTACGGTAAATTCTACATTAAAGTTGATTGACACATCATTTTTTTTTTATCGACTCCGTGTGAACTACGTAATATGTCTGAATAATTTTTTATCAATGGAAAAAAACGTGTCAAAATGCAAACCATTTTTAGCTTCCGGATATATATTTCATGCTTTAGCTATAGGTATATACTGAATGATAACTGATAACAGTTCAAATGTTTTTTTTATTTTTTTATTTTTTAATCAAACAATAAGAACGCCTACAATAAGCAAATTTAAATGGTTATGGTTACCAACATATTTATGTTGTTTGTATGAATTCAATAAAAATCTGATTACAATTTAAATAAAAAAAATAATTATTATTAAAAGAATTTTACCTTTTTTAGATGTTTGTTAACCCATTTTGTGAAAGTCTTCTTTTGTATAGCATCGCGTTCATCTATTTAAAAAAAAATAACAAAAAAAAAAATATAAAAAACGTTAATTGATTATAATTTTTACAATAATTACAATTTATTTTCTAAAACACTTTGCAAGAAAAAAAAACAAAAAAAAAACAATAATTAAATGTCAACTCATGTCAATTTATAACTCAATCAAAATCACAACAACTGCTTCGATTATTTTATTGTTAAACGTAGATTTGTCACGTTCACAAATCTATATGTATAAAAAAACGTCACATCGCATTGTTTCGTTTTTAAACATGCTGCTATAAATGTTAGTTCAAAACAATTGTTCTATAACTGAAAAGCGTATGGCATTTTACATCAGTAAATTGCCAAGTAATTGCACTTATTAAGTTAGAATTTTGTGTAATTACTTAGCATCGTCGTCGTCTTAGTCGTGTCGTCCTACCCTCACATCCCACACTTCATTTCACTTCGGTCAGTTTTTTCTCGACGGGGATTGTAAGTGTAGGAGCCGCTTGTCAATCAAAAAAGCAGTTTCATGTCGCGCATTTCAAAAGGAAAATATAAATAAACATGGACGATAAATGAACGCATCCCACGCTCAACTTAATCTATTGTTTTTTTAAATAAAAATTAATGTTTTTTTTAGTATGTAAGCAAAACTCATTCCATTTATGTATTATTTTACCAAAACAAAAAATTAAATAAAATACAAAAAGAAAATAAAATCAGAGCATGGAATTGCCTTAATCAACCTTAATTGATTCAATTTAAAAAAAATATAATAATAATCAAATCATATAATCAATATGGTGGACGGGCGCCATTTCGCCGCAAATCTTTATTAAAATGACAGAGTTCAGCAGAGTTAAGGGATATACCATAACTCGAACTCAATCTTTTTCTCTGTTTGACTGCGGTTTCGTATTCTCCTTTGACGTCACATGATTGAATCATTTTCGAACAAATTAATAAAAAAAAAAAATTGCATCACATGACATCATCAGCTTGATGAGATTCTTGATGCAATGATTTAACGACGAAGCTCCCGAATGGAGTTTATAAATCACAACAACAATGTTTGCCTTTGTGTTGAATAGAGTTTTTTTTTTTTTGTTGTTGCATTAATTTGAATTGTGAAGCCACGTTTCTTTTGAATTCTATGCCTTTGGGTGAATTTTTTTAGGAGCAGCAGACCGCAGTTGCTTTAAGAGTGTGACATTATTCAATTTATAAATCTAACCGAATAGACAGAGAGAGGAGAGACTGGTTAATAAACATAAAATCAAAGCCACATAGAACATAAAAACGGGGATTTTAATCTAAATTTCAAATTAACTCATCTGATATTCTGATTTATGTGATTATTTATTTATTTTTTTTTTTTTTTTTGTTTATTTTTTTTTTTGTTGTATTAACATAAATCATGATTATAAACCAGATGTTTCAAACTGACACGTTCAAAAGCTATAGCCACTTGTGAAAATAATTTCCTAGAGTTGCAATTTATGTTTTGATTTGATGGACATTGGCTGCTTGAGAGCAATTTAATTCAAAATAAAAAAATCTGCATTTTGAATAATATTAGAAAAGGCATTGAAAATATTGGAATATACAAAAATGCAGCAAATATTTTTCCCCCACTTGAGAGTGTTGAAAGACAATTTTTTAAATTTTTAAATTCAATTTTTAAAACTTATGAAAATGATTGTCATTTGGGTAATGCTGCACCTAGGTACGTTCTTACCACTAAAACGAGATTTAATTAAACTGACTTTTAGCCTTTTTCAAATCTCGAAAATTTACTCGAAAATTTACCTTTTACACAGAATTATTATTTTAAATTTATTAATCTTGTTAAATCTTTATAGCGCCGAGATAGTTTTACAAATCGAACTAACCCATATTAAAATCTAATTTTGTTTCCTTCTTTAGACACACCTTCATTGACATTTTCTAGGCGTTTTTGACTACAAGTCCAATACTATAGCAAAAACTACTTTTTTACCTGTTTGAGTTTATACCTGTCCGCGTGTACACCTTTTGTTAAGTTTCGGGTAGAAGAGAGCGTTCGCAGGAGTCGAAAGAGAGTGAATTATTTTCCCTGCTTGATATTTTTTACACGAAAAATGTCTTCGGGAAGAAAATTGGAAGTCTCCTTTCACACGGGAAAACTGAAATTTCAACAATTTTTGATTTTTGGATGAGAAGGGCTAGGAAATAAGAGGGGTAAACGAAATTTCCCCGGTTAACAATTTCAAGATTTTTTGAAATTCCTCTTCACAGCTCTGAAGTCTAAACCCGAGAAATAAACATGGGTTTCGTAAGAGTGCCCTGAACGCACATCGAACACAGTGCAAAAAATTTTATGGCGAAAAAAGTGCTACATAAAACGGCTTAGAGCGAGTTCAGGGCGACCAACTGCGCCCTTGGGGTAACTTCGGACAGACCCTATAATAAGTGGTATCAGTACCGTGACATCATCATCACCAGCCACCCCAATGGAGGAACCCATTATTATGATAATGAATGCGTGCACTGGACAAGGACGAAAAACAAGAAGTATCAGCCTTGTAGCTGAAGGACATAGACAGATAGAAAAATAGAGTCTCACCATCGAAACAGAGTCCGAAGGTTTTATACAACTGGTTTAGAAACAGTCTTTTCAAAACATCCAAACTAACCTTCACCGAAGCACAGGCAATTAAGTAAGTACATGTTCTTGAGCAGAATTTCCAGCAGTATTTCTAGCAGATTTATCAGGAATCATGTATAAAGTGAGTAATTGAAGAGAACTTCTTCTCTCACCTCAAATCAATAAAGACCAAGTTCAACCATCCCAACTATAAAAAAAAACCTTAAGAATACAAGGCAACCGGTTCTGATGGCGATCTTAAAATATGGCTGGGATGTTTGGATAGGACTGATGCGTCAAACCATCTTCCAAGTTTGAGTTAAAGGAAGCATGTCCTGGATTCTATGTCTTGCCAGAACTGTCAAGAGGCATATCCCTGTTAAACGTCCCATACTGTGCGAGCGTTCTAAGCCGTTCTGGAACACGTTAATCTTCAAGTAGCAGTGGGGCTTCCGGCGCGATAGATCGTCTATAGAATCAAACTTGAAAATCAATTAAAAGACCAACGAATTTCAAGTCGACAACCACTGTATATTCATCGATTTCAAAGCTCCATATGATTGTGGTGTATTTAACGTCAGAATTTCTACTTGGCGATGACCACGCTCGGTATTTTGAGCAGATATTTGTCCGAACTTCCGACTAAGAGACCAAGCCATCGCGGATGCCACAGCGCTTGGTTTGGATTACTGAATGCAGGGTGCCCGGAATTAAGGAAGATGGAAAACTGCCATGTCCCTGGTTGAGTGCATAGGACCCTAAGACTAAGACGCACTTGCGATTTCGATCGCGTGACTATTTAGTCGCAAGAAATAAAACAAATGAGTTTCAATGTGAGTGACCGCACTTGCGACTGAGAAATCACGACTGAAATTTGTTCCATTTTTCGAGCGACGCGATTGTCGCAAAATAAAATGAAACAAATGCAATTACATGTTCGTGACCGCACTTGCGATTTAAATTTTTGCGATTTAAAAATCGTAGTCTCGGGAAGAAATAAACATGCACGCGATTTTTCAGTCGCAAGAAATAAAACACATGGTTTTAAATGTGAATGCGACTCATAAAACGCGGCGTTTAAAAAAAAAAATGAAACAGGTTCTATTTTTAGAGCGACTTTTCAGTCGCAACGACTTTAAATCGCAAGTGCGTGCACAACCATTATAAGATGTATGTTGCATTCGATCACGATAAAAAATCGCGCGACTAAAAATCGCAAGTGAGTGCACAGCAAAAAATTGTTGCGATCGCGATTTTTTTAATCGCAACGATTGTTGCGATAGCGATTTTTTTTTTTTTTTTAATCGCAACGATTTTAAATCGTAGTAGCCGTGGCGTGATGGTTAGTGCGATGGACTGTCATGCCGGAGGTCTAAGGTTGGATCCCCAGCCACGCCACCTATTTATTTAAAAGAAAAAACGGCTACTGCCTCTTGCGAGGAATAGACAAATCCTCCAAGAGTATCTCCTGTCACAGAAAAGTGCCGCTCGTTAGCCGTTCGGATTCGGCAATAAACTGTAGGTCCCCTCCATTCCTGCGGACACGCACACAGGAATGGTTGAGAGTTGTAAGTCACTAGGCCCTAGTTCTTCATGAGCTGTTGTGCCATCAAATTTATAATTTATTTTAACGATTTTAAATCGCAAGTGCGTGCCTAGCCTAAGGATTTTTCTCACCTGACTTCTGACACTTCCCTGTTCCAAAGTATAACGATCTCTTGATTGCGTCTCCATCATGCTGTACATACAATAATAACCAGTTTAACAGATCTTTTTTTTTTCAGTCCATTTAAACCATTAAATTTAAAAAAGCAATTATTTTTAACGTCAGGTGGATCAGAAAAATCATACAAAAATAATTAATAGTTATTACACGTGCAGAACTTAATTTCAAACGATAATTATTCAATTGCAAAATGTAATACGTGTCTACTCGTGTATGCACGAGCAATGTGGGTTCTCCTTTCAAAGTAAGCCATGACATGAAGCCTATTCCGATATTGACTTACTAAAAGCTGTTCCTTCCTCTTTTAAACCGTGTTAAATGTTTAAACAAAAAATATATGTGAGTTCGATCCACTAAAATCCGTTCATATCATCAATTTGGGTGCGTTAAGATTTGTATGCAAAGCATTCGAATATTTTCTTCTTCTTTTCTTTTGCCTATGAGGAAGTCATTATAATAAATTTTTAATTCTTTCTTTTCTCAATTCGAATTGCCAAGCAATTAAAAGCTGCTCGAGACAGTAAAAAAGGCATAAACACAACAATTAATTTCTGAACTCATAAATATAATTGAACCATATATAAAATTTGATGCATTTTTTTTTTTCAAAACAGATTGCTCAATAAAAATGAAATATTTCAAAAAAAAAAAAAAAAAAAAAACCAAATGTTCCTTCTTTGTTCTTGCTTCATCATTTTAATGAATTCTTAATTTTAAATTATTTATTATTGTTTGTATTTGTTTAACCATTCTAAAAACCTGAAAACATTTATCTTATAACATTCTTTTAAATATAATAAGAAATTTCAACACATCACACAAGCAACATGTCACACTGGTCGAGGTGAATTCCGGGAATCTGGGGGTGACTAATTTTTGTTTGATAGATTATGGAGAAGAGAATCCTCCATGGAGATGAGGAGATATTTTTAACATTTAGTCATAATTTAAAATAAAGAGTTTCTTAAGGCATTCCGTGACTATTTGATAAATTAATGATTTATTTTAAGTGATTCATCAAAAAAAAACAAACAAAAATTATCATTTAACATATCAATTGATTCGTAATAGCTTTTTTTAAGAAACTTAATACTTGAGATATTTTACTATAATTTAGCATCATTCAAACGCCATAATTGATTATGATCTTAGGATAGCATTAATTTATGACGCATTGGATTACTAGATGAAGATGATATCTCGTTTATAAAATTTGTGAGGTAAAGATATTTTTAGAAAGAGGTTAATTCAGCTCCCGGTTTTACTTGCTCGTTGACTTTGTGACTTGACGTTGTGCCTGTGGCTTAATCGTTAATGCTTTGGAATGCCGATCCGGAGGTGTGGAGATCGAATCTTAAAAATGCTTTTTTTTTTGTAGGGCTTTTCGAGTTTGTAAATAATCCTCTAATATTATATTTTATCATGAAAAAGTGCTTCTTTATGTCTACAGGAATGGTTGAGAGTTGTTAGTCACTAACATAGCTACCACCTATTCAGTATTCAAACATTACCTGGAGTACCTCAGGGAAGCAAATTGGGGCCTCTTATATTAAATTTTGAATATTAATGTTGTTGATTATTATGCTCCGCACTCAAATCCAAATTTTAGAAGGAAAAAAGAATAAACAGTGGAAAAGTTCAGTTCGTGAATCGTTAATTGGGTCAGATGGGTGGAAGAATACGTATCGGTTTTGCGGATAAAGAATTAAAAATACAACTGATTTTCTATGTTGATCTAATTTAAAAATTTAGGCCGACGATGACGTAAGATTTCGAAACAAAACTCATTCTCTGAAGATTAAAATAATTTTTGTCAATGGGAATTTTTTGTGAGCTTAACATTAAGAAATGCCAAGTTATGATTTTCTCCCAAAAAATTCCTCTCCTATCACATAGGCAATACACTGACATTTAATTACTTCGCAAAGTTATGAAATTTTTTACATTTAGACTCAGTTTTTCAGTGGCAAGTTGGTCCCTTTTCACACGAAGATACTAGTTGCTAGAGATTTTTTTGACGTTTTCTTTAAATCTCTTTAACAATCTCTTGTACCTTTCACACGCAAACAACAAAAACCCGGAGATTTTCTTTTTTTTTCCTTTTAAACTACCTTGGTTGAACGCATACAAACGTAGTGTGAAGAGAAACGTCAAAAAAATCTCCTGAATTTGTTGACCGGGGAGATTTCGTTGCCCCCTCTTTCTTCCTGCCCTTCTCGGCTGTGAACTAATTTTTGCCGGCAACTCAGTTGCCTTGTGTGAAAGGGGACTTAAACCAGAGCTAGTTAACTCTAGACATGCATACATTCACGACTTATATTCACGGTTAACTCAAGAAACAGTTAAAAAAAAATTATGCAAATCGACCTTAAAAACTCAGAGGATAAAATATTAAAAGCAACTTGTCAGTAAATACCGAGTTAAATTAACCCATATATGTAATTCAGTGAGTTTTCGGTTTAACTTTAATCTCTCACTGAAAATGAAAACAAGGCCTAAAAGTGTTCTCGTTTAGTCAACGAATAATTTGGAAAAAAAACTAGTGAAAATTATTTTCTGATCCCTACATTAAGTATTAAATCCGTTTTTTATGAATTTCGAAAGATTACTCAGCGAAAATTATTTTCTAAGACTGGTCACCCTCAGGTTCCAAAGTATGAAATTGAAGCCATCCAGCGAAGTTCTTATGTAATTCCCTTCTGAGGAGAAATTCTAAGAAATTCATTTTTTAAGTATATTTGACTTATCTCGTTTACAATTTTTATTTTAGAAAGAAAAAACATTAGACCCTCAGTGCTTAGCGACCATTGAATTATTTCGAAAACCGTTATTTTAATGAAGAAAAGTGTTATAATCTTTTTTGTAGGAAATTTTCTAAGCTACAAATTTGTCAACAACATTTTTCCTTTACAAAATACCGTTAGCGAGATATTGCTGAAAAAACATTTTGGGGGGCCTTTAACTCCCCGTAAAATTGTTAGCGGCACTCCTTTTGATGGGGACTTTTTACAGTTTCTTAAGAACACCATCAGAAGGCTGTATACCAAAAACCAGCTTTCTGGCGATTTTTCCGTAATTTGGCTGTTTTTATGTCTAATATTACTGAACTACAAAAAAGATTAAAAAATTTAAATTATAAAGGTACCTACGTCATGTTTTTTGTTGTAGATGTCTAACAAATAAAAGCCAGTCATTTTTCAACGTCCCCATAGTGAAATCTGTAAATTTGGTATTTAATATTGGAGTTGCATATTGTAAGAGCTTCTAAAAAAGCACCCTTTATGGAAACACGTGTTTACAAGGCCAAATCATTGACAAATTAAATTAAATTTTCCTATATTTTGCGTCAGAATACCTTACTATGTACATAATACTTAAAAAAAAAAAGGAATTTTGATTAAACAAAAAAAAAAAAAAAAATACATGGGCGATCTACACTCATAACACGACCAATTAATAATTATTATTTTTTTTTAAATCAAACTAACTTTATTTAAACAACTAAAGTGGTAAATTTAAGTAGAATTCTTCTGAACAAAATATTTTGAGTATGTTTTATTGCGTTTTAAAAAACATGTAATTTAATGTAATTGATTTCATTTGTTAGTTTAGTTGTTCATTTTTATAGTTCTTTTTTCAATGTTTTCGATAAGATGTGAAATCAATTGACTTCTAGGTTAAAGCTCTTAGCTTTCGAATAGAAAATTGTAAAGTTAAAAAAAAAAAAAAAATCTGTTAAACATTTTGTAAAATACCCCTCTCCTGAAGATATACAAAACGTCATGGATTTCTTCACAAAAAAATAAAGAACGTACTCATAAAAAAGTATATTTTTTTTGTTAGTTTAGTTTTTAATCAAAAAACCTGCCACTACATCCAAATGCTGATTGATTTCACATATCACCTATCGAATACTTTACATGCACCATATGTCATAGAGCGGCTTGAATAAATAAAAAAAAAAAAAAAAAAAACGGTAAAAACAACAAAAAAATGTTTCTACATCTCGTGTCTATCATCATTTCCTCACAGTCTCAGTGGGACGAGATGGAATGGATGCACGTAGCACGTGATTTAAATGTAGATCGTGCTGCTATCGATGTCGTCGGTACAAAGTAGGTAGTGATCAATCTTCTCTCAGCCAATGATCGCATCCTCGGTCGGTGTGCCGATGTCGATGTCGGTGCGCTTCACAAGGAATGCGACCGAGTGACATGTTTCACACGGCAATTTTACTTTTTTTTTCTTTTCTTTTGTATATATCTGATGAGGTTTTATTCAAGTTGCACGTACTTTATAATAGCAAGAGCACAATAATTACTTTAAGAAAAGGAGAAATTTCTTTCCCTTTCTTGTTTATTTAGTTTTATACTTATTTGGGCCTTTCTTTCTTTATACTTGATTTGACTCGTACAATCGCCATCATTGAAATGGAAACACTTGTTTTTTTGTTTTCTTTTTGTTTTTAATTAAGAATTGAAAACGAAGACGATGATGATGATGATAATGACGGTGTGTCAGTGTCGGTGAAGGCGCTTTATGGGGAGAAAGTTATCCCTTATGAGAGAGGATTCTTCAATGTCTTTTTAATTTTCTTCAAATAGCTTCATTGAGGTTTCTTTTTGTTTTTTCCTGCGGTTACATCCGGTTTCCTGTCAGCCTTAACCTCTTATTAACAATAATACACAATAATAATTTACTTACTATACCTGTTGAGTTATAATAATTGAAAAAGGGGACTTGACCTTGAAGATATTATGTATACTGTCGGTTCTTAAAAGGTATTCTAGAACGATTATATAATAAACATTTATACATTCCACAAATGGGAATCTAAAATTTTAATTATCAAGCAATGTTTCTAGGAAGATAAATTTCGTTTGAAGTTAATTAAAATTCATATCTTGTAGGAATCATATACCTACACTTGAGCACACACTCATCAATAAACAGTCTTAACTTCTTATGATGTTCAAATAAAATTGTTGTATTTTATTAAAAAAAAAAAAGTATACAAAATATTTATATGTTTAAGCAACATGTTGCGTCAAAACATATTTATCTTGGATACGCAGAAATATGTATCAGGTATGCTCAAAATTTGTATTCAAAAATGTAGCCTAATATTTTGGCTTAATTTAAAGACTATAATCTTTAAGATCCGATTACAAAGACGTAAGTTATAGCCAATAATAAAACTCGATGTTGAATTATTTTTCATTATTTTTCACTTCAGAAATAATTCAAAATAGAGCAATATGGTTGGCTTTCGAAGCTATAACTTTCGTCCTAGTAATCGGATCTTCAAGGTTGGAATTTTTAAATTAAGACAAAATATCAGTCTATATTCTTGAATACAAATTTTTGAGGAGGGGTAACAAATTTCGCACGACAGGGGTGTTTGAAACCGCCATCAATGTGATTTTCGATTTTTAAAATGCAAAGTTTGATGAAAAATTTTACAATTTTATGAAATGATCTTCCACAAAGATATTTCACCAACTCTCCTCTACAAAGTTGTCATAGAATTTGGTGGAGTAAATGCCACAGGAGAGGCAGAAGGGGGGGTGTCTTAAAGCTAAACATTCCATTGAACCCCATTACATAGGTGAACTTTGACAAGCTACAACTTAAAGATGAAAAAAAGTCCCAGAGATTATTAATACCACATTTTGTAGGTATTTTGATTCTCATAAAGTTTTTCATTGGCCATTTTGTTACAAAAAAAAATCCAAGCGAGTTATTTAATGAAAACAAAATGGCGAGCTGTTTCAATATGGCCGCTTTTTCCTAGCCCCTACCACCCCGACAATTTTTTTTTATAATGTGGAGATGTTCCCAAACACATACCATACAAAAATATTTGCCAGTCAAAACATGCAACTTCAATAAAAATTCTTCAATAAATCCAGTACACTATAAAGTTTGTGCACGTTTTTCTCAAAACCTATTGATTGTACGAAAAAAAGTGTTATTACATTTTTAATGTAAAATTACATAAGCTACAACTTTTGCCTTCAATTTTTTTTTTAAACACTTATAGTTTTTGAGAAAATAGCAAAAAACTGAAATCCAATCCCCCGTACAAATTTTAGCCCCGGTCCAAATTTAGGGTACTTTTTGGAAAATGCTTAAGGTACAAAAACAAACATCTCCACCAAAATTCAGCTTAGTCGGAATTTTTTCGTAGTTTTGCCATTTTTTTTGTCTAATTTTCCTGGGCTACTAGCTCAGCTTGTAAGAAAATCTTTTGGTTAAAAGCTGGCAAAATAGCCTCAGTTGTAATTAGGCTACATCAAAAATTTGCTGGATCTTTAAGCCAAGAGCGGGGCTAATAATGCAGAATAGAACAAACAGAACAGCAACTAAAAACTGTTGCCTATGCAACATGACAGAAGTAGAGACTCTTAGAAATGGCACTAAAATAAAGAAAAATTACGGACGTGTTAAAAAGAGGGACATTTTCGTCCCCTTTTATCATTTTTAGTCATGGGGGAGAACAACAAAGTTATTGAGACAAAAAAGGGGGAAAATCTCCCCAAAAAGGGGAACGAAAGGCAAAACCATAAATAAATATAAATAAATAAATAAATAAATAAATTTGATGGCACAACAGCTCATGAAGAACTAGGGCCTAGTGACTTACAACTCTCAACCATTCCTGTGTGCGTGTCTGCAGGAATGGAGGGGACCTACAGTTTATTGCCGAATCCGAACGGCTAACGAGCGGCACTTTTCTGTGACAGGAGATACTCTTGGAGGATTTGTCAATTCCTCGCAAGAGGCAGTAGCCGTTTTTCTTTTAAATAAATAGATGGCGAGGCTGGGGATCGAACCTTAGACCTCCGGCATGACAGTCCATCGCACTAACCATCACGCCACGGCTACTACCATAAATAAATGGGGTCTCCAAACCAAGATCATGCCTTGACTATAATACACTTCGGTAATAAGACCAATTATAACATACGGAACAACAGTATGGTGGACCGGTCTGGATATAGCAACGAATCGCGATAAACTTAGCAAGGCCCAACGATCAGCATACTCCAGCCGCTGCATTGGACAATTTCTTTCATCTCATACCACTCGTTAAATTTAGCAAACAAATGGCCGCGAGAACAGCCATTCGTCTTAAGACCTCTTCACAGTGGATTAACAATGAGTTTGGCCACTCCGTAATTCTGAATTCATTCAAATTTTTTCAAGTTACATTGACTACATCATCCTTCAATTAAATTTTGACAAAAACTATCAAATTAACATCTCATCCAGATCTATCTGGGAGGATGAGACATTCTTAAAAAAGATGAATCAGTTTATTTTTATACTGATGGATCGAAAACCGGTGACGGGATAAATGGAGGCGTGTACTCAGAAAGACTAAACTTAGGTCTCTCATTTCGCCTTCCTGATAATTGTAACGTGTTCCAGGCGGAGCTTATAAGCGATTGAAGAAGTGTTTTTTTTCTTGGCTCAAAGAAAACGTGATATCAACATCTTGTTAGATAGCGAATAAATAAATAAATAAATTTGGTGGCATGAACGGCTCATGAAGAACCAGGGCCTAGCGACTTACAATTCTCAACCATTGCTGTGTGCGTGTCTGCAGGAATGGAGGGGACCTACAGTTTATTGGCTAAGGTGAGCGGCACTTTTCTATGACAAGAGATACTCTTGAAGGATTTGTCACTTTCTCGCAAGAGGTAAGGTGGAAGCGGCTGGTATTGAACCCAGACCTCTGTCGTGACAGTCCAAAGCACTAACCATTACGCCAAGGGCTACTACAGTACTACAGTTAGATAGCGAAGCAGCTATTAAATTTCTGAAATCGGTCTCTACAAACTCTAAAAAAGCCTTTAACTCACGATCATCTCTCGTTGAGATGGTGTAGCAAATCAACATTCTCCATTGCTGGGTGCCAGGCCAAAAAGAGACATTCCATGAAACTGTAAAGCTAATGAACACTTAAGCTTAACCAAGATTCCATAAAGAGTACAAACCTTAGGTGGAATAATATAACCACTTGCCCAGCGACAAAACAGATTTGGCCGATGCTGGATCTGAATCGCTTTAAGTGTTAGGTACGCCAACCGACTTGGCGTATGCTCAAACGATTTCTGCAGAGACTGCAGTGATGAAGGGGAGAAAGAAAGAATTCCTCACCTTCTATCCTGTCTATTCCTAAGTTTTAGACTCCATTTCGGAGAATTCTTCTACAACGATCCGATTGATTTGGTAAATACTAAAATAAGTAATCTAATCTTGGCCTAAGCGTGTCGGTTCTCAACCGACATCCACTTCTACCTAAACCTAACCCTTTTATGACTAATTACTAACCTTTTTCGAAAATTCTATCAATGATGGGCTACTAAGACCCTGGGAGTCAAATAAAAGTATGAAATTTCATTAAAACGCCTTTGCGAAAGCAAAATACAGTAGTCCCTCGATAATGTGAATTTCTCTAAAATGTGAACCACCAAAACTTTATAATTGTCATCTCTATAATCTGAACTTTAGAAATTTTCGGACTCTAAAATGTGAATTTATTTTGTAAATTTTTTATATTTTTCTTTTGTATCTAAGTTTTGCGTGAGAGAGACTTTATTAATTGCTATTTATTTAAACATATCTCAAGGTTTTGAATGCAGCCGCGGTAAAGAGAGTATCTACTGCCAATTGTCTACGTACATTTTGTTTTTTAAATCAGTAAACACTAAAAAAAAGTTCCAGTAATGTGAATTGCTCTAAAATCCGAAAACGCATTGTTTTAATTAGTCCACATTATCGAGCGACTACTGTATTAATTTAAATTTTATATTTAAAAAAAAAAAAATACATAATTCAATGCGATTAAATTTTTTTTCATTAAAATTCCCATCTTTCCAATTCTGTCGGTAGTCAAAATCCATTAAAGAAAATAAAGAGTTTTAACTTTTTTTTATATTAACTACTTAAACCTATAAGTTTTGACTCTTTCTCTGCACAAATCTAATCCTCTGATAAAATGAATAAAATAACCTGCAAATTTATTAAGAAATGTCGCCGTATAATCTTGGTAGTTAATCAATTTCTCTCCTTTTTTGAGTTTTGTTTTTTTTTTTTTTTTTTCTACTTTCTTCTTCACTTTGTAGGTGACAGTAAATTATCACAATAATCTTAAACTATATCATTTAAATTAATAAAAAAAAAAAAAAAAAACTAAAGGTAATTCCATGCTTCTGTTAATTTAAAATTAAAAATAAAAACAAAAAAAAAAATTCAAAAAAATCTTACAAAAACACACACCATATCGGGCATCGGCATCAAGGGCAACAAAAATTCACATCAAACTTGAATGGATTTTTAAAAGAAATGAGTTTTTACCAACTTACATACAATATCCCAATTTTCGACAAAATATTCCCAAATAGACATGGTACCTTTAAATTGTGTCAAGGCATCTTCATAGCCACCTAAAGGTGCTATTACCGATGCTGCTGATGCTGATGTTGCTGCTCCTCCTCCTCCTTGTTGTTGTTGTTTTGCCTTTTTTGCAGGACTTGTTTCATATAATAATTCATGCTGATGTTGATTATTATGATGATGATGATTATTATAATGATTATTGTTATTATTTCCCGGTGAAACAGAGATTCGTTGTTGATGATGTTGATATCGTCCACTAACACTACTAACTCCACCATTACCTTTTGTTGGTGGAGATGTTGATGGTTCGTAGAGTGCTTCTCTTGGATCAAATCCAAGACGATCTTTATAATATGACTGAGTTGTCATTGTTGTGATAATATAAATTATATTTAGAAGTTACAAAATGGCACACTCTAGTATTATTTTTTTATGTTTTCCTTGTTTGAATTATTTTTTTATATTTATAATACTTTGTCAACAAACTATCACAAGTTGTGTTTTATTTACTTTTTTTTTTTTATTTATTTTGATTTGTAATCAAAAAACACTTTAAAATGGCACCTTTTACAATTTTTATTATTTTTTTTTTTTTTTGTATCTCATAAATACATTTTTATCTTTTTCTTTGTATCTTTCTGTTCTCACTCATTATATTCACTCAAAATCAACACACAAATGCAAAATTAAAAATCGTTTGGCACTATAATAATAATAATTCTATGTTAAAACAAGAGAGCCACATAAATATAAAACAACAACAACAACACAACAAAAAAAAAATTGTTTTCATATTTATTTCGCAGTGTTTTTTTTAAGGGTTATGGATGGTTATGTAAAAAAAAAAAAAAAAAAAAAAACCTATAAGAGGGTACTTTTTATTGTATCATCTTTAAGCCATAATAGTTTACTCATCAAGTTAACAAGTTTAAATAATCAATAATTTTCAAGTGAACTCAACTCAAAAATAAACACAATTTTATTTGAAGTGAATTGAAAAAACCGTAAAATATTCAAAGAATGTTTTAACAACACAAAACTTGGCATAGTGCCATAGAATATATATATTTATGCCGGTTCTGAGTAAATTAAGAGCCATCTATCTATGAAAACTTTGTATATGTATTGAATGGTTAGAAAAATGCAAATTTATTCGTCATGAATTGAATTTACAAACAAAAAATAAACTTTTGACGAAGATAAAATTTTTATGACGATTTTGAGGTTCCCAAATTCCAAAAAAAAAAAAAAAAAAAAAAGAATCTATCTAAATCGAAAGACACCTTCTCTCGCGAAGGGTTATTGAACTGTATAGTATGGTGTGGAAACAAGACAAAGTCGGCAGCGCATTCAGACTGTCATAAAGGCAAATTTTATGTGTGCGCGCGGCACAGGCAGATCGATCGTCTTCTACTCTATACGGCTTTTATTTTTGGATCTAAATTTATATATTAAATGCAACAGCAGCAGCAACCCACTCAAAAAAATAAATACAAAAAAAAAAAAAGACACCATTGCTGCACATCACCACGCGTCGTCGTGCATCGTTTTTATTGCAGTACCATGAAATGCAACACTCCTCCTCCTCCTCCGCCTTCACAAATGGTATTTCTTGTTCTTGAGAAAATTTAACTACTGGGATGTCTTTTTCAATTAAACTAACCATTAAGGCATTAAATTTAATAATAAAAGAAAAGTACATTGCACGCACACACACACTACGGAGACATAAATCACACCCAATGTAAATTATAATCAATTTATACGAGTCATGAATGCACAATTGGATTTTGTAAAAAGGAAATAACCTTTGAATTGATGGAAGGATCGTTACAGAAATTAACAAGAATTTTTTTTGTAGTTGTTGTTGTTGTTAAAGTTGCCATTAAGCACCCACTTCTCGGTATGTAGTAAGAAAGCAAAAAAAAAAAAAAAAAAAAAAAAAAAAAAAAAAAAATCACGAACAAACAATCAATTATCGTATGAATGGCAATATCAAAAGAACACAGTGTGTTTATTTATTTTCATTTCTGATAAAAAAAAAAAAAAAAAAAAACTATTGTCTGACTAAGCCTTTTTTTGCTCCGTTTCTAACTTAATAAAAAAAAAATATTAGAAAAAAGATATGTATACAATTTTAACTTGAATTTAACTCTTTTAGGTTTTTTTTTTTTTTTTTTTTTTAATTCCTAATCAAGGTCATTAAAAAAAAAAAACCTGAACAGTTTGATTATAAGAAAAAAAAAAACTTTAAAATGACAGTTAGTCTATTTAATTGCTATTTGGATATGTAAATTCCAGCTTGCTTGTTTTTTTTTTATTTATTTTTGTTTCAAATATTTTCATACGATAAAAAAAAATTTCGTCTAGAGAGGTAAAGTATGTCGGTAGGTTAGTTTATCACGAGAAGTAAACTTAAAAAAAAAAAAAAAAAAAAACTAAAAGAAGAATTTATACATTCTTATTGTTCTCCATTTAGATACATGTGGCACAATATACACAGAGCGAGATAACAATTTTACGTTGTTTTATGCCAACCAAACAGGTTGCTGCTGCTGCTGCTGGCGAATGCGTTTTCACTGGATTATTTTTTTTTTTTGAGAAAAAGTTCTTATTTTTCTTAATTTTTATTTTTCCAACTTAAATTTCCGCGAACACTTCTTTTATTTTTTTTAATTGATAAAAGTATCTTCTAACTAAAACATCTATTTATCTAGCGAAATAGTTGTTGAGAGAAGAATTTTACAATAAGTAAATTTACAAATTTATTACAAAAAAAAAAATAGTGCAAGAAGTTGTGGAAAAAAAAAGAGAACCGCTCGGTATCGAATTTATAATGGGACTAAACATAACAAAGTGTATTAATTCAAGAAAAACCCAAGTCCACAATAATATTTCTGACAATACTACAAAAAAAAAAAAAAAAACAGCTCTCGCACACAAACACTATTAAACTAAAACCAGTACCAGAGATACAACAGAATAATAAAAAAAAAATACATTCAAAGCGGACTAAGTCACTCACTATACGGCTCTACAACTTGAACTAGCAAGTGTGTTTGATGACGAGAGTAGGTAGGTACCTAAGTAAGAGAGGTACACTTCTCATATCGGTGTTGTTTTTTTTTTTTTTTTTTATTTTGGTGTGGATTGTGGAGAAACCATAAGAAACCAAATGTGAATGAATGGCCTAAGGTTGTATAGATACATAGTTTGGAGCAGAAGTTAGGTAGAGGTAAATATCTAACTACCAGAACTTTTGCTAGAGCTAATCCGAATCAAATTGAATAGAGTTTTTGTGTGTGCGAGATAGTTGTGTGAGAGAAGTGTGTTTTTCCTAGCAGAAGAAGCGAAGGTTGTTTAGAAGAAACATATCTATCTATCTACAAAAAAAAAAAAAACAACAACAATAAACTATCATCTCATATAGGAGCAACTTTGCAAATGATTGTGATTTTTTTTTTTTTTTTTTTTTTTTGAGATACGATCTTATAGCAGAGCGAACGAAATTGATCAGAGAACAGGTATGTATGGATATACATGTATGAAGGTATGCAAAAAGGTAAACTCAACTACAATCTTATATTTTTGTCGAACATAGTTATACAGTACGGGGGAACCTTTTAGCACATATCTACTTAACTGCCTACCTCGTTGCTCTACAACAACCTACCTTTTCTCAAGCAACACACACACACACACACACACACATAAACAACACATTAAGAATTTGTATCTTTTGAATGGGTTCGCTGGCAGTACCAACTTGGTCAGTCTATTCGGGAAATTCAACTTCAAACAACTTTTGGTGGTGGAATTCAGCACGAATTTTTGCAGAAATTGTGAAGATGGAGAGGAGAGCAAGAGACACCCATAAGTGGGTATAAAAGAGGTTGAGGATGTTTGGGGGTTAATATATTATTATGGGTTGTGTTGTAGTAGGTATTATATAGGCGCAAGTAGTAGGTGTTTTTGGTTTTTTATAAGATTGCACAAAATGACGTCACATCGCAATAAGTACGCGATAACCTAAAAAAAATGATGTCATCATGAATTTTACAAATTATATACGAGAGTATACTGTAGGTAATGTTTGTACTCGTTTATTTGAAATCAGAAGCAAAGTACAAGTTCTATTTAGATTGTTATACTGATATCTCGTGCGGCATTATAAGAAAATAAAATAACATAAAACAGTTTGTTGTGTTTTTAAAGTTTTTTTTTGTTTTTGTTTGGCTTTTAATTAAAAAAGAGTAACAGCAAATTAATTGATTTTTAATCGATTTGAAGCATCTGAAGTTAAAATGTTGAGTTGAACATGTTAGGTAGATGGGGTTCGATATAATTATTAATATGAGGACGGCAGATACATTTGAAAAAATGTATTAGTGGTGTTCGTGTTTTAAAGAATAAAATTATTTTTTTATTTTACAGAATTAAGCTTTGCCAAGGTCTGAAGTTCTAGATGAATTTCGCGGTAAATCGTTTACTAGCAGACACTTTCTTGCGTTGTTTTATTGGTTAGTTAAAGAACAGTACAAGTATGTAGGTACTTTTATAAGAAAAATAGATGCAATTTCATATTTCTTCGAAAAATAATTTTAGTCTGTTGTGATGCTTTTTTTTCGAGGCTGTGGTAAATCTCTCTTAGTCCAGGGTAATTCCAAGGTTAGGTTAGGTAAGGAGGGGCGTGCCCAGCTCTGAGGCTGTTGCGTACACGGGGGCCTATTGGTCCATTGTGATTCCCTATAACAGAGATTAATCCTAAGCTAGTGGTTGACATAGACTGGTTCATTTACGAACCAGCCTGTGCTTTCTATATATTTCCTCATATTTGCCATTGAGACCTGCGCTAAATCGTCCAGTTCTCCAACAAACCTGTTTCTTAGGTAACGGAGGCGGTTTGTTTGGAGTTTTGGGCAATCGCAGAGCAGGTGTTTAATGGTTTCTATTTCTTCAACATCCTAACAGCTCCTACAGAAATCGGGTGCGTATACACCCAATCTAGTGGCCATTATGCTAATGTCACAATGTCCCGTCATCACACCTATCAGGTGTATAATATTCTAATATTCTTTTTAATTCCAAAGAAAGCAAATTAAACTCGGTAAGAGAGTAAGAACTCTAACCATTACCAGACTTAATCTTATACCATCTTACAATTTCATTTAGAACATTTCATATACATGTGTAGTTGAAAGCTCTCTTGATATGAGCTACAGAAGTAAACTCAGCCCAAGAGATTCACTTAGAAGAAGTGAACCTGGAAAAAAACGGTAGGAATTTGATTACATCCTCTAGCTTTTACAAAAGAATAACAAGCGAGCCCGCTGCTCTCCCGAAAGTAAGAGGGCGAGGCGGAAAAGGGATCTTTTTAGGAAGAAAAAGGTTAGCTTCACTGATACACGTATGCACCAAGCACCTGAAGCTGTCACAGTTGCTACAAACTGAAATAAGCTGGAAACTTATTCTCTGCTCTTTTAATCCGCAAACAAGAAAATCACGAGTCGATAAGCTTCGAATTGATGACATTTCATACGACCTCTTGTTATTTTTGCGGTTACGACACACTGTGAATTATAAAGGCGACGAGCTAAATATAATTATATCGAGTGATGACGTCGAGTTTGTTTGCGTATGTAAGTTGAAGATTGCTCATGAAAAAAATGTTTTATTAAGCTCTGGTAGGCTGAAGGCTGTTTCACAATCCGACGAGAAAACGAGACGTCAGCGTGACGAGATCTCTTCACAGTTGTTCTCTCTTTAAAACGAGTTTCAAACAACGAAATAATGCATAATAAAGTATTTCTCGTCGTCAGGTTGCGTCTTTTTTTCAATTTTTCGAACTTTATGACGTGACGAGACGACGAGAAATGCTTGATTATGTATTATTTCACTGTTTAAAATTATTTTTTAAGAGAGAGAAACTACGAAGAGATCTCGTCACGCTGACGTCTCGTTTTATCGTCGCATTGTGAAACAGCCTTGAATAAGCCAAAAGTTAGTTAGTAAGCTATTGTGTTAGCTTATGAAGAAAAAATGTATAGATTTCACTCATAAAATAAATACGAGGATATGGAACATTACATGATGAACAACAGCCTCAACCAAAAACGCCCTCTAGCAAGCTCAGTCCCTAACTAGTTTCCTCCAGTTACGTAATCCAACCTGGTAGATGTCGTTCTCCACTTGTATGTGCCATCTAAGGTTGGGTCTTCCTCTGCTACGCAGACTATCAGGGGTAAATTCTAAGACTCGTCGGCCTGGTGTGTCGGTGTCCATACGCTCAGCGTGTCCCAGCCATCTCAGCAGCTGTATTTTCAGCTTTTTGACCAGGTCGACGTCGCTGTAAAGCCCGTAAAACTCGTCGTTGAACCTTCTCCTTCATACTCCACCGATACAGACTGGACCGAAAATCACCCGAAAAATCTTCCTTTCAAAGCACCTAAGTAGATTCTCATCCGTTTTTGTCAGGGTCCATGCTTCTGCCTCATATAGCAGTACCGGGATGATTAGGGTCTTATATAAAATCTCCTTGGCTGATTTTTTGGATAAAATGAACAAACCGTGTAAACGGACAATTTTTACTCGATAGAAAATTGGCAATTGGAAGCTAATTGAAAGCAACTGCAAGGCTTCTGACAGGTCTGCCAATATTGGAATATCTTTCCAATCGTATATGCTTAGCTTCAGTTTAAGCTATACTGCTTTTGATTTTGAGCGGGGCGGGGGATATTGAAGCTATGGTAATGACTTCTTCGTATCTTTTTCGCAGTGGATAGTGTGTTGGACTACCAATCCAGAGGTCTGAGATCTAAATACATCCTCTCATCTCTGCCGACTGTATTCGGCAGAAAATTGTACGTCAACCCCACCCTACCTTCTGATTGAGTGTTCTTTTGTCAATCCTTTCCCTATTTTCATCGAAAAGCCCATCAGAACTATTTATTACCTCCTTGGGACCATCTGATCAATGTTTTTTTTTTTTTTTTTTATCGAGATACTGATTCCTCTCAATCCTTGAGAACGATGATCACCCAAAATTGTTTACGTACTGAGGGTTTCTTTATTGTATCGAACCCCGACACTCGGGTGCTGTTTTGAGATCTCCTGCTATACGTATCGTACGATATCCCATCATCAAATGGTGACTTTGAAGCAACATATAGAGTATTCCGCTTCCGCGTATAAAAAAGCAGCTCATCTGAATAAAAAAAAAACCTTAATTTAGACGCTGATGTGTCACAAGCTTGAATGTCAGTATGATAATGCAGTTTCCAGGTTTAATTTTAAGAATTCAGCTGTTTCATTCAATAAACAAGTTTTTGATTGGTTAAAATTCTATATATTCTTATATCATTTTATTACTCATGATCAGGAACCTTATAACTTTATCAACATTCGTCATTTCTTAATTCTAATTTGATTGCTATATATCCGTAAAAATAAGCAACTAGATTGCTAGAAATGTAATTTTTTTTATCAGTTTGCTGAGACCAAAAAATAAAAAAATAATTAAAATCGTGGGAGAAATTTCTATTCAAATAAAGTAAAAACAATGACTACTGTCTAAGGTCAAACAGAAATGAACATTCCGATTCAAGTTCTGATAAATTAGTGAATTGTATAGGAAGTGACTCCGGAAAGTGCAAATTGATGTGATGCAAGTCAGTTAATTAAGTTGCCTCGTTAAAACAAATTTCGTCTATAAAGACAAAATCGTGACTAATATATTTGAATCAAGTTTAGATATAAATTATTTGAAAAAAAAAACTTCCCCTCAAATTGTTAAGTGAAGGAAATGCAAGCAACAAAATATAAACAACTTGCTGTTGGTCCATCGTTAAATCGTCTGCTCCAGTTCTTTAAATATTACAAAATGTATTTACTTACACACAATATGCACCCTGATGATCTTACCTATGTTTCTGCCAATAAAAACTTCAATCTTGACTATGAAGAGAGATCAAGTCATCTAATACGCAATTTCCACTTAAAAGGTTTTTTTTCGTTTTTTTTTTTTTCGTATAGATTCTTATGTTTAACCTTTTAAGGGATGATATTCAAACTCATAATTATAAATTCTTATTCGATTTTGATGACATTTCTCATGGTTCGCTGATTCAATGTTTGTGTGTGTTTACGACAGATGGTTGGTTTCTTTTTTCTTCATTTACACTTGAACATATGTTTCCTCGAAGGTTATTAGGGTTTTGTTGGTATAAGCAGGGTACCTACTGATATAATACCGCAACAACATAAATATTGAATTCCTATACATTCGCATAAAAATTCAATAGCAAATGTTCTAATATACAATTTTTCTGTAGAAATAAACTAGTTTTTTGTTTTCTGATCTTATTTAATATTCTTATTTTCATTCATTCCAAAAAAAAAAAAAAATGTTGTAAAAGTTTGCTTTGTGTTGTTACCTACATAGTTTCGAAATTTATTTGGAGTGTGTACATAATTTAACTTGTTTTGAAGTACGTAGGCCTACACATTTTTTTTTTTGGAAAATTCATTCAGTCGAATAAGGGGAATACAATGCTTCCATCGTCATATTCTTCTTGAAAAATAATTCTGTTTTTAAATAAAGATTATTTTTTGGGAACTCACCGCGTTTTAGTTTTAAGAAATATTAACTAATTCTTCTTCCCGACGTTTCGAAGAAGTTTCACTCTTCGTGGTCACGTGACAACTTCTTCAAAACGTCGGGAAGAAGAAATAGTTAATAATTCTTAAAACTAAAACGCTGTGAGTTCCGAAAAATAATCTTTATTTAATATGAAAACCATCCGCGAAAATAATAACTTAAAATCTCTAATTCTGCTTTTATCTATGAATGGATCCGTTTTTAGGAAAAGAAGGAAACAGGAAGATAAAGAATAAAAAATTGACATTGTGGTTCAAAGCGACATGTAACAAATACAGTGTTGGTCCTAGGACACTTCCTTGCGGTACCTATACCAGCTCTAAAAAGTTCCTCTTGTACTTAAGAGGAATAGCAAGTGGCAAAATTTTGATTTAAACGTATAGGTACAGCAGGTTTCTTCTTTAAAAAAAATCAATTTGAATAAAATTTGCTGATTGACATTTTTTTGGACGCGAGTAGAGGCATGCCAATTTAAGACACTTTATACAGCTCTTTCGCCATTAAAAGAGCGCGTGCATTAGCACGCTTCGTGCAAATAAAAAAAAAAAAAAAAACAGTGGATCGTAGTTTTGTGGTAATGGGAAGACTTAGGCAAGAAGCCTTGGGCTTCCAAAGTGTAAACACGAGCGCCTGGTCACAATCCACATAAAAGGCAAATTCAAAAACATCACGTTGATCTGTACCCTACCCACGCCCCCACAGAAGAAAAATATGATACAAGCAAAGAAGAACAAATTCTACAATTTTACGTATTCTTAATGACTTAAACGCAAAAATTGGAGAGAAACGCATCTTTGGCTCATTAGTCGGAGAACACAGCCTGATTTATTTTGCGAGGCGAAATCATTATTGCAAGGACTTTGTTTCTACCTGGCAGTCTCCGAATCAAGGAACCGTTAACCAGACTGATCATATTGCGATAGGCGCCAGACATGCTTCCCGACATGTCTCGGATGTCCGAACGTTCCCAGGCGCCAACATAGACTTCGAACACTACTCTGTAGTAGCTCAAGTAGGTATCTACGTACATATATGGATATCAATGACGCTACAACGACGAGCGGATGCTGTGAAAAGAGATCACCAGGGCTTTTGCTAAGCACGCGAAGCTGGCGGTCGAGTGTATTGAGAGCTTTAGCGGCAGTGGTGATGTTCGAAAGTTCTATCGAAAGTTGAAGCAATCTACCCAGGGCTACAAGACCAGAAAAAAAGGCTTCCTAGACGAGACTGAGAATTTGGTAGTAGACACACAGTATGTGCTGAGGATCTGGAAACAACAGTTTTCTAGACTGCTAAACGGCGAAGATGACCAAAATTCCGCTGTAAGACAGAACACTCCATTCAACCTGGACGATGATGGTCAAAATTTCCGTCCACCCGACCCAAATGAAGTGCGGTTAGCGATAGCCAAGCTTAAAACGTACAAGGCTGCTGGTGCCGATGGCCTGCCAGCCGAGCTATTCAAAGCAGGGGGAGAGGACTTGGTAGGGAGTATACACCAGCTTATCTCCAAAATTTGGTCGGAGGAAAGTATGCCCGATGAATGGAACCTCGGTATAGTGTGCCCCATCCACAAGAAAGGAGATGCTCTGACCTGTTCCAACTACAGAGGTATAAGTCTCCTCAACGTCGCATACAAAATCTTGTCATCTATACTGTGTGATCGCTTAAAACCGTTTGTCAACGATCTGATCGGCCCCTATCAGTGTGGTTTTAGGCCCGGCAAATCAACCGTCGATCAAATGTTCACACTCCGACAGATTTTGGAAAAAACCCAGGAGTTTCAAATCGATACACACCACCTCTTTATCGATTTTAAAGTCGCATATGATAGCGTAGACAGAAACGAGCTATACAGAGCCATGGCGCATCTCGGCATCCCTGCCAAACCCGTCCCCGTGTGCAGGATGACAATGGAGATATCTCGCTGCTCCGTCAAAGTCGGCAAGAACACCACCGAACCCTTTGATGTCGAGAAAGGTTTGAGACAAGGCGACGCGTTATCAGACAACCTCTTTAACATCGTACTTGAAGCAATTGTACGCAACTCGCAAGTCAACAACAGTGGTACAATTTTTCAAAAGTCCGTTCAACTACTTGCCTATGCAGATGATATTGACATCATTGGAAGAACGAAGTGAGCTGTTACCAGCGCGTTTGCAAGTATTTGATTCGGAGAAGGCAGAAATGGGTTTGGCTGTTAATGAGGACAAGACGAAGTATACCTTTGCTAATCATCGAGAAAGGAATCTCAACATCATCGACTCAGGCAAAACGTCACGATGGATAGGTAAAACTTCGAAGTCGTCAAATACTTTGTCTACCTGGGCAAAATGACATCAGTGCAGAGATCAAACGAAGAATTACTCTTGCCAATCGCTGTTTCTTCGGGCTAAGAAGGCATTTGAGTAATAAAGCACTCTCTCAGAGAACCGAGGAGACCTTATATAAGACCCTTATCATCCCGGTCCTGCTGTATGGGGCAGAAGCATCGACCCTGACAAAAACGGATGAGAATCTACTTGGGTGCTTTGAAAGGAAGATTCTTCGGGTGATTTTCGGTCCAGTCTGTATCGATGGAGTATGAAGGAAAAGATTTAACAACGAGCTTTACGGGCTTTACAGCGACGTCGACCTGGTCAAGAAGCTGAAAATGGCTGAAATGTCTGGGACACGTGGGGCGTATGGACACCGACACACCAGCCCGACGAGTCTTCGAATCTACCCCTGACGGTCTGCGCAGCAGAGGAAGACCCTACCTTAGGTGGCGCACACAAGTGGAGAACGACCTCAACCAACTTGGAGTACGTAACTGGAGGCAGCTAGCTAGGGACCGAGCTGCTGGCTGGAGGGGCTTGTTGGTTGAGGCCGTAGGCCATTCTGGGCTGTGAGCGCCATCTAAAGTAAGTAAGTAAAGAACAATTGTTGATAGTTTTTTGTCTTCCGATTAAAAATTGTCAGGAAGGCTTCAAAGAACAAAAAATTGGTACTCATTGGAAGATGACAAAGAATATGAAGTTTTAATTTAGTAGTGAAGTAGTTCGGAACAAATTTTGAACAGCTAGTGAAAAATATTTATAAAATACTAAAAAAAAATAGAAAAAAAGTGAAAAAACGAAATGAATCGAGCAAAAGCGACTATCTTGGCAGCATATTTCTTGGACAGCAGTGAAGAAGAAGATGAATTTCTACCCAAGAGACGCCCCAAGCTGACTTCGGCAACTTGTTACCAATTTCTGCATTCATTTTTTTATTTTTAAGTGATTCTTAAAAATTCTTTTAAGTTAATTCAATTTTTTAAATCTAAAATAAAAAAATTATTTTTTTTTTCCTCGACGACAACCAAAACTGATCTGCCAATTGGAAATTGAAAGATGTTCTTCGACAATTGGCTGAAATAATTGTTAGTCAATGGCAAATTAAATTGGACACGGTTGATAGAAAATTGGTTAAATTTTTTTGCGATAAATGTGCCAATATTAGAAGATCTTCCAATCGTGTTTATTTATCTTAAGATATTTTTTTTTGAAAATGCCAAATTTCAAAATAAAGCCCTGGGCCCAAATTCTGCTTCCACCTTTTATTTTTTTATTTTTTTTGAATGAAAGTCTTATTCCTACAAAGGCTAATGTGTGGGAGAAATTAATCGTTTTAACACTTCTTACATTCAAGTTAACGATCAATCAATTTTTGAAATATTCATCAAACCTCATTTTTATTTGCCAACACTGCTTTCAACAACACAAGCAAAATGACCTTCAGCAGTCTATATGGGCACCTTTATTACGCCATAAAGATGTTAACTAACCCTGATCCTGTTACTATAAACATGTCAACTACATCAATTTGTTTTTTTTTTTTTTTTTTTTTGTTTTTTTTTGCTGATCCATAAGCTCTAACTCTAGAAGAAACTAAATACTTTAATTTGATCCTCTATTAGCTTTTTCAATTTGTAAAACAATAAAATTGACAAAATACCTCAGACAACGCCACCGCCGCCGCCGCCGAGGGACGTAGTAAAGTTATCTAAAATTAGCGTTCAACCGTTTATAAATTTTGATTGAAGGCATGTCAAGTTAACATATTTGATTGCATTTCAACTGCTCGTCAGAGTCACTCATTCAGTCATATGTCATGATTTGCTTGCAAAAATATAGGATTACGCCTACAAAAGTCTGATGGAAAGCATTTGGGCGTTCTTTCGAGCGAATTTCTTCAACTTGACAGAGGAAAAAACTACGCATAGATAAGTTTTAAGCAATTTAATAGTCAAACTATTTTTATTTTTTTATTTAACCTGTGATCTTATTTTGCAGATGGAGATCAATTTCATCACGATATTATGTGTGTATAGATTTCTAACTAATGTAAAAGACAACTTTGAGCGACTCATTTTAAGTGACCGGATTCGGCAACAATATTACACATATTACTTAGGCGTACTAGTTGGATTAGAAAAACAACAACAAAAATAGCAAACAAAATATAAAGGTAGGTAGACTTACGCCGACGACGTTTTAACGCCTACGAACTAGCAAAAAAAAATATCGTGCAGCTCTATGTTACCTAATAAGACCGACACAACTTATACGATAATGACGACGCATACGGCGCGGCGCGGCGACGACGACGCGACGACTAATATAAGATCATTTACTTTCCATTTGCTTCATCGATTGATGCCTCATGCATTGTTCTTGCGTGACTCGCAATGTAGATAGGTTATTTAATGAATGAATCTATCTCAAGACTTAATTCGAAACGGAAGAGATATGCGTAACGATAGTCTTAAAATAAAACGAATGCATAAGCTTGTCTCGTAAATTTTTTTTTTAAACAGGTGACCTTAGCTGAGTCATTGCAATCCAAACTTAATCCGATTTAAACCAAAAAAAAAAAACAAAAATCAAATCCTTGAGAATTATAAAAAAAAAATAACAACTTAAATGCGTGCTTGAGTACTGTCAAAGTGAAGGTACGCTACGTAAACCTACTCTATCATCTAATTACACAATTCATTTACAAATAATGTGTGCTTTTAATCCAAGTTATTATAACAAAAAGCAATGCAAAAAAAAAAAAAAAAAAAATTAAGGTTGGTTTTAAAGATTACTTAAGCCTAAGTGGATTTTTGCCTCTTTGATGATGGAAGGTAGGTACTTGTTGCGATTGTGATGTGTTTTTGTTTGTCTTTGCGGAGACACCTCATTATGGTCCATTAAAATTGAGCAAATAATTTGTGTCTTTTTCTCGAGACGGATTGATTGTTATCTTTGTTGAAATGACCTCAGTATGTGCTGTGCATGTCATTGTAAAATAATGATTTTTTTTTTTAAATAAATATTTTTTCGACTGTTAGTCTGCATAAATTGTTTGCCTTTAATTGAATTATGACTTTCGAAAAAATATATGCATGTATATTTTGACGTTTTGTGATTGTTTTTCACTTGTTAATTGACATTTGATTATGTTGTCAGAAAATTTAAATGATACTTGATGTCAGTTGAAATTTATGTCAAAGAGTATAATTTAGATTCGAATGGGTTTGGTTCAGTGTCAAATATTATTCAAATCGAACAAACTTCAAAGAATGATGTTAGTTTGGATTGACAGATAGAATGTTTTGAGTCATGACTCTTAAAGCTAAAAAAAAAAAAAATAACAATAAATCGCTCTTGTAGGTAATATTTTTTTTTTTTTTTGAAGGAAACATGACATAATTTTAAGATTAATTTTGCTCAACACTTCTGATACTTTACTTTGTCTCCAAAAATACGGGAATGCGAATTTGTGGAATTTACGTTCCCGTATTTTTTGAGAAAATTTTAATTCGTACTTCGCACTGCCTTAATTATATGAATGACACATACGACACAATTGCTTTGCTTTCATTTATTTACTCTCAAACTTGACATTTGCTGATGAGCTGTGATTTTCTGACCAAAGAAATTTCTTGGGCAGAAAATAACAGATAGATAGGGATAGGGTTAGGGTTAGGGTTAGGTTAGGTTAGGTTTTTGAGGGGTGATGATATGGCAAGCCACGTCCATTGTGCTCCCCAGGATATGGGTAGGGAATGAATAAGAAGGTTGAGGAAAGGATTTAGTGGAGTCTGGGGGTTAGGTGTGGGGTGCGCCTTCCTGAACCATCCTGAATTCTGGATGAATTTCATGATGCTTTTCAGTGGCAAACACGAGATGTCGCCCAATTCATCGAAAAAGTATTCTCCGAGGGCTTTCTTCCTGGTTCTTGCTAAGCTGGGGCACTCACAAAGGAAGTGATAAGAGCCCTTTTCCGCCTCTTCATCATAACATCCTCTGCATAAGTCAGATGTGGCTATACCCATTCTGCTCATATGGGTTCCCATTGAGTTGTGTGTGACCCGTTAGGATTCCAACCAAGAGGGACAGTTGGGGTCTTTTTTTTTTCTTAGAGATATCTGGCCATAGATGTTCCTCGAAACCCCACAAGTATCAATTGCTGACCATCTGTCGTTGGCGGCCTTTAGGAAACTCTGGCGTATTCTACTTTTTTCTTGTACCAGTGGCATGAATACAGAGGATTCAATTTGGCCAGTTCATCCGCCATTTCATTCCCATATATGTATGTATATCGTGGTGTCCTGAGACCCATCGGAGGGTAACTGTATTTGTTGCACTGAGTAATTTCAGTTCGTTAAGGCAACAGTTTACCAGCTTAGACTTTGTGACGACTGTGGAAATGGCTTTTATTGCCGCCTGGCTGTCGATGAAGATATCTATATTCTTGTTTTATTAATTCACATGTGACAAGATATTTTGCGGCCTCACAAACTGCAAACACTTCAGCTTGGAAGACACTGCAGAAGTTTGGAAGCTTTATTGATCTATCCAGGGTTGGATTTTCTGAGAAGATGCCACTGACCCTACACCTTCATCTGTCTTGGAGCCATCCGTGAAGACAGAAACATAATTAACGCTTATGACCCGGTTTTCAGCCCAACACGGTCCCTGGAGGGAATATCCGTTTGGGCAACTGGGTTGAAATCAGTTTGCGGTATGGAATAGTCTGTTTGAATGTCTTTGTCCGTAAAATTTATAATTGTTTTGTGTCCGAATTGGCCCCCTTTCCAGTTGTTGCACTGTTTGAGTCGTAGAGCACTATTGGCCGCCATTTCTTTCGTGAATAATCGAGAGGGGCTAGTAAAAGGAAAGTTTCAAGGGCTGCGGTAGGTGTCGTTTTCATGATTGGTTGCCTTGTCTAAGGCTGGCCACCATACCAAACAGGCGTACGTCAAAATTGGCCTTATTATGGCTGTGTACATCCAATGAATGGTTTTGGCCTTGCCTCTTTCCGATTAGGTGATTAGTTAAGATAACTACCTTTTCATTATACTCTTTGTATGCATAATCTAATCGGCACAATTTTAAATTTAAATCAATGTCTGTTATATGTTAAACGCTTAGACCTAGGTTCCTAGAAGTGGCAATGCAAGCTAAAGTTTAAAGTAATTATTTAGTGGCATTTGCTATTTCAAACTGTAACCTGGTTAACTGCCTGGTAAAAGAATAGAATTCTGGAACTGGAGCCGCAGACGGAACTGAAAGAGCTGTCAAAAAGTGTCGTACGTTATTTTTGTACATGTCCACAATGGAGCTGTACAGCTTTGAAAGTATTTTGAAGAAAAACAAAAGAATATTCTTGTGCACAAGCTCACATTTTTTCACATTTTTTGTTTCAAATAATTTTCCTTTTAAAAAAATAATTTTTTTCGCGATACAAATAACCACAATATTTTTTTCCGACCCAAAAAGATGTTTTTTTTTCTTCATACAAATTGAAACGTCAAAGTGTCGTACGTGAAAAGTTAAAAGTTGGTGAACTCTTCCGTCTGCAGCTGCAGCTCCGTATGCGGCTACGTTCCGTTGTGTTCGCAACATTGAATTTGCGTGTATTAAATATTTTGACAGCTATTCCAGCTCCGGCTCTAGTTCCGTCTCCGTTACCATTCTGTTCAGCCAGTAAGTCTGCTTTCTCAGACTGTAATGTGGTGAAATCTGCTAGGTCCGTTGTTATTTAGTGACACCTATCTCAGACTGTAATTAAGTGATGTACATTTCAAACTGTAATTTATTGAAGTCTAACTTTTAAGGTTTTCGCGGTTGTTTACATATGACATTTTAAGATTTTCGGATTAGCCGCGTTATTAACGCATCTGCTATCTTCGACTGAAATTTACTGACGTCTGCTATCTGAGAATGTAATTAAGTGATGTCTGCTAAACTTGAAACTGTAATGTATAGTAACGTCTATTTTAGATTGTAATTTGGTAAAGTCTGCTTTCTCAGACTGTAAATGTTGTGATGTCTTTTTCAAACTGTAATATGATGAAGTCTGCTTTTTCAGACTGTAATTTGGTGACATATGCTCTTCGGCAGACGTCTGCTATCTGAGACTGTAATTAAGTGATGTTTGCTAACTTCAAACTGTAATGTAGTGACGTCTATTTCAGACTGTAATTTTGTGATGTCTGATTTCTCAGACTGTAATGCAGTGACGTCTATTTTCAACTGTAATTTTATAATATCTGATATATTCGACTGTAATTTTGTAACTCTAATTTATTGGCGTCTGCTTTCTTAAACTGTAATTTACTGACATCTACTATCTCAGACTGTAATTTGATGACATCTGCTATCTCTGACTGTAATTTAGTGACATCTATCTGCGACTGTAATTTGGTAATATAATCTCTACAATTTACGAGTGTCATATTCAGATTTAGCACGCAACAAGAATTGGTTTATTCAGTTGGATTTGCAGAATTTTTATGAGCGAAGAAGACACAATAAACGGTTCTTCATCATCTCCATGTAAATAACATTCTTTCTCCCAAAGACGTTGACTTTATTTTGGAGACTTTTACCATAAAACAGCGAGTCGTAAGTCCACAAATCGAAATGGATTTTTTGGTTTAAAGTCCACAAATAATCGAATTTTTAACTCCCCCTGGCGAGCAAAAAGTCTACATATGAAATTTCTGTTGACTTTCTAAAACTGCATGGAATATTAAATTTTGCTAAAACTCAAAATTTCAAGTCTCGTACGCTGTGCCAGAAACTTCGATTATAATGGAAGCAGTCTAAGCTCACAAAATTTAACTGACACCTACAGATCAGACAGTTTAAAAAATATGGTCTTATGACGTTTTGCGAAAGTATTTTTTCTTAATCAAGAATATGAATTATGGTTCAATGAAGACATCATCATATTTCAAAAATATAATAACCGTTAGGGTACTTAAAAGATGAAATCAAAATTGCAATAAATATTATCACTTACTGAATAACAGAACAGAGTTGCCAGCGCTTGAGTATAGTTTCTGAGCTAATTTAAGAAAAAAATATTTAAAACCAAACTTTGTTAGTTAATTTTACGAACAACTAAAATTATTTTGTTTCCATATATCTATAAAAAAAAAGAGGCAAAAAATATCAAATTCACAGAATTCACCCGCCTGGAAAAACAATCCAGTTTTCAATAAGGCGCTGGCAAGTTTTTCATAGTTACTAACAAGGATCTAACAAGGGTTATTATAGGCATTCGCTAGGCCTTCACCAGTTATGAACCCTTTTGCCTCGTCAGTTAAGTTCTGCCTAAGCCCTGACTAGTAAAGGCAAGTTTTTGGCAAGCTAAGGCAAGGCCCTGGCAAAATTTCGGTAAGGAAGACCTAGACGAGGAAATCATGACAGACCCCTATTAGTGCCTCGCTTAGAAAATTTATTTAAAAAATTACTGAACAATGAAACATTTAATACAATTAATACGAATTTAATACGAAATATGCATACATATTTGTTTTGGGTCACGTTGACATTTTTTCAAATTTCACCTTTTATTCAGCCAAAAAAGTTGACAGCACTAAACAGCAAGTCAGAACATTTCTCACTGAACAGCAAAATACTTCTTCTTTTTCGTTCTAAACTGTTCCAACCAGCCTTACTGAAGTGTTTCAGTGCTTCACACAGACTTGCACAAACACCAAAGTAAATGACATTTAACTAAACGTCAGTTCAGTTTGAATATTTATTTTTCCATGCGCAAGAATTTTTTAGTGGCCCGTGTTTTATAATAAGTATAATAAAATAAAAATTAAATAAAATGGATTCGCGGTTAATTATAGTGAACTTTTGTTAATTTTATCAAGAAAAAACATGTTTTCAATACCTCCTGAAAAGCATAAATATGATGACACTACCGGGCACTGTACGCGTTTAAACCGACGTAAATACACACAAACGGCACGAATATTGAGACTATGAGTACTATGTAGTAGACAGGACCAACCAGGACGACCATAAGATGCTGGAACGTGGTAAATACATTGAAGTCTTCGAAGCAATCAAACAAACAACGAGAAGTGCCTCTTGAAATAAAAACCATGGAGAACTTTCGTGGAGGCACCAACTGTATCATCCTGGTGGCCGTCGTCGTCAAAGAATTGTTTCCCGTCAACAATATACAGACTACAACAACTGTAGGTACCAGACACTGACTGAAATATGTGGAACAAATCTAGTTTTCACTAGTCAGGGCTTAGGCAGAATTCAACTGTCGAGGCAAAAAGATTCATAACTGGCGAGGGCCTAGCGAATGCCTACAGTAACCCTTGCTAGACCCTTGTTAGTAACTATGAAAAACTTGCCAGGGCCTTATTGAAAACTAGGTTCTTTTTCCAGGCGGGAAATAATTAGTTACCATCAAGAATAAATAGTTAGTTACCATCAATAGCCTCATCAGTACTTTATTATATAATGTTCTCAGCGAGGTTCTAATAGGGGTCTGTCTTGTTTTTCTCGTCCATGTTTTCCTTGCCGAAAACTTGTTAGGGCCTCGCCTAAACTTGCCAAAAACATGTGATTTTTCCAGGCGGGCAAGGAAGAGCTACCAAATTAATTGAAAAACAGCCAGTATGGCCACCTTGCTTGGTGCACCAATAAACTTTAATTTAAATTAAGTTTTGCTAAAATCCATCTACCTACACTTATAACCAACAAAACACAAAAAGTATATTAACGAATACAAAATGGGTTTCTTGAATGTTTCACTCTATCTAAATTAGTATATTTCGCCAAAAACTTGTTGTGTATGTGGGAAGAAGTTATATATATGTACATTGCCCAGGCCCACACATGCATTTCGATTTGTTGAACTGAACTTGTTCGAAATGATTTTAAATAAAATTCCACCATATGTGCAATATTTTTTAGTTTATACCTAATTATTATTGACTGATTGAGAATAATAATAAACTATTAAATGAAATTATACAAAAACAATAAATTAATGATATAGAAGCAACTGTTGGCCTTAAATATATTGGAGGTTATTTGCAAGTTATTAAACAACTAAATACAAACACAATCGAATAAAATCTAATTATATTATTACATATTTATTGTTGTTAAACAACGACAATAAAAACTAGTTAGTAATATTTTTAGTTTTTCATTTGTATCTGCGAGTATTTAACTTGTATACATATATGTACATAATGAGTAAGTCCAATATTTATAGAATTGCACTCACTTATTAGTTGAGTGTGGGTACATACAAACATACATATATAGCTAATGGTTCAAAGTACTTCTTAATGACCTCATAACCTAACGTCTCTGTCTCATAATTCTCATAAATTACAGCCCAAGCGCAGCAGCTAATTGGCGATGAACAAAAAAAAAAAAGAGAGAAAAAAGAGAAAGAAAAAAAAAAACGCAAAAAATCAATTTCACACCCTACATTGATACTCAACTGCATGAATGCACATACTTTTGCTCTGTCATCAATAAAAAAAAAACAAACAGGAATTTATAACACTTAAAAAGAAGAAGAAGAGAGAAAATAAAGTAAAAGCTCAACGACATTCCATCAGGCAAAGCCTGATTCTGATTCACAAGATGCAGCACCAACAGCAGCAGCTTAAAAACAGTTCGGGCATAATATTTGCATAACACAAAGCTTATAATAGTCTGAGACATAAAGTTGTAGATCAATAATTTAGAGAGTTGATGACACTTTTCTGGTTTTGCTTTTATTCGCATTGACGTTATTAAATTGGCTTATTATATGTAAGTATTTTAATTTATGTGCGGTTAGTTCTTCTTTTAATCTTTGAGAAAAAACTGAATTTAATTTTGCAGTCGAATTTGTCCCATTTCACACAAGGCAACTGAGTTTCCAGCAACAATCAGTTCAAAGGCGAGAAGGACAAGAAGAAAGAGGTGCAAACAAAATCTCCCCGGTCAACAAAACAGGAGATTTTTTTGACGTTCCTCTTCACACTACGTTTGTGTGCGTTCAACAAAGGTAGTTTAAAAGATTTTTTAGAGTCAATTCGATATTATTAATAGTCCACGTAAATATTTAGGTAAAACCATGCGCGGTTTATAATTTAGAGCCCATTCGATTATGGTATATTTTACTTAAATATTTAAGTCGTAACTAAGAATAATTGAATAACCCCTTTAAGCCTAGTACGCAGATTGGGAAAAAATTTTTCTTTTCATACAAAATTTTTCCCAGGACAAATTTTGTGTTCAGTTTTTTTTCCAGACAGTACGCAGTTCACGTGCAAAATTGTGACATTTGTACCCGCTGTAGGGTGAAGTCTCCACTAAATTTTGCCAGGAGAAATAATGTTCGAAGCATTATTTTGCGGGAAAAATTTTGACAGGTCAATAATTTTGCACAATAAACACTTATCAACTTTTATTTATCGATAATTTTACAAAAAGAAGAAAAACATTAATTTTGCGCGATATTTCCAACGCTTTTGTAGAGATTAGAATTGTGGAGATAAAATTTGTCTTTTCCCCTATCTGCGTACTAGGCTTTATCAGATCACCGAAAATCGAAATGTCGGAAAAAAAAACTAAAATTAAGAAATACTTCAAATCACCAATAATTTTGTTTTCAGTTCAAATCTAAGTGAAAATTTACGATTTTTCCCGGGAAAAAAAGTATTTTTTCTCCACAATTTGATTTGTATTTCAAATACTGCAATAGGTACCCGCTTACGAAGGTAAGACTAATTAGCCGGAGAATTCACAATTGGAGTATTTTTATCCCGAAAGAATACGTCTCCCGGGGAATTTGTTAGAATTGGGCAGTTTTTTTTTTTTACAAGTTTTGGATAACTGGAACGTAATTTTTATATTCAAATTTTGAGCGATTTGATAAAATTTCTAATTTGGACAACGGACGCACAAGACAACCCACAGCCCGCCGTCGACCACATCGAGCACGCAGTTGGCGATTTGATATTTTCACTTTTTGTCAAAATGTCATAAAATCGCACAATATTTTTAGGCATAATGAAATTTTTAAATAAAATAGCCAACATTTATTTTTGTGCATAGTGTCAGAAAATATAAAAAATTGGGCGATTGGACAACTATTTTTTCGTGTTTTTTTGTGGCTTTTGGGCAACTTGACATAGAGTCGTATTTAACTTGGTTTATTATTTAAACTGACAGCATTTACCTATAAAAATCTACCAAATATTGCGTCTTAGAAAGGTACGACAACATCTAACTGATGAGCCCAACTGCCGTGCAATGGGCTAAAGGTCAAAAAAGACATTAAATTGAATTTTATTCAATACAGTTCACTAAAACAAAAAAAAATAATTCTTTTAGTTGTGTTTTCCTTCTTCCTATAATAATCTACATTCCTTAATGCTTATTTAACCCTCTAGCCTTTGTTAGGCTTGTATGCAAACAATAAATAGACATGGTGCACTGCAATTTTAACAATATCAACGTGTATATTTTACAGGACCCCTTGTCACTTAGAATTAGAAAATAAAACATGATTATGTGGTCTTGAATTTTGGTCCTAATAAGTTTGCCCTCGAAAAACCGATAGTATCGAGGGTATTGGAAAAAAATTGGTTTTCAAATATGACGGACTTTTCCAGAACCAGGACGTCCCGTAAATCTGTACTGAGGCTTTTCTAAAGCTCCTCTCTGGCATGATCTGTAGTCTGTATTTCCTGGACGGTATTCACACTCCGTCAACTTCTCAGTATTACCTATCTTGCTCTCACTAAATTTCGAAAAAGAGGCAGCCAAGGAAAACGGATTTTTTTTAGATTTAAAAAAAATACATCCTGGACTGGGACGTAAAAATGAGTCGGCGGGTATGAGCCCAATTTTATATCGACCGAAGTACAGGGAGCTTTTTTTTTTTTAAAGAATCATAAATATTTAAATTTCCTAAATAAAATCCCACTATGTCTATGGTTAGACTTTTCGTTGGTTGATTTATGATGATTTACTATATTATGATTTTGACATGATTCACAATATTTATTATGATTTATTTGTGGAAAAGGTACTTATTTAAAAATAAAATAAAATTCTTTTCAATTTTTGTTGATAAGACTTTAAGTCTTTCAAAAATGAAATAAAATGACATAAATATTGTAACATCACTTCGCAAACTATAAAAAAAAAAAATGCAGAGCTCTCTTTTTGGATTATGTGGATGACGTTATATTGATTTGCCGAGAATTAAATATGACATCAACGACACCAGCTGCTACTGGCTTTCGGATATAAAATTTTGCACGAATTTCAAAACTTAAATTGAATTAAAGCTCAAAACACATCATCACTGCGCGAGTTCGATGTTAATTGATTCCAAGGACCTGACTGCACGATTTTAACTTTCGATTGTGGTTTTTTGCTGTTGGTTGTTGTTGTTAATATTTATTTAAATATTTATTTTTTTATCTGAATACGAAACCAATGCACAGAATATGAAAACAATTTTTTTTATATCATTTGTTTATTTACAAAAATGACGACTTTTTTTTTTTTAATTTGTTAAATTAAGTTAAGAATAATTTTTGATTTATTTTTAATAAACCGAATCGAAAAGTTAAGGTAAATATTTTCGTTGTTGTTGTTGTTGTTGTTATTATTTGAGTGATACACTTGACTCCGTCGCGTAGGTAGATCAAAAACATTAACTGAGATTTAATATATACGAATTGGAATTTTTTCTGCGTCATTCGCAAAAGCCAACGACAACAACTATACAACTTCTACCGCCCATGTACAAACCAGTTTCGTTACTAAAACATTTTTTTGATCTTAAATTTAAAACCAAAAAAAAAAGCTAATGCAATATATACCGGAGCAACGCGCCCAGCAAACCCACTATGGTGTTCCACTCTTCTACAATCGTAGGTATTTTTTTTTTGTTGTGTTGTTGGTTGTGATATTATAGGTACGAGAACTATAAGGGCAATTTAAAGAGTCGAAAGAAAAAAAAATTAAAGTGATTTCAATTTATTGTAAATCTAATTTTGTTTTGCTGTGGTTTTTAATGTTGAATTCTTTAAATTTATATTCAAATGATATTGCAAGAAATAAATTACCAAAAATGTAGTTAACCTTAAAGTAGTATTATTTATTTATTCATCAATGGATAATATATCTGCTGATTACATTTAATATTTTTAAGTCATAATTATAAAATTAATCTAACTAAAAATAAATAAGTTTTATATTATAATATTTACAAGATTATGTTAGCTTAGTGCCTGTAAGGCGTTTCGTTTGAACTGGTATCTGTTCATTGTAATGTCGACTTCATTGCAAACAGAGTTTAACAACGATAATGAACCCGAAATGGGATCATTAAGTCCATAATTAGTCCTGTGAGTAGAGACATGAAAAAGTACACATTTGTTCCTTAATATTCTTTCTGGGACATAGAATTTTATAAGATTTAGTAATTCAATAGAATTTATTCGATTTGAAATAATATCTTTTATAAAGATTATGCTTTGAGCATAATCCTTATGCTCTTCCAGTGTTTTCATACCGATCAGGGCACATCTTGAAAGATAATTCGGCATATCACCTGACCAATTTAAATTTCGAAGTGCAAATCGCGTGAATCTTTTTTGAATTTGCTCGATATTCCATTAGCGTAGAATGGGCGCCAGATTATGGAACAATATTCAATGAATTAAACAATGTTTTAAGTGTGTAGGCATCTTTAAAATCAGCTGCGTTACGTTTTAGAAAGCCTAGCATTGAGTTCCCTTTGGAAACTATAAAGTCAAGGTGGACACGAAAGTCTAATTTAGAGTCAAGGAGCACACCGAGATCCTTTACTAAATCAACTCTTAAAAGGGCGTCGTTACCGAATTTGTAACTGAAAATTTTGCATTTGGAGAAGTTTAATTCTAGATGATTGTAATTACACCATACAAGGAGTAAGTCTATATCCATCTGAAGTAGGTGGCAGTCGAAGAACGATTGAATTGCATAAAAATTTTTTACATCGTTGGCAAACATCAGACAGAAGGCGTTTTTAAAAACTAGAGGTAAATCATTTATAAACAATAAGAAGAGCAATGGGCCAAGGTGACTACCTTGAGGAAGGCCAGAGTCCACATGAAAAGGATTAGAAAAATGCCCACTTATTTCAACAATTTGCTTCCTGTTAGAAAGGTAAGACTTTAACCAAGTAAGAAAAGAGCTGTTACACCCCAACTTCAATAGCTTTTGTAAAAGCAAACCATGACAAAGTCGGTGTAGAGGACGTCTACTTGATTGCCTTTTTTCATTTGGTTTGAGCAATAGTTCGTAAAGACACAAAGGTTTGTTGCTGTAGAGCGACCCTTAACAAATCCGTGTTGACCTAGCGACAATGACTCTTTTACCGAAAAAATAGAGCTTTTCAGTTATAACCATTTCTAAAAGTTTTGATATAGCCGAAAGCTTCGAAATGGGACTATAGTTTTTAATTAAATTCTTGGAACCACTTTAATGAATCGGGTTAATAAATGATGATTTCCATTCTTCTACAAACTCACCCGATGCGAGAGATTTGTTGAACAGTAGAGTTAAGGCAAGACTAATTGAGGAAGAGCATCTTGACGACAGAAGAGGGGGTATTTTATCACACCCTGCTTTTTTGGACACATCAATTTTGCATAAGGCACAGTTAAGTAGGGCAGCTCAAAATTGATCAAGGGATAAATATTTGAGTACATAGTATTAACATCTTGTATGAAGTCGTTATTATAAGATGACTTAAAAAATTTGGCAAAAAGTTGACAGGTTGATTGGATGTCGTTAGATTCATCATCCTCGTATTCCATCGACTTAGGAAAAGAGGAGGTACAATTGCGCTTCGAATTAAAAAAAATCCAAAAAGATTTACTGTTTTTCTTTATATTTGATTCTGTGATGTTTATATATTGTTTATATAAGAAACGGTTAAGAAAGTCTAATTCTCTTCTGAATTGGAGGAACCGATTTCGATCTTCGAAATATAGTAGTGTTCTAGTAGCCTAGTGTACTTGTAGATTTTTAACCGAAAAATCGTTTAAAATTAACATCATAAAAATAGATTACAAAACTTCTAAAATTGTTATGACACCAATGGTATGTAGAACACCAACTATCTCTTAACAGTTCTTAACGGTTTTATTTTTTTCTCAGTGGAAAATAAAACTGCCTAATTCATAAACAAAAAATAGTTATTTCAGCTCTTGTGTTCAGGGAAACTACACCATGGAATAAGAATTTTTCGGACTCAAACTAAGCAGTAAGCAAGCCTATATTTTGAGTCCGGAAAATTCTTATTCCAGGGTGTAGTTTCCCTAAACAAAAGAGCTGAAATAACCAATTTTTTTTTATGAATAAGGCAGTTAGTTTTTAGGCCGAAAGGCATTAGAAGTAATCATAGTTTAACTTAGAGCGCTCGCATGGGGCCAGTAAGTTATTGATAATTAGGCTATTTATGAATTTTATGTCTGGCTTTAAGTTAGTTTTAAGTTGAATGAAAAATAAAAATGAATTAAAAAAAAAAAAAAAAAAAAAAAAAAAAAAAAAACAACAACCTGATTTCTTTAATAAATTAAAAACATAATAAAAGAACGGACTTCTAGCTTAAAAAAAGTATAGCATGTTATATTGTAAGTGTTGCCGTTGTTTTTTTAATTATTTTTTGTTTCTATTTTTAGTCGATTTTTTTTTTTTTAGAAAAAAACCAAACCCTGTATATAGGAGCATCGCTATATCAATTTCTAGTCAAACACGATAAACCGGATGTCTAAATGTCTCTAAGTTTCTGAGAGAATCGGCCTATATATACAAGGTGATTCAACAATTGTGCGACAAAAAGCAAGAGCGTGTAGGTGGAGTCGAGACAAGAAAAAAATTGTATGGGAGGGGGGGGGGGGGGGTCCCCCGTTTAGGCGGAAAAGGCAGTTTTATAAAAAATCAACTTATAATAAAAAAAAATCATTAATAAACAACGGCAACACCTACAACGTCATGGTATACTATTTTATTTTATTATGTTTTTGATTCAAATTATTTGTGAGACCAGGGGCCTATTTCACCAAACACTTTTCACTTTTCACAAAATTTGCAAAGTGATAAGACTTTTCTAGGTGGCGGATTGAAAGAAAATGTAAATTCATAAATAATTTGTAAATAATTATGTATCTTCAATTTCGGCAAATAAAAATACGCTATTCCGTCAAAATGTTTTATTTTTTTTTTTTGTTAAAATGTTTGGAAATAGCTGACAATTAAATAAGAAGAGTGGAAGTAAAAATGGGAGTGTCCTGAAAATTTTGAGCATTAAGTGAGAGAAACTGGAAGGACCATTTTCGCCCTTGTTCGCTTTTGAGAATAACCCAAAGCGAAGATGGTCGAAATTGAGTTATCGCTTTTAATCCGATCCGCCGCACTTTCTGGAATAGGCCTACTGCATTGTAGGCTAAAATGGTTATTTTTTTTTTTAAATTATTATTTTCCGACAACTTTTCATAAAAAACGCTTATTTGCAAATGAAAATTTCTCTTTGCATATTACTGAAAAAACTTTTCAAAATTCTAAAAATAATTTGCAAAGCTTATTTGTTTGGTGAAACGAAAAGTACAATATTTTTTCAAACTAACAAAACTTTTCACTTTGCAGAAAAGAACTTTTCACTTTGAAAATTTGCGTTTAGTGAAACGTAATTTGCAATGAGGAAAACTTTTCATTTTAATAATTTCCTCTTTGCAAATTTGCGTTTGGTGAAACGAAATTTGCAAAGTAAAAGTGAAAAGTTTCAAAGTGAAACGTGTTTGGTGAATTAGGCCCCAGTTTTTGAAAAAATAATTTTCAAACTCAAAATTTTTAAAAAATAATACAAAAAATTGTATAGTAACATGACATTGTAGGTGTTGCGGTTGTTTATTGATGATTTTTTTTTCTATTTTAAGTCGATTTTTTAGAAAATTGACCGTCCCTCCTAAACGATGAAAATAGACCCCCTCCCCTTACCATACGATTTTTTTCTTGTCTCGACTCAACCTACACGTACTAGCTTTTTGTCACACCTTAGGTAAATCACCCTGTATTTGTAGTACCTACCTAGATAAATCGAAAGTAAAAACTTGTTATTATGGGACATAAAGTATTGTATCGTTGCTATAAACAATATTTTAAAATAGCTTTCATTTGGAACATTTTTTACTATAAAACTGCATCAAAAAAAAATAAAAACAAACTTTTTCTAGGTTACAAGACATTCGAACCACAGCAAAATGTCATAACACAGACCGTAAAGATTTGTTTTAAGTGCTTTCTGATGGTTTCCTCCTACAACGCTTATAAAATTAATGAAGCAAACTATGCCCTCTTAATTTGTGGCATGAAAATTTGGATTTATTGAATTTCTCTAAGTTTAGATCTTTAAATAGATTATTGGATGTAAAGCATTTGTTTTTTTTAATTTCTATACCTTTCCTTATCTACGAGTAAGTGTTTGATTATTTTTGTCCTTCTGTGAAATAGTAATGATTTTATTGGATAGTTTTTAATCAATATATGGTCTTGACTATGCTTCTTAAAAATCTAAAAAATAAAAAAAAGCAAAACTGTATATTTCGACAAAGTTAAACCAACGCATGTGTTTTGCCGCTCGATCAAACGGGAATTAGATAATGTGAATCTCAAGAGATCCATAATGGGAACGAAAATGACGTTGATAATCCAACAGAATCATTACGAAATAAAATTAAGAGACAGTCCCATAGAGATGAGCTAACCAAACCAATTAATTGTAGCAAATAAGATTTCTATAGAAACTTGAAAACAGGACCCCGTGAACAATAAATAATTCTAAATTACCCAATTTTTGTAAATTACACACACGTTTTATCACTACAAAAATAATTAAAGTTTTTTTTTTTTTAACAAAAATTCTTACACGTCTGACAAATTTGGGGCAACAGGGCTTCACGATTATTTTATTTTGACTTTTTCAGAGGACGGAGAACTTAAGTCACTGTAAGTTTACTTGAACTTCATATGGTATAAAAGTTTTCTTCATAGATTAAATAATTTGGAGAAAAACATCCTCAAAGGTTCAGTTTTTCAGTTCGGAATTATCCAAGCTTTGCAGTCAAACCCTATTTAAAAAAAAATCAATAAATTTTATGACGCAACAACTCCTGAAGAACCAGGACCTAATGGCTTACAACTCTTTACCAGACTTTTAAAGTACTTTAGTCCTCTCAAGTACAAGTACTAGCTACAAGTACATGAATTCAATACCCTGGTACTGACACTGCTACTACTGAAAAAGGAAGTAGGTATTTTTCAAGTATTTGGGTACAAGTACCAAGTATCAGGTACTTCAAGTACTTGGCCAGTAGGTACATACTTTAAATTACTTTCTTTGCGAAGAAGAAAGTGCTTGATCAACAGGCTGGAAATTGGAAGTCCAGTTGTTGTTATGGAAGAACTAATCAACTCCTTCAAAGTACTGATCAAGAACTTGTCAAGTACTACTCAAGTACTTTGGTACTTAAATATCCGATACTTGGTACTTGCAACGAACTACTTGAACAATATTGGTATGTACTTGGAATTTTCAAGTACCAGTTTCAGAGTACTGAAGTACAAGTACAAGTTCCGGGACTGGTACTGGTATGTACTGGTATCGGGACTGTGACTGTGGCTGGGACTAGGACTAGGACTGGGACTAGGACTAGGACAAGGACTGGGACTGGGACTAGGACTAGGACTGGGATTGGGACAGTGGACAGTGGACAGTGTACAGTGTACAGTGTACAGTGTACAGTGTACAGTGTACAGTGTACAGTGTACAGTGTACAGTGTACAGTGTACAGTGTACAGTGTACAGTGTACAGTGTACAGTGTACAGTGTACAGTGTACAGTGTACAGTGTACAGTGTACAGTGTACAGTGTACAGTGTACAGTGTACAGTGTACAGTGTACAGTGTACAGTGTACAGTGTACAGTGTACAGTGTACAGTGTACAGTGTACAGTGTACAGTGTACAGTGTACAGTGTACAGTGTACAGTGTACAGTGTACAGTGTACAGTGTACAGTGGACAGTGGCCAGTGGACTGGGATTGGGATTAGGATTGTTGAAATTGGGATTGTTGGGATTGGGATTTTTGGGATTGGGATTTTTGGGATTGGGATTGGGATCGTTGGGGTTGGGACTGGTACTATTGGGATTGGGATTGGGACTTGGACTGGTACTGGGACTTGAAATTTTATAGCTCTATTCTCAACCACTCCTGTTTGCATATTTTTAGTCAAGTCCCAAATCACCGAAATGAAATGCAAATTTTTGCAGACTAAAGGCCAGTCAATTGTACAAACGTAGTCTGTATTTAACCAGTTTTAACTCATCGATTTCGGCGGATTAACTGCGATTCAACAATGGTTCAAGGTTCAAGTGTGCTATAAAAGCCAATTACACGCTTGAATCATATCGTTGAACCTCAGATAATCCGACGAAAGTGATAAGTTAAAATTTCTGAACCAAGGATCAAATAATTGTGCAACTGGCCCTAAAGGATTTTAAAAGAAAAGAATCTGTTCCGTTAGAGAGATTTTTCATTTAAAAGTTTTTTTTTGAGACTTTTGACTTTCCATCAGACTTAAAACAAGCAAAATTCCATCCAACTTCTGATCTCATGTAAGATTTTTGTTTTTTAAATCAGGTGAAAAGTGTATTAAGAGCAATTTCTTATGGCCGAGCAGTAGGTTTTAATTTCTTTATATGACTACATCTACACAACCACGAACAAATTTTTTTCTTTTTTTCTTTTGAGATAGAGAGAGAATTAGAAACAACTATTGAAGAGACGTGTGTTGGCGCAAGTCGCCCTCGCCGACGACGTACCGTAGTCGTGCGACTTACAACGAAGACTAAGACTATGATGGACGACGACGACAAAGACGTTTTTTTTTCCAAGTTTTTCTTTTAACCAAAGATACTTAGCTATTCTGGCGCTGATGGCCACTTCGGGAAAAAAAAAAAAAAACTTGGTGGCATTTCCATTGACTGACCAGCAGTGTGCCGGGGGATGGATAGATAGATACTCTTTATACTGACTACTAGATGCCCACTGACAGTTTGTTATGTTGCTTGTTGCTGATGTTATTGATAGACTTGCTGCTGTGTCGTGGTCAATGCTCAAATAGAAAGTACCTACACTACATACAATATCTTTGAAGTGTAAGATTGTGGACAACAATACTGAGTAGGTCATCCCCCTTTTTTTAAATGCAACCTGCTTAGCGCAAATGATGGTAAAGTATTTTAATTTGTTCTACTTATTGGAATTCATTAGTGAGTTTGTACTTAGAGTAATTAGATTGTGTAATTATTTGTTTGTAATTAATTAGTTTTTTGTTTTTAAATATGACTTTGGAATGTTTTTTTTTTTTTTTGTTTAAATAAATTAGTTAGTAAGTAATCAGTGTTAAATTATGAAATCAGTGAATATTTGGTTAACAAAAAAAAAAGCCTATGACTTGAACTATGATTTTAGCAAAAATGTTATTCAAGCCTAATCTTTTACGTTCGAATCAGTTGATAAAAAAATTAAAGGTTTTTGGTTAGGAAAATTCATAGTTTAATAAACCATTTCTTATGAGTTTATAATTTTTCAATTAGTTTTGGTAAAATAACTTTTTCACAAAAATTCTGAAAATTTTGAAAAATTTCAACGAACATACAATCTTGTGCTATAGCTTTTTTGAAAGCTTATATTTTATTCGTTTTTTTTATAAAGCTGTTTAAATGAATAGTTCTTAAGAAAAAAAAAATGAAACTCAAATTTTTTGAAAATAAAAGTAAATTTTTTTTTAAATGATTTTTTTTTTCTTAATTTTGCGTAATTCAGTTCCACAGTTTTTTTTTAATACTCAATATAATGCTTATTCAATACTGAAAACCATATAATCTTTCTAGCCTATTCGAGTGCATCACGAACCTATCTATATACCAACTTAAAAACTTTTATATACCCTCAAAATCTCAATTTATTGTTAAAAAAACGTTTTTGAGTGAACTCACGTACTGAACGATTTTAACTCGGCTATATTTCTAACAAAATGTAGGTTTCATAAAGCTAATCCAAAATTAACATTCATTTTTTACATTTTTTAAAACTTGAAGACTGTTTTTGGCAAGTTTATTTCAAGTCCATTTTATAATGAGTCAAAAAAGCTATTGTTCTTTAAAATCGGTAAAAAATTGTTTAAGTTATGAAATTTTCTAGATCACTTTGATTACACCATTTAGTATAAGCTCTTTAGATTTCATTATTTATGGTTCTCTCGGAAATAATTCCTTTAATTTAATACTTAAAAAAGTATCAATTCATAAGCCGAAGATCGCATTTTTCACAATTGCAACTGGTGTCGTTTGGCCGCCATATTATTTGTATCAGATATTTTGATTTTCGCACGTAACTTTTGTATTTTTGATCCTAGAAAAAAAGTTTTAATACAAAATTGTAGCAAATTTAATTTCCTACATATTATTTCAAGTACATTTTTTCGATAACCGCTTTTGTTAAAAAGTTACAGTAAAAAGCCGAAATAATAAAATTCTAGAATTTACCAGTAAATCTTACCTCGTTCATGTTATAGAAAAAGAAAGGGTTGGCTTACATTCGTCATACATATATTTGTTTTTTGCCGCAAATTTAAAAATTTGGACTTTGAAATTTATTTTCCCAAGAACTACCTATTCACTTAAACAACTTGATTTAAAAACAAAACAAATAAAAGAATAAAATATCGCTTTCAGAAAAGTTATAACACAGCACTGTATCTGCTTTCGGTGATTTATAATCTTTTTTTTTTAATTTTCTTTATTTTCGAATCAATTTTCAAATTTCGAAAACCTGAGAGCAGGGTGCCTTTGAATCCCTAACGATTTTTTTTTAAATCTAATTAATTTTATTTTAAGTTCTTTTCGAGATTTTTAAAAATTAATTCCGAGATAAAAAATGTCAGAAAAAATATTCAGAAAATTATGCAATTTTAAGTTTTTTTTTTTTTTTTTTTAATTTAACCTATTCAATTCTCAAAAGACCAAAAAATTAACCTACATTAAATCAACTTCCTTTTTCTCCAATCACAAATATGTACATTCGATTTTCTTCCCATTTGTCTTGGACTTTGCGCTGCTTCTTTAAGATCTCCTTCTATGGGCGGCCAACAAATAATAATCAAAAAGTCAACATTCGAAAGCAAATAAACTGCAAATCAATGGCTTAAAATATCCGTATGACACATCATATAATACAAAGTCACGTCATAGTCACCAAAAATGCTAACTTTGAGTAGGTAAGCATTAACCACAAACTACATAGCCATATAATATACACCACACTACCACTGTGTGAATTTAGTGGTAACCTAATTTGACGGATGTGAAATTAATACAATACCTTTTTTTTCAGTTTTTTTTTTTTGTTTTGTTTTGTTATTTTTCGACTCCTCTTCTTTCTTGGGGTTATGTATTAATGTTTTACATTTTATAAAAAAAAAAAGCTTCAGTCAAATATACAATGCTGTGCAAAATATTGCAAAATAAAAATAATAATTTTTTGATTCATACAGCTCCCAAATATTAGGTGAATTTTAAAGTTTTTCCACCGAAAAATGTTTTTTTTTTTTCAACAATATCAAAAATAGGTCATTGAGCGTCGCTTCAGGTGTTCCCCAAGGCTGTCATTTTTGGCCTATAATCTTTGTCTTATTTGTATTTAACTATTTTTAATTTTAACTTAAGGCTAAACACGCACTTGCGATTTCGATCGCGCCACTATTTAGTCGCAAGAAATAGAACAAATTAGTTTCAATGTGAAAGACTGCACTTGCAACCGAGAAAACGCGACTGAAATTTGTTCCATTTTACGAGCGACGCGATTGTCGGAAAATAAAATGAAACAAATGCAATTACATTTGTGTGACCGCACTTGCGATTTAAAAAATCTGCGATTTAAAAATCGTAGTCGCGGAAAGAAATAAACATGCACGCACTTGCGATTGTCAGTAGCAAAAAATGAATCACATGGTTTTAAATGTGAGTGCACGCACATACGACTGAAAAATCGCGGCAATTAAAAAAACAAAACCGGTTGTATTTTTAGAGCGACTTTTCAGTCGCAACGACTTTAAATCGAAATTGCATGCACATCCATTAAAAGATGTACGTTGCATGCGATAGCGATTAAAAATCGAGCGACTACAAATCGCAAGTGCGTGCACAGCAAAAAATTGTTGCGACCGCGATTTTTTAATCGCAACGACTTAAAATCGCAAGTGCGTGCCTAGTCTAAGGTACCGGTTTAAAGTGCGTGCACAGCAAAAAATTGTTGCGACCGCGATTTTTTAATCGCAACAACTTAAAATCGCAAGTGCGTGCCTAGCCTAAGGTACCGGTTTTTTTAAACAGTTCTACCTAAAAAGTAGTAGCCGTGGCGTGATGGTTAGTGCGATGGACTGTCATGCCGGAGGTCTAAGGTTCGATCCCCAGCCTCGCCACCTATTTATTAAAAAAAAAAAAAAAAACGGCTACTGCCTCTTGCGAGGAATTGACAAATCCTCCAAGAGTATCTCCTGTCACAGAAAAGTGCCGCTCGTTAGCCGTTCGGATTCGGCAATAAATTGTAGGTCCCCTCCATTCCTGCAGACACGCACACAGGAATGGTTGAGAGTTGTAAGTCACTAGGCCCTAGTTCTTCATGAGCTGTTGTGCCATCAAATTAATTATTATTACCTAAAAAGCAAGTACAAACAGACTCACTGAACAGCAAGCCATAACAGTTTAGAACAAAAAATTTCTCATTGAACTTGTTCTTTTCTGTTCTCAACTGTTTCGAACAGCCTCACTAAACATACACACACCAAAGTAAAATGTTGCTCCTCATCGATTGGGAAATAACTGAATTTTATCATCTAGGACAAGTTCACAAAGTCGATGATATTCCGCAAGGAGCCATCCTTCCATGGACATGGACTGGACTGCACACGACAAACACACGAGGAACTGGATATCTATCTACATTAAAATATTATAGAGCGACTGACAGCTTCTAGCTTTGGCCCCCATATCTGAAATGGTTAAATGGAAAACCATGTAAAACGAAATATGTGGAACAAATCTAGTCTTTACTAGTCAGGGCTTAGGCAGAATTTAACTGACGAGGCAAAAGAGTTCATAACTGGTGGAGGCCTAGCGAATGCCTATATTAACCCTTGTTAGATTCTTGTTAGTAACTATGAAAAACTTGCCAGCGCCTTATTGAAAACTGGATTGTTTTTCCAGGCGGGTTTACATTTTGTATTTCTTAAATCGTTTAACACTTTGGGGAATTCCTTAGAAAAGTGTTAATACCACAGCTATTTGTGTGTATGAAATAAATCAATTTAAAATTTACGACAAGATGCAAGTACCTACATATTCAAAACTTTTTAAAACAAAAATAAAACCACTTTAAAAATTGTGTAAAAATTCAAACCAAATCAATTAGAGCGAAATTTTTTGCACAATACTGTATTTAGCGAACAAGTTAAACAACTCAACCCATACATGTGCATAAAGTGCAAATCCGATTAAAAAAAACACCTACTTAGTCCTAGGTCAGTTTTATTAGGAATTATTAATAAAAAAAACAGAGTACATATATACCTACCTGCCTAAAAAGATAATTTTGAAAGTACATCGCTCTGGTGTTAATGTATTTTTTTTTTTTTTTAATATATTATGATAAAGTTTCCGAAATTAGATTCATGAAATTTCAACGTGTTTGAGTAATAACTCAATATTTTTTTTTTTCTTCTATGAATGAATGTGTGAGTTATGTTTGCACACTTGGAATACAGTTCTCCTATATTCTATTTGTTTTCCAAAAAAAAAATTAGAAAATGTTATAGAAACATAGAAACTCTCGAAATAAATAAACCAAACATAATTAGATACACAAAAATACAAGGGAAAATAATATATATAAACTGAAAATGAAAAACCGGCCGGCCGGCGCAATGGCATCCCGTTTATGTGTTGAAATTATTTATATTGGGTGGCAGACAACATGTGCATATGAGCAGCAGGCCAACCAATGCGCTAAATTCAGCGTTCTTCGTTCGCGTCGGTCTGGAATGAATGATTGAGGTGACCATATTCAAAAAAAAAAAAAAAAATTATGATATAAAATTCAAAAAAGTCTAAACATGGTAGTAAGGGCCTAAAATTGCATCAGCAGCACGTCAATGACTTTGAAATATTGATTGCTACTATCCTGCCTCTGGTAAAGTCTTTTATCAGAAGCAAAACATCACATGCTACCTCATATTAAAATTTTGACAAAAAAAACTGAATTATAAATAATCATAATTCAGTAGATGTAGAAAGAATAATCCCAACAAAAACATTTCATGTAACATATATCGCCAAGACTCACAGGCTCAGTACGGCTTTACTATGAAAAAGTTATGAGATCTTATGAAGAGCCGAGCCCTTAACTTTTAAAGGACTAACTCTACATACCCTATACATTGTGGTCAAAATGGTTTCGCCGTTTCATAGACCCATTACATGACATTTTTCTTCCTCCAACTTAATGTTTAGCCATTTCAAAAAACGTACAATGACGAAAAATTCGGTTTTTCGCATATAACTTTTAAACGGTGTGTATGTTTTGAAAACCTATTCATACAAAGTTTGTTAATTATGTGACCCTCTTTAAGAAAAAATTAACATTTTTCACCTAAAATTTACCGTTTAAAAGATATCATAATTTTAAAAAATTAGTCAGAAGTTAAAAAAAAATACTGGTTTTTTGCTTTGATCTTTAAAATTTCAAAGTTTTCCAAAATGAATGTGTGCTTGTTTTATAGAAAATAAGATTTCTAACAAAAAAATGTTGTGATACTTTTTTCCATATGAGCTATCAGTTATAAGATATTTGCGAGCTCAAAAAAGAAAAGTGTTAAAAATACAGGTTTTTCGCATACAAATTTAAACGATAAATTACTTTTTTTTGTTCTTATGCATACGTATTGGTGTACATACATAGGAACAAAATGTCATCAACATATTTTTTCGTGTGCTTATCATTTAAAAGATATCATTATTACAAAAATTAGTCACAAGTCAAAAATACAGGTTTTTTGCTTTTAACTGTCAAATGGCGAAGTTTTTGAAAAATAATTTATGCTCAATTTATAAATTATAATATTCTTATTAGAAAATATTATAACATTTTTTTCCATACGAGTGACCATTTACAAGATATTGATACCTCAAAAATTTCAAATTTATTTTAACAAGGAAAAAAAAATACCTACAGTGTAGTTAAAAAAAAAAAAATAAGTGAAAATTTTTAAACACAATTATATTTGTTTTGTCGTCCAAAAAACTGGCTAAAAAGTCAATTTCTAAATCTTGCGTGCGTAAAAAGTTATACCGGGCTAAATAATGTTGGTAATTGTTTTGAAAAATCGAAATTTTCGACATGCAACCCTGAATAACTTTTAATACAAGCAAGATTTGAGAATTTACTTTTAAGCCAATAGAAATATATTATGTACATGTACAGAAACAGATAAAAGACATCAGATGGTCACCATAACCAAACCATCATAGATAAATAGATGAGGCATGGTTGCAGTTATATGCGCAAATAGAATAGGTTATGCGAGTAAAAAAGATCGAGAATAGAAATGTAAACCATCATCTACTCTACAACATCAAGAAATAAATACTTTTGTAAAAATTCTCATCAGATCTATATTATGCGCTTAAAGTGTGTGATATTCGTCGCATATGTTTGGTCGTTTTACTTCCTGGTTTTGCAAACTCAGCATTATAATATGTGCTTGCTGCTGTCCGTCGTCGTCGTCGTGGAGACGTCAAGTTATGAAATTTATTAGATTTAAGTATTTAAGTAAATAGAATATCATCAATAAGAGTTCTGGAGATGATTGCTGCGCGAGGGGGAAATTAATCTAATCGTCTGGAGGAATCAATTGAATGCAGTCTAGGTATTTTGGATTGAATTTTACTGAAATTTTCAATTTAAAATGTTTAATACCTACCACGTAATGAGCAAGAAAAGAGAAAAAAAAACGTGCATATAATAATATTTTTTTTTAATAATGGCAACTCCTTTTCAAAGGAACAGTCAATTTGACAACTACTGACAGATGATTTGTGCCCTGTCTGATTTGACATTTCACCTGAATGAACATCAGGCCAAAACAACAATTGAGCGAATTTATTTCGAAAATCATGGTTAACCACTTACGTTTTTTTTTTTGGTTGGAAGTTAAAACGTCAACAAAACCAAAATTGCTTCATTTGGAATGAAGAAAATAAAAGATATTCTTTTGTTATTCTTTCATATCTAATTTTATTACTTTATTCGACTTAGTTCTTAGAATTTATTATGATTTATTAGCTTGTTCATTTGTAAGAAATGATCTCAGCTCAGTTCAGATTATTGTCAGGAATTTTCGAGATGAAATCACACAAACAAATATGTACAAACATAACAAGGGGCTATTGATTAATGGATATTAATAAATTTAAATTTCGGCCCCCATCGTTTAAAACACGAGTATAGTCATACCATGATACAACGCTAACTATAAGGACTTAAGAAAAAAATTCGTTAGCTCAAGGTATCAGGGGAAATGACTTGTTTTTTTTTTTTGCTTCGAAAAGAAACGTTAACAGTAAAATTAGTACATTACTAAAAAATAAGAACTACCAAATGAAAAAATTAGTACTTAGATAACGACACAAAATAAGGCCCACTTGCAAGAAAGTTTTTTTTTTTTTTTTAGCATAAAAGGTCTTCACATCTTCTAAGTTTGCTTAACTTCATAAAAAATTATTTATTTTAATTTAAAACATTCTTATAGGAAATGGGCATTCATTTGGATAGTCCAGCTACAGTTTTGGGTGTCACATTCCAGTAGGCCTCCGCTTCGTCATATCTGTCAATGGAAGTCTCCATATGGTCTTGAAACTAGACATCATCGTTGGATTAAACTCACTGGGTGAACAGAATAGAATGACGGAACTGGAGCCGCAGACGGAACTGGAAGAGCTGTCAAAAAGTGTCGTACGATATTTTTTTTTACATGTCCACAATGGAGCTGTACAGCTTTGAAAGTATGTTGAAGAAAAACAAAAGAATATTTAATTTATTTACAAGCTCAGAATTCAAATTTTTTGTTTCCAATAATTTTCCTTTTAATAAATAATTTTTTTCGCGATAATAACCACAATATTTTTTTCCGACCCAAAAAGTTGTTTTTCATACAATTTGAAAAGTCAAAAGTGCCGTACGTGAAAAGTTAAAAGTTGGTGAACTCTTCCGTCTGCGTCTGCAGCTCCGTATGCGTCTACGTTCCGTTGTGTTCGCAACATTGAATTTGCGTGTATTCAATATTTTGACAGCTATTCAAGCTCCGGCTCCAGTTCCGTCTCCGTCATCATTCTGTTCAGCCAGTCAACGAGTATAAGGTTATAATATGTTTTTTCTTTTAGGGGTATTGCCGCTTGCGAGATAAATAAAAAAATAAAAAGATCTCTTGTCGCGACAAAGTCTCCCTTATCGTTAGGACCCCTCCATTTCAGGCTGACTAACAACAGCATGGACGTAAAACTTAAAATAAATCTTACTAATCGATGGGGAAGGCCGCCTTGCTACCGAGGTTCTCCAAGTATCGCATATACATACATACACTAGATCATGTGCACTCTCATACGTGTCGCCGCGTCGCGTCGTCTTCGATATGACCATAATCGGCAGGACAAATCGTGATGTCATTTAGGCGGTTTTGAGACGAAACACGGAAGCGAACAAGATGGTCATTGAGGTAAAATTCCAAAGCCAAGAAAGTAAACCCAAGACCAACATCCTGGATATAACGTTACCATAGACACCTATAACTCTGAAATATTTAGTGACATTGTCTACCTAAGCTCCGTTATAAACTAAGACATCATTATCAGGAAAGCGCTCAGATCAAACAAAGAAACACTCATGCCAATAGCTGATTGTAGAAAATTTTATGTTCTACAACTCTGTCCTAGATTTTGTTTCCATAATATCAACCGTGAAGGATATATTAGAGAAAAACTAAAAATTGCATACTTTAAGGAGCCCCAACTCTGAAAGTATAACTCCGATAAAAAAATGTTTTCTAAAAAAGAGAAAAATAATTAAATTTCCTATAATAAAGGTACTTAGAAATTTTGTGTACCATAAGCCGTTCTCGAGATATTGGCTAATACGCGTTTTCAAAATGGCGGCTGACACGCAACAACACTTACAGCTCCGCCATTTTTTTTTAGTATACTTAGAAACAACCCGCCTTCCAATTCCAATCATAAAATTTAATCATATTATTTTTGCATTATGGAAAATCTATTTACCGCTGGCGATTAGCCTATAATGATGTTGAGGCACGGACATCGTCAGAGGTATGTCCCCACCAAAAACGAATTATACGAAATGTACAGCGACAGCGAAAAAACCAATAAAGTAAAAAGTCAACGATTGAGATGGCCGAAGAGTCATTTATTTCAACCCTGAGAACTGCGTGGCTAAGGTAAAGCCTGGATAAGGCGCTGTAGCTCAGGTGGCGCAAGCAAGTCGAAGGGGACTTCATCAAACTTGCAAATCTGGGGATAGAAAGCTTTAGGGAACGAACTGGCTGGGGAAGCTTTTCGGTTGGGATCCTAGTCTTTACCGAGCCATATTGCCTTGGAAGTTTCATTCGCGACACCAATAAATTCCGATGGTGTATAACTTTCCAGCATCATCAGGACCTCAAATTTTCGAAGAAGGGACAAATTCCTAAAGAAATTTTTGTTCCGATAACTTCCGTTGAATCAGCAATCCGTCGGGAATAATGACGAATTTCACCAGGACCACATTCCTGCTGTATGAAATGCCTTAATTATTAGGATGGATGCTGTCATCCGCGCTAGAGGATATATGTCATACATATATCGAATATTGCGACATGATTTTCATAAAATTAAATGTAGTTCTGTACTTTCAGGGACTATTTCGAATGGTATTTCGGTCTTTGAAAGCGTTTAACGATGCTGTCTGCAAGTGCTGAAACTCATATACATTACAAAGTAGGTAACACGTCATTTAACGAATCTTCTATTTAAGTTTGTGTGTCGCGTATAAACTCGACAACTATTGAACTGATTTTGCTGATTTTTTCAGAGTTTGTTTTTTGTTAGTAGTGGGAACGTTAAGAGATTGGTTTTAAGAAAATCCACCCTCTGCCACGCCTACTTTTTTTTTTTTTAATTTAAGATTTTCTCATTTTTCAACGTTACTATAGTGATACAAGCAAAAATTAAAGATTTGGTGGCAGAAAGGAGGTGAAATTAAGTTGTTGTTTTTTGTTGTTGTTGTAGGGGAAGGTGGCCTAAAATGGCCCACCAAGGTAAAATGGCCCCCTCTCTAGAAATCGTAGAATCGAACAGAATTAGAAGAATTTGTGAACAAAATTCTTCAGTTTATCTGGCAGTACCGACATACACGAAATGTTAGCAACTTCAAGCTAATGTTTTAAATTTGACAGGTCAAACTATCTCTATAGCCATCTCCAGAAGTAGACTTCATACAATTTTGTGAAAAAATTTGTTGACAAAATCTCGGTAAAAACACATTAAATTTTGGAGAAAGCAGTAAATGCATGTAAGTATTAAGTATTTCTCATTAATTTACTGAAATTAGTACTATTTAAGTTTGTTCGGAATTAAAAAACCCCTAAACGGGAAAAATGGCCTACTTATAGGTACTTACACTTACATTTAAATTTTCTTTTTAGTGAAAATGGTTGAAAAATAATAACGATGTACATAAAGGCATGCATTCCTGGACTGAAGACGCATTATCAAAAGCCCTTAAAAAGAAATAGGCTGGAAAAAAGTATCCAAAACATGCGGAGGTCCAAGAACTTCACTGAGGAGACGAGCAGCCAACATGAACAAGATTTTGAATGGCTTACAGAAGGGCCCACCTTTTCCAAGCAAATGGAAAAGAAGCTCGTTGACTATATTTTGCATATGTTTGGACTCACTCATGGTTTTGGTTAACTCGCCTGGTTGGTTTACTTGCAAGGGTAAAATAGCATACCAGTATGCCACTTTACCCAGGAAATTTTGATCGTTGGAATTTGAAGACGTTTTTAACATTAAATACTTTAAATACTTTTTGGAACTTTTTAAACTCGTAAAGCGAAAAAATGTAAGCGTTATTGATTAAGCTTTGAAAAAAACATAACATTTTTGGGACATTTTCCTTAGGGGGGCCATTTTAGGTCAGCTTCCCCTACATATCTAAAAAAAAAAAAATTGATTTTTCGGAAAAATGTGATGGCAAACAGTTTTAGTGGTCTTCTGGCGGTGGCCACCCGAAATCTTTTTTCAAATCGCTCTAAGCACATTGATCCATAATTTTTTTTTTTGATATTGATAAACTTTTATAACTGTTATAACTGTTATAAATTTGCATTTCTTTAGTCTCATCCATAATTTTGCTATTAAAAGTGGTGTGTATTAGCGCGCTTTGGCGAATTGCAAAAAAAAATGATTTCTGGGTACCCAAAGTATGCCCACCTTCGCAGAGGGCTCCGGTCCAGTGGTGCCGTATAAAAAGTACTTTTATAAAAATATATAATATTTTAACTCTTATCAGTGACTCTTTTAGACATCCCATTTTTAGACTTTTAGGACTTAGCTTTTTGTGGATGCTTATTTATTTGTAATGTTTAATATAGAAAAATTCAAGCTCTTAACAAAAATTCAGCTCTTTGGTAATTTTATTTTTGATTAAAAAGTCGAATTTTATTTGTTCTAAATAAAGAACTCTGAACACGACAATTTCAAATTCAGAACACATACATAGTAAATAGCTGCGATCATACTAAATGATTCACCTATTCATTTTGCTTATGAATCATCAATCACTAGATGGTTCGAGAAAAAGTGAAAGCAACCGTACACAAAAAAATAAAAAGGTGGTTACTTTAATGTCGTTTTCCGTTGGTCACTCCTTTCGCACTCCCATCCAAAAATACTGAATATAAAGATATGAATCCTTCGTAAGTTTCACCCATTTGTTTACATTGTTGTTTTTGTAATTTCGGTGCGTGTCGATGAATAGATGAGAATTGCAACAATAATTCAACGGGGAGTTGAACTGACGAGCTGTGTGCGTTTTACGTGGTTTTTCACACACATACTTTGAAAAGTTTATGAGTCGGCTGATTGATGTAGCTTGTAGGCAAACCGGAATGACAGCCGAGGATTCATATCTTTATAATTCAGTATCTTTGCTCCCAATACTCTAAAAACCTTTAATTTACTGTTCGGAGTGATGATTTAGGAGTGTTTGTCCATTGGAATCGAAAAGGAGTGAAACACTCTGAAAATCCAATCGAAAGCGATATAAATAACCACTTAACCAGACACTGATACAATGAACCCTTTAAAGACTTGGTGATTTGTGTTATTTTGGGGAGTTTGAAAAAGCGACATAAATTTCCTTGAGATCGAAGAATTTCCAACCTAAGACGAAAATTTAAGTAAAATAAATAAATTTAAAAAAAATTGACGTACTCCGGTCCCTCAAATCAAAATAACTTTTTTATCAGGTTCCTTAGTAATTATCTATAAAAATATAAAAAATTGACATCATTCAAGCCGTTAGCAATAATTTAAGCTAAGACTAAAAATTATTTAATCATTTCGTTAAAAATTTTCCAACCAGCATTCATTAAAACAAAAATCACACACACACACACACACACACACAGGAATTATATTCGTTTTCTAAGTTGGAATTTCATCATAAGTTGATTAAAATTCTAAACCCTATAAGACGCCTAATTCATAACTTAATATGGACTTAACACTTCATTTTACTAACACAGATTTAACAAAACAAAAAAAAATCAGCTATATTAATATTCTCAACATCAACATTCACTTAGATGCTGGCGCCCGGTGTGGTGATGTGCTTAAGTCTATATTACTCATCGTTCATTCATCAACAAAATTTATTTCATTCATTAATTTATTTATTTATTTTTTTTTTTTTTTATTGAACAATTTATGTATACATAACTCGTACATCAAGGCAATATAAGGCGAGGAGGAAATTAGCCGTTAGTAAGAGGCATTGCAATGCTTGTCAAGCCAAGCAGAACCTCCCAAGGTCAAGGTTACATACAAACCAGCAACAGGTTAAAAAATATAACTACATAATAGTTTGGGGGCGTGCGTCATTGATTCACGTTGATTGGGTTGAGTTTGTGTGTGTGGTGTATAAGCGTATTTACATACAAATTTGATATAATTAAGGTTTAAAACAATCAAAATCCGCCCACGCTTAAATAGACAACACCATAACCATAAATGGACTTGCACCTATAAAATTTATTCAAAAATCAAAGCATGTATTTTATCGACTTGTAAAACTCTTCAACACTGCACCACAGATAATATAATCGGTGTAAATATATGCGATTAGGCTTTCCCCCCAATTAACTTTGGTATCTGCAAACTTTGAAACTCCAAACTCGGCTAATTAGCTACGATTTTTTTGTTGTGGTTGTTTAATTTTCTTTCTAAGATAAGAGAAACCATCGAACAAAACATAAACCCTAACACCCGCCCGAACCCCTGCCCCTCTAAACTGATACATCAATTTAAATGATGGGCGATAAAAAGTCAATCGTCGACTAGCTATACCACCATGTAAGTTGGTTGGCAACACGCACAAGCACAATCAAAGGCAAATTTGTTGAAATGTTTTATTACCCACAATCGTGCTGCCACCTTTTGGAATCAAAGAAAAACTAATTTAAATGAAAACTACATTACCGATAAGCTTAAAAAGTTTGAAAATATAATGAACATACACATGGTTAGGTTGTGATATTGGATAAGTGGAGTTATCTTCCCATTTCATCATTTATCCGGAGCGACCATGTGGTTGTTTCTAATTGGGGTGGATGGTGTCAATTGGGGTCGATCTTTATTAGACACATAATTACGTGTATCAAGTTCGGTTGTGAAATAAATGGGGCTTGTTATCAAGAAGCATTTGTTTTATTTATTTATTTGGTTGTTTTTTATTGCTTAACATAGAGCGCGCTATTGATTAGAAAAGTTAAAAAAAAAAACTAGTTCGAATGGAAGTAATTTAATTTGATCGTTTCGGATAAATCCAAAATGTATGTATTTTGTTACAAAGTGAGATTTTATTTTTTTTTGAATTTTGAATGTCGTGTGGCACGGAGTGTTTATTTTGTTCTTTCTTTAAAAATTTATTTAGTTGGTGTAGGGAGGTTGGTTGGTATGTGTTTGCTTTTATTTGACATCTTTTTGGAGGCGTATTTGAAGATTTCAATTTAGCACAATATTGTGTCTTGGTTAAGTATTGGTTGATGGGATTGTGGGAGTAGATTGTAAGGATTTTATTAAGAATTTTGATCTCAGTCTGCTGATAGTCGAAACACTTGGTGATATGAAATTAAGAGACACTTTATTTCATAATTTTATGGTTATGGTTTTATGTGTGACAACATTTTTCTGGAAAAATTGTATATTCTACAGTTTTGTAGTTTGATTCTGGAATTCGAAGCTAATCGTACGAGTATTTGCCTTAGTAATAAATGCTCATACAAGTCGATCAAGCGGCAAATTGATATCTTATTGAAAGCAAGTTTAATAATGAAGCCATTTGAAAATTTAGGAAATAAAAAATTAGGGAAGACCGGGTTTAAAATTATAAATTTTAACTAAATTTGATGCTCCATCTAAGATTTTGCTAATAAGTCACGCGAATATTTTATCTACAAAATCGACTATAAAACGACAACAAACTCTTTGTAGGAGTTGTCAAAATGTGGCATTTAGAAAAAAATCGTTTAGATAATATAGGTATTTTAGCCGCGTACTTAAGCCGCGGAGAGAATAGACAATTATCTCTATTTTTTCATACAAAATACTTTTTATTGAAGGACAAATGTCGAAAACTAGATATTTCGTATAGAACCTTTTAACTGTAAACATTATCGAAAAGTACTTCGGTAAAAGACTTGTAGATAATTTAGTTCTTTACAAAAAAAAAAAAAACATTGTGACAATGGCCAAATTCCTAAACGCAAAACTTGCACAAATTATGCTAAGCAAACAGTTCCAAAATGCAAACGTAAATATCCCTGCTAAGCAGATTGTCCATAAACGTACAAGATTTTATTTTCATGCGCAAATGCAAATGTGTTTGTGCAAATGTCAAAAATATCTTGCGCACTTCAATTGCATTTCAATTTGTTTTTGTTTCAGCTTGCTTTTTTCATTTGCTTTGCATGTGTTTTGCTTTGCAAATGTTGCGTTTAGGAATTTGCCCAATGTTCTTTTTCTAACTGATGATTTAGGCGCCAGTTATAGCTTTCATTGAAATTCAGCATTGAACATTTTTAATTTTAGTTTTGAGGCATTTAAAAAGCAAAATCAGAATTTATTTTGATCGCAATATGAAGATGAACACCAAATAAATATATATTGTTGGGACTACAGCCAAAACTTTGCTTTTTGATGTCCAATTCACAACTCAATTACACTTGCCGTTAGCTTTGGAAGACACAAATATTTCTTTCACAGATCTTTTTTTTAGGAAAACCCTTAGCACCTCATATATGGATTTTTAGCACAAAAAGTATGTCATCTAAAGGGTCAGTAATTGGTCATAAAAGGTCATTGGTCAGGCTTAGATAATTTTTAATCCAAGGTCGATGTTTTAAAGGTCATCGGCGATTTTCGACACCTCATTTATGAGATATTGAAAAAAAGAATATATGCCATCTGAAAGGTAATACTAATAACTAATAAAATGTCAACTGGTTTCAGAACTTGGCCACCCATAGAGATTTTTTATGAATTATTAAAATGTGTTTTTTTTTCAAGGTCGTAGAGATTTTCAGGACCCTCTTTTGTGGCATTTACAAAAAATAGTTATGCCATGTGAAAGTATACAGAATCCTCATAAAAGGTCAGCTAGTTTCAGAAATTGGTTAGGCAATATAATTTTTATAAAAAAAATTGCAAGGTAACGGTCCATGACCTTTCATTTTCTAAACTCATAACTAATAATAATTTTGGTAGAGTCTCCTTTAAGTCAATATATATATATACATGTGTACTTTAAAAATATTAATGTTTTGGATAAAAAGATTTTTACTAGTTCTAAATGACAAATTTTTGTTTCATACTAGTAAATAAAAAAAGAGGTTTTTATCAGACTTTCGGCGCGCCCGGGTCAATCAATGAAGAAACTTTTAGTTACATTTAAAATTAATCTGAAAATTTTGTTTGATAGGAACTTTTACAATTTTGACTAAAAAAAAAACTTAAACTTAACTTATCATCGTATACGACTTTTAAAAATGATTTGTTTGTTTCTAAAAATGACAAAAATATTCCAACATTACAAAACAAATATTTATGTATTCAAAAAAATGTGTACTTATTTTTCTTTTTCATTAAATAACTTAACTTAAGAATTTGAATATTGACAAAACTTTATTTTACAGATTTTTTTTAAATATTTTTAGATCAGTTTTACAACAAAAACAAAAAATACAGAAAACCTTAAAATTGCAATGAATTCAGCATTACCAAAAATTTAAATGGCTGCAACTTTATTCCTAGAAGCTTTTGTACCAAGGAGTTGGTTTAAACAATGGTTTCTCGATGCCCACGTTGTGCTATCAAAAAATTTATCGCGCCCTTTTTTCTAAAAACAAATTCTAAAAACAATGGAATTTTTTTATGAATCTATATATGTTATGGATTTATGGTTAAAAAATAAAAAAAAAAACTACACTTAAGAGTATTAACTAGACTAAACTTACACAGTTTCTCATTTAGGCTTCGTTTTTGTATAAAATAATATCCAAGTATTTTTAAATTAACTAATTCGGTGAATAGAAGCTAAATAACACATCAATTAACATTTTATTTTAAGTAAATTGATATTAAAGATTCTTGCAGAGGCACAAAGCACATATATTGCTTACTACTACAGGGAGTTATTTTTACTCCCGCGTAGGACAAGGTCTAATCGTTTTAAAATTTACTTGAAATGAAAACAAATTACTATTTTTAAATGAATTAAATACATACAACGAAATACTATACCTTTTTTAAAAGCCAGAACTCTTTTCTTTTATTCATTAAGTAATTTGTGTCAATATTTTTGTACTAAAAATTCCAGTCGTGCATTTTAATTATAAATTTATCCCGGCAAAATTTTTCACATTTTCAAACTTTGAAGATTAATTTTACCTTCGCTAAATAGATCACAAATTTGAATTGAAAAAAAAAAAAAACTACTAATATACTGTTTAAAACAAAAGTTCAAAAATTTCCAAGATGCAAAAAATTTAAGTGAACATTATTCAATGAACTAAAAAATATATTTTGTATGTAGCGAAAGTATGACAGGACAACCGTTCATTTAAAAGTAAGTAAAAAATGTACTGGTTCCTCCTCTATAGAAAATCCCTAAACAATCACAAATTGGAGTTATTTAGGCTTTCGGGATTTATGTAGGTACATAGGTCGAGAAATGAACAGACAGAAATACGGGATCCATTTTTATCATCTTTTCTGATATTAAAGATTCGTGTGGAAACACAAAGCACATTTTATTGCTTACTACTACTGTGGGTTATTTTTACTCCCGCATAGGACAAGAGCTAATCGTTTTAAAAATTACTTGAAATTAACGAAATACTATTTTTAAATGAATTAAATACATACAACGAAATACTATACCTTTTTTAAAAGCCCAGAACTCTTCTCTTTTATTCATTAAGTAATTTGTGCCAATATTTTTGTACTAAAAATTCAAGTCGTGCATTTTAATTATAAATTTACCATCGTAATTTCACAAACACTTGTGAACAATTTGACCTACAAATATTTCTAGCATCACTATTTTCGTTAATAAAAATAACCAGAACCCTTCCTACTTCTGACTCGGAACCACGCTTTTGAAAACGTGCCAAATAGAGCACGTTATTTCTTGACGTGCACTGTATGTTTCTATCACGTGCCTGGAAAACATAATGGTTGATTAATAAACAAAATGCCGATGCCGACGCAACACTGCACTTTTATTTCTCTTAATTCAAAAACAAAAAAAAAAAACTTTCTTATCAATTATTCTCAATTTTCATAACAAACCAAAAAAGCTTTTTATTTCTCTTTTGAACTCTGAGCGCATGTCGCCGCCGGTAAAGAGAGAATCAAGCGAGTATTGTTTTTATTTGTGAATGAGTGAAAAATTGATTAGGCTTGTATGTAGATACCTAGTAGGTTTGTTTGTTTATTAAATTTGCTAATAAGAAAAGACCTAAAGAAAGAAAAATAGTGGTATCGGAGAATAATATTACTCTCACAACGAATATGCGCACAATATGGAGCGAAAAAAAAAACAAAAAACTTTTACATACACAATGTATCTAAACATGTTTCCCAACTCATATATGGAATACACTTCCTTCTACGTGATTGGGAATCACGCTGATAGATACATCAATAAATTAAGCTGATGGTGTCTAGAGTTCCACAGCCGCTCTGTCCGTAGCCTATCTACTTGTGTTTTCTAACTGGATCAGGTGATAGAAAAACAACAACAACAACACAATGCACTCACATCATTTGATGTTGCAGTAGAGTGAGTATCGTAGAAATGTTTGTAGGTAGTTGTATTGCGTGCTACACCGCCAACCATGCAGAAAAAGATAGTTTTTTTTTGTGTTTTTGTGTTGTTACATTACATTTACTGCGTTTGGTTTGACCCCTCTTTTTTCTAAGCGACAGCAACGTAACGCATTCACCGGCAACTTTAGCAACTAAATACAAGAAGTAGGTATCTAGCAGATACTTTCAAAGCTATAAGCAGCAGCAGCAACAGCACACACTTGGTGTTGGGAGATTTGTTGTCTTGTTACAAACTACATGCATCGCCCAAACAAAACTGGCATCTGTTAACTTTGCGACTTCACTACTATTATATTAACGTGTATTTTAACCGTTCACGTTGCTTCAACCCGGGGCAATGAACCTTTTTTTTTCTTCTGCATCGTCGTCGTTCAATTTTTTTATTTTTTTTTTTCATCGGACGGAATATTGCAAGTTGAGAACTGGCTGCTTTCCATCTCTTTTTCTCATGTGGTGCAGTTTATTTTTGTTTTTCTTCTTATACAAATCTTGCGCATGATTCACTTTGGCACTCATCGTGAAAATTGTACGGAATAATAAAAGGAACTTGTTAAATTGGGATAGGTTCAGGGACAATGCCACATTAAAAAATTTAAATGGAAAAAAAGAAAAAAATATTTTAAAAATGAGATCATGTCTTTTACTACCCTTGTTGATGTAACAAAAAAGAAAAAGCACTCTACATACCAGAATGCACACATATTGAAGTATACATAATGTAAGATGATGTCACTAGAGTCTGAATTAGATAATAGATATACTTTACCTATATGCATATACATATGTACAACATATACATAGGTACAATCTAAAGGACAGAAAGAAAATGAATGAAATTAGTTTGAAACCCTCACATGTACAATTTATTCTTGGCACGAATGTTTCAAAAAAAAAAAAAATTTAATTAATTAAACTAAATTGCTAAAGAATTATAAAATCGAATAAGCACGAAGAGGCAATTCAACGCTAAAAAAATAATACTTGTTTATCTAGTCTAGTTTAGTTTAGATAGTTGAGTATCCAAGTACAATTATGTATGTATCTAGATGTAGGTATAGAACTTCAGATATTTTAGGTAGATACGAATGGTTAGGGTAAGTAAAGGATTTATAAAAAGTATTCGATTTATTATTTTTGTATTTTTAGGCACCTCCAACTACAATCTAATACGGTATTAAGGTTTTTGTCAGAAATCAATGCAACAGGTTAACTAACTGATGACTATCCAAAAAAAAGATTTTTTTCATCTGTTCAACCCGCCTGGAAAAATGGCAAGTTTAATAAAGAAGGCCCCGGCAAGTTTTCGGTAAGGAAAGCCTGCACGAGGAAAACTTGACAGACCCCTATTAGTGCCTCGTTGAGAACATTTATTTAATAAAGTACTAGTGAAGCTCTTGATGGTAACTAACTATGAATAGTGAAATCATTTTACGAAAATTAATAAAAGCAGAATCTTATTATATCGTAAAAAAAATCTTTGTGTGAACTGTGCAAATTTCAAATAATGATTGTGAATCGGTGTATCAAATAGTAAAATCGCAACTAGACAAAACAGAACAAGACATAATCACAACTAATTTTGACATTTCTCAGAAAACCGTTCTCAATTGTTTTACCTAAAAAGCAATTATGCAAACAGACTCACTGAACAGCAAGCCAGAACAGTTTAGAACGGAAGATTTCTCATTGAACTCACATGATATAGCCCCATATCTGAAATGGTTGAATGGAAAACCATGTAAAACAAAAGATGTGAAACAAATCTAGTTTTACTAGTCAGGGCTTAGACAGAATTCAACTGACAAGGCAAAAAGGTTCATAACTGGCGAGGGCCTAGCGAATGCCTATTGTAATACTTGCTAGACCCTTGTTAGTAACTATGAAAAACTTGCCAGGGCCTTATTGAAAAGTAGATTATTTTTCCAGGCGGGAATGGGTGATTAACATAAAGTGTTTACTGGAAGTAAAAGCTTATAGCATATGCTAGAAATTTTTTTTTTGTAAAAGCAAAGATTAAGTGTTATTTATTGAATTCAACATGACTCGTCTGGAATAATGGAAAGTTTTTGTCAAAATTAGTCAAGGCTCTGGAAAGTTTTTAGAAGGGAAAACCTTAAAGAGGAAAACTTGTCAAATACCTACTAGTTAAAAACTTGTTGGGCAAGTAGAAGCAAAGATTTAGTGTTATTTATAGAATTTTACATGAATTGTCTAGAAATTTGGAAAGTTCAATGGGTGGTTAACATAAAGTGTTTACTGGAAGTAAAAGCTTATAGCATATGCTAGCAATTTTTTTTTAGTAGAAGCAAAGATAAAGTGTTATTAATTGAATTCAACATGACTCGTCTGGAAATATGGAAAGTTTTTGTCAAAATTAGTCAAGGCTCTGGAAAGTTTTCAGAAGGGAAAACCTGTCAAATAATAAAAACTCGTTGGCCAAGTTTTGTCATCCCATCAGTAAATACTCCAGCACTACCTACTACATCTATAACAAAAACACACAATTTTTAACCACCATAAAATGGTTTGAAAAAGTACAAAAGTTAATTATTATCAATTTTAAACTTTTACCGCCATATTATTCACTCAATACATCCAGATTTAAACCTAAATCCAGATGAATTTACATTGAATTTGTATGATTTACATCCAGATTAAAGTTTTAATCTGGATGTATTGAGTGAATAATATGGCCGTTATATTCCGAATTAGCCGAGGTTAGCTTACCGGGCTGGGACTGGTAGGTAAGCGGAAGGTCCTAAGAGCCAATTTTAAATAAATCAACTTTATTCTATTTATCTTCATCTCTCGAGGGAAAATAGTAAATAACTAGCCAGGGCCTAGCTCATTTCTATAGTAAAACTTACCGCCATATTATTCACTCGTAACATCCAAATTTAAACTTAAATCCAGATGAATTTACATTGAATTTGTATGATTTACATCCAGATTTACGTGAATAATATGGCCGTTAATAGTATCTAAGTTAAACTTTCTAGAGCGTCATTGAGAACTATAATATTTTTCTAGGTTAGGAACAATATTAAGTTCGTAGTAACTTACGGTGCATACATTTTATGTACTTTCAGTATTTACTAGATTTATTCGAACATATACTTGAATTCATTAAGCATGTTAAGCAAAGTGTTTACTAGGAAACTCTATTTAAAACGAAATTATGAATATAAGGGTTTGATTGCACTGCAACTTTTAGATCTGTTTGTGGAAGCTGTGTGATGTCGGGGCTTTGAAATCATAAATTCAAGGATTTATATTCACCTTCTGTTAACAAAAATCTTTATTTTATAAGTCAAAATTTAGGAGAGTTTAACGACAGGGTTATTCGTTTGCCCATTCTCAGAACAAAAAATTTTAAACTTTTTTTGTGAAGCAAACGTAGGAGGGTGGGGTCAACTAACTGGGTTTGTTTGTCCAACGGCTTCGAATGTCCATTTCTCTACCCTCAGTTTATTCAAAATTTCTTTTTTGCATTCGAGTTTCTATAGAAAAAAATTATGCATAATACTGAGGATGAACAAAAATGCTAAATTGTTGGACAAAAGTGGACAAACTCAAATTATTGTTTTGTTTCATGCTAACTTTCAATAAATCATTCACATTGTTTTCTGAATTTTACCTTATATGTTCAACAACTCTGTTTCGTAATGCATTTTATTAAAGGACTAATTAAGTGGGTAAGGTATGTCAAGTACGGTAAATACAGTAAAATATCCTTGTAATCCAGCCCTATTTAATTTAGTTTTAAGTACATGTACTTATGTACTTTTATGCATGCCTGTAAGACATTATTAGTACATATAAATTAATAGAGGGATTGTATTCCATGGGAGAATCCTTCTCATTGGATTTTATTCCACTGTTGCTGTGAATCTGTTCCACTTTTCAAAGTGGAATTAATTCCCACCGAAAAAGAAAATTTCAACCGTAGTCAGCTATACGATTCGATCGGAATTTTCGATTCAAGTAAATTTTTCAATTTTTCATTATATTTGCCTTAATTTTTTTTTTTTAATCTTCTGCCTTAAATCTTAACTTAGCTTTGACATTCTTAAGACAATCTTATTGTTTTAATTTTATTTTTATCGAAATTTATACTTTTTAGTGAGGTTTTCCCAGTCGTGTATAGGAATTAATGTTACTATTTTTTTCTCAACTTTTTAATAGACGCATTTTTACATTATGCCCGACGTGTTTTTTTGAACAAAACTGCCGTGTTAACTGAAAATTACGTATCTACAACGTTTTATGATTATAGGAGTTTGTTTTGCTATTTTTTTTTACAGTTATTAAACTATTTTTAATAAAAAAAGGATGTGCTTCGATTGGTTAACTGCTCGAAAATCGATAAAATACTTTGCCTGAACCAAAAAAAAAAATCGAGAAATGTCAGATACGTCAATTTCAGTTTAATTTCTTTAACATTAACTTTCATCTGTCCAAAGATTTCAAAATACTCGCCATTGGTTTTTGTTTTAACATTGAAAATGTTTATAGGATCGTTTTGAGAGAGTTGTGGTGTTACCAAAATGATGAAATGAAATAAATTAAATAAATTCAATAAATTATAAATGAACTCCAGCGTATAGGGCATCACAACGAAATTTTTGGTTGGTGTTACTAAAGAAATGACCTAAATGATTGAAATGAACACATGAACTTAGAATATGAAAAATGAACTCCAGCGTATAGGGGGACAACTATAAAATTTTTGGTTGGTGTTACTAAAACATTACTAGAATGATAAAAATAAACAAACGAACACAAACGATGAACTACAGCAGGCGTTGGTAATAGGTATGCGGGGAAAAAACGAAGAAAGGTCGTCGTCAACAGACAAGCTTCAGTGGAGAATGGTCACGATGAAGAATATTCAAAAAGAGAAAAAAAAACAGCAACCAACAAATGTGTATCTATCTATAGGTACTCTGCCAGATTTTTGTATGTAGTGTAGGTATATGTGTAAATGCTATGCATCTACATAATTATGTGGATAGGATTTGAATGATTATTATTCGTTACAGAATACAGTGCGGTCTTATAAGAAAGGCAAGTAATGCAGTTGAGTGTGCAAGTCGGAGTAAAGCTTGCTTGAAATCGATTTATGTAGGTATGTAATATGTATAGGACAACCAAAAATATGCCGCAGAATATTTTTTTCTAGTAACACTATTAAGACGAGACAAGCTTAGAAATCCGCTTTATAAATGCATATTTTTGTATATTTACGATTGCATATTTTGGCATGTCTATTTTTGTAGGTAAGTATAATTTTTCATAAAAAACATAATTTGTTCAGTTATTATCATTATTTATTGTACCTATTATTCATACTAGAATGTCAGTTTATTAGACTTTACCATTCTTTATTCCGTCAATTTCATTGAATTTTTGAACAACATCAACAACTTAAAGGCGCAACCACCAATTGTTTACGAATTAATTTTAGGTAGGTATATTAGCTAATTCGTTTTATTTTTGTTTGGCTGGAGATATAGCTATTTCAAGGGGTGCCGATCCCTATCATCAGTATCCTTTTTAGTGGTGTTGATGAGCTTTGTGAAAAACTTTCTATATGCACACCATGAGGTTTGAACCCACGCATTATAGATTTGCTCAGTCTTCGAAGTCGTATGCACTACGCATTCCACTTCTTATGACCACTGACGTCACTGGTCGAGATGTGCTGTTTGTTTATCAAATGCATTAATGTTTATTCAATAAATAATAAAGGTCTATAAGGTAACATTACCAGCATTATAGCATATAACTAAAAAATTAAAACCTGACTTTAGGTTATGTCGACAAAATTCTCATCACGGCAATTTGGGTTGGAGTTTTTTTTTGAGAAAATTGACTTTTTTTTGAGTTGGTTAAATCGACTCACGATTTTATGTCAATTTTGTAATCTAGTGCTTCTAAATATTTAAACGCCGTGTGTGAATTGAATTAAAATTTCGATTAAATTTTATTCGAAATAAAATTTTGAAGTTTCTACATAGGTATACAGATTCACCACGTAGTTGATTTTGACTATGCAAATGTAGTTGATTTTAAATATGCAAACGTAGTTGATTTTAACTATGCAATAGTTGATTTTAACTATGCAAACGTAGTTGATTTTGACTATGCAAACGTAGTTGATTTTGACTTTGCAAACGTAGTTGATTTTGACTATGCAAACGTAGTTGATTTTGACTATGCAAACATAGTTGATTTTAACTATGCAAACGTAGTTGATTTTGACTATGCAAACGTAGTTGATTTTGACTATGCAAACGTAGTTGATTTTGACTATGCAAACGTAGTTGATTTTAACTATGCAATAGTTGATTTTAACTATGCAAACGTAGTTGATTTTGACTATGCAAACGTAGTTGATCTTGACTATGCAAACGTAGTTGATTTTAACTATGCAAACGTAGTTGATTTTGACTATGCAAACGTAGTTGATTTTGACTATGCAAACGTAGTTGATTTTGACTATGCAAACGTAGTTGATTTTAACTATGCAAACGTAGTTGATTTTGACTATGCAAACGTAGTTGATTTTAACTATGCAATAGTTGATTTTAACTATGCAAACGTAGTTGATTTTTACTATGCAAACGTAGTTGATCTTGACTATGCAAACGTAGTTGATTTTAACTATGCAAACGTAGTTGATTTTGACTATGCAAACGTAGTTGATTTTGACTATGCAAACATAGTTGATTTTAACTATGCAAACGTAGTTGATTTTGACTATGCAAACGTAGTTGATTTTGACTATGCAAACGTAGTTGATTTTGACTATGCAAACGTAGTTGATTTTAACTATGCAATAGTTGATTTTAACTATGCAAACGTAGTTGATTTTGACTATGCAAACGTAGTTGATTTTGACTATGCAAACGTAGTTGATTTTAACTATGCAATAGTTGATTTTAACTATGCAAACGTAGTTGATTTTAACTATGCAAACGTAGTTGATTTTAACTATGCAAACGTAGTTGATTTTGACTATGCAAACGTAGTTGATTTTAACTATGCAAACGTAGTTGATTTTAACTATGCAAACGTAGTTGATTTTAACTATGCAAACGTAGTTGATTTTAACTATGCAATAGTTGATTTTAACTATGCAAACGTAGTTGATTTTAACTATGCAAACGTAGTTGATTTTAACTATGCAAACGTAGTTGATTTTGACTATGCAAACGTAGTTGATTTTGACTATGCAAACGTAGTTGATTTTGACTATGCAAACGTAGTTGATTTTGACTATGCAAACGTAGTTGATTTTAACTATGCAAACGTAGTTGATTTTGACTATGCAAACGTAGTTGATTTTAACTATGCAATAGTTGATTTTAACTATGCAAACGTAGTTGATTTTAACTATGCAAACGTAGTTGATTTTAACTATGCAAACGTAGTTGATTTTAACTATGCAATAGTTGATTTTAACTATGCAAACGTAGTTGATTTTAACTATGCAAACGTAGTTGATTTTAACTATGCAAACGTAGTTGATTTTGACTATGCAAACGTAGTTGATTTTGACTATGCAAACGTAGTTGATTTTGACTATGCAAACGTAGTTGATTTTGACTATGCAAACGTAGTTGATTTTAACTATGCAAACGTAGTTGATTTTGACTATGCAAACGTAGTTGATTTTAACTATGCAATAGTTGATTTTAACTATGCAAACGTAGTTGATTTTAACTATGCAAACGTAGTTGATTTTGACTATGCAAACGTAGTTGATTTTGACTATGCAAACGTAGTTGATTTTAACTATGCAATAGTTGATTTTAACTATGCAAACGTAGTTGATTTTAACTATGCAAACGTAGTTGATCTTGACTATGCAAACGTAGTTGATTTTAACTATGCAAACGTAGTTGATTTTGACTATGCAAACGTAGTTGATTTTGACTATGCAAACATAGTTGATTTTAACTATGCAAACGTAGTTGATTTTGACTATGCAAACGTAGTTGATTTTGACTATGCAAACGTAGTTGATTTTGACTATGCAAACGTAGTTGATTTTAACTATGCAATAGTTGATTTTAACTATGCAAACGTAGTTGATTTTGACTATGCAAACGTAGTTGATTTTGACTATGCAAACGTAGTTGATTTTAACTATGCAATAGTTGATTTTAACTATGCAAACGTAGTTGATTTTAACTATGCAAACGTAGTTGATCTTGACTATGCAAACGTAGTTGATTTTAACTATGCAAACGTAGTTGATTTTGACTATGCAAACGTAGTTGATTTTGACTATGCAAACGTAGTTGATTTTGACTATGCAAACGTAGTTGATTTTAACTATGCAAACGTAGTTGATTTTAACTATGCAAACGTAGTTGATTTTAACTATGCAATAGTTGATTTTAACTATGCAAACGTAGTTGATTTTAACTATGCAAACGTAGTTGATTTTAACTATGCAAACGTAGTTGATTTTTACTATGCAAACGTAGTTGATTTTAACTATGCAATAGTTGATTTTAACTATGCAAACGTAGTTGATTTTAACTATGCAAACGTAGTTGATTTTAACTATGCAAACGTAGTTGATTTTAACTATGCAAACGTAGTTGATTTTGACTATGCAAACGTAGTTGATTTTGACTATGCAAACGTAGTTGATTTTAACTATGCAAACGTAGTTGATTTTAACTATGCAAACGTAGTTGATTTTAACTATGCAAACGTAGTTGATTTTAACTATGCAATAGTTGATTTTAACTATGCAAACGTAGTTGATTTTAACTATGCAAACGTAGTTGATTTTAACTATGCAAACGTAGTTGATTTTGACTATGCAAACGTAGTTGATTTTAACTATGCAAACGTAGTTGATTTTAACTATGCAAACGTAGTTGATTTTAACTATGCAAACGTAGTTGATTTTAACTATGAAATAGTTGATTTTAACTATGCAAACGTAGTTGATTTTAACTATGCAATAGTTGATTTTAACTATGCAAACGTAGTTGATTTTAACTATGCAAACGTAGTTGATTTTGACTATGCAAACGTAGTTGATTTTAACTATGCAATAGTTGATTTTAACTATGCAAACGTAGTTGATTTTAACTATGCAAACGTAGTTGATTTTAACTATGCAAACGTAGTTGATTTTGACTATGCAAACGTAGTTGATTTTGACTATGCAAACGTAGTTGATTTTAACTATGCAAACGTAGTTGATTTTGACTATGCAAACGTAGTTGATTTTGACTATGCAAACGTAGTTGATTTTAACTATGCAATAGTTGATTTTAACTATGCAAACGTAGTTGATTTTAACTATGCAAACGTAGTTGATTTTAACTATGAAATAGTTGATTTTAACTATGCAAACGTAGTTGATTTTAACTATGCAATAGTTGATTTTAACTATGCAAACGTAGTTGATTTTAACTATGCAAACGTAGTTGATTTTAACTATGCAAACGTAGTTGATTTTGACTATGCAAACGTAGTTGATTTTGACTATGCAAACGTAGTTGATTTTAACTATGCAAACGTAGTTGATTTTGACTATGCAAACGTAGTTGATTTTGACTATGCAAACGTAGTTGATTTTAACTATGCAATAGTTGATTTTAACTATGCAAACGTAGTTGATTTTGACTATGCAAACGTAGTTGATTTTAACTATGCAATAGTTGATTTTAACTATGCAAACGTAGTTGATTTTAACTATGCAAACGTAGTTGATTTTAACTATGCCAACGTAGTTGATTTTGACTATGCAAACGTAGTTGATTTTAACTATGCAAACGTAGTTGATTTTGACTATGCAAACGTAGTTGATTTTGACTATGCAAACGTAGTTGATTTTAACTATGCAATAGTTGATTTTAACTATGCAAACGTAGTTGATTTTAACTATGCAATAGTTGATTTTAACTATGCAAACGTAGTTGATTTTAACTATGCAATAGTTGATTTTAACTATGCAAACGTAGTTGATTTTAACTATGCAAACGTAGTTGATTTTAACTATGCAAACGTAGTTGATTTTAACTATGAAATAGTTGATTTTAACTATGCAAACGTAGTTGATTTTAACTATGCAATAGTTGATTTTAACTATGCAAACGTAGTTGATTTTAACTATGCAAACGTAGTTGATTTTGACTATGCAAACGTAGTTGATTTTAACTATGCAATAGTTGATTTTAACTATGCAAACGTAGTTGATTTTAACTATGCAAACGTAGTTGATTTTAACTATGAAATAGTTGATTTTAACTATGCAAACGTAGTTGATTTTAACTATGCAATAGTTGATTTTAACTATGCAAACGTAGTTGATTTTAACTATGCAAACGTAGTTGATTTTGACTATGCAAACGTAGTTGATTTTAACTATGCAATAGTTGATTTTAACTATGCAAACGTAGTTGATTTTAACTATGCAAACGTAGTTGATTTTAACTATGCAAACGTAGTTGATTTTGACTATGCAAACGTAGTTGATTTTAACTATGCAAACGTAGTTGATTTTGACTATGCAAACGTAGTTGATTTTGACTATGCAAACGTAGTTGATTTTAACTATGCAATAGTTGATTTTAACTATGCAAACGTAGTTGATTTTAACTATGCAATAGTTGATTTTAACTATGCAAACGTAGTTGATTTTAACTATGCAATAGTTGATTTTAACTATGCAAACGTAGTTGATTTTAACTATGCAAACGTAGTTGATTTTAACTATGAAATAGTTGATTTTAACTATGCAAACGTAGTTGATTTTAACTATGCAATAGTTGATTTTAACTATGCAAACGTAGTTGATTTTAACTATGCAAACGTAGTTGATTTTGACTATGCAAACGTAGTTGATTTTAACTATGCAATAGTTGATTTTAACTATGCAAACGTAGTTGATTTTAACTATGCAAACGTAGTTGATTTTAACTATGCAAACGTAGTTGATTTTGACTATGCAAACGTAGTTGATTTTGACTATGCAAACGTAGTTGATTTTGACTATGCAAACGTATTTGATTTTGACTATGCAAACGTAGTTGATTTTAACTATGCAAACGTAGTTGATTTTGACTATGCAAACGTAGTTGATTTTGACTATGCAAACGTAGTTGATTTTGACTATGCAAACGTAGTTGATTTTGACTATGCAAACGTAGTTGATTTTAACTATGCAATAGTTGATTTTAACTATGCAAACGTAGTTGATTTTAACTATGCAATAGTTGATTTTAACTATGCAAACGTAGTTTATTTTAACTATGCAATAGTTGATTTTAACTATGCAAACGTAGTTGATTTTAACTATGCAAACGTAGTTGATTTTAACTATGCAATAGTTGATTTTAACTATGCAAACGTAGTTGATTTTAACTATGCAATAGTTGATTTTAACTATGCAAACGTAGTTGATTTTAACTATGCAAACGTAGTTGATTTTAACTATGAAATAGTTGATTTTAACTATGCAAACGTAGTTGATTTTAACTATGCAATAGTTGATTTTAACTATGCAAACGTAGTTGATTTTAACTATGCAAACGTAGTTGATTTTAACTATGCAAACGTAGTTGATTTTAACTATGAAATAGTTGATTTTAACTATGCAAACGTAGTTGATTTTAACTATGCAATAGTTGATTTTAACTATGCAAACGTAGTTGATTTTAACTATGCAAACGTAGTTGATTTTGACTATGCAAACGTAGTTGATTTTGACTATGCAAACGTAGTTGATTTTAACTATGCAATAGTTGATTTTAACTATGCAAACGTAGTTGATTTTAACTATGCAATAGTTGATTTTAACTATGCAAACGTAGTTGATTTTAACTATGCAATAGTTGATTTTAACTATGCAAACGTAGTTGATTTTAACTATGCAAACGTAGTTGATTTTAACTATGAAATAGTTGATTTTAACTATGCAAACGTAGTTGATTTTAACTATGCAATAGTTGATTTTAACTATGCAAACGTAGTTGATTTTAACTATGCAAACGTAGTTGATTTTGACTATGCAAACGTAGTTGATTTTGACTATGCAAACGTAGTTGATTTTAACTATGCAATAGTTGATTTTAACTATGCAAACGTAGTTGATTTTGACTATGCAAACGTAGTTGATTTTGACTATGCAAACGTAGTTGATTTTGACTATGCAAACGTAGTTGATTTTAACTATGCAAACGTAGTTGATTTTGACTATGCAAACGTAGTTGATTTTAACTATGCAATAGTTGATTTTAACTATGCAAACGTAGTTGATTTTAACTATGCAAACGTAGTTGATTTTGACTATGCAAACGTAGTTGATTTTGACTATGCAAACGTAGTTGATTTTAACTATGCAATAGTTGATTTTAACTATGCAAACGTAGTTGATTTTAACTATGCAAACGTAGTTGATTTTAACTATGCAATAGTTGATTTTAACTATGCAAACGTAGTTGATTTTAACTATGCAAACGTAGTTGATTTTGACTATGCAAACGTAGTTGATTTTGACTATGCAAACGTAGTTGATTTTAACTATGCAAACGTAGTTGATTTTAACTATACAAACGTAGTTGATTTTAACTATGCAAACGTAGTTGATTTTAACTATGCAATAGTTGATTTTAACTATGCAAACGTAGTTGATTTTAACTATGCAAACGTAGTTGATTTTAACTATGCAAACGTAGTTGATTTTAACTATGCAAACGTAGTTGATTTTAACTATGCAAACGTAGTTGATTTTAACTATGCAAACGTAGTTGATTTTGACTATGCAAACGTAGTTGATTTTGACTATGCAAACGTAGTTGATTTTGACTATGCAAACGTATTTGATTTTGACTATGCAAACGTAGTTGATTTTAACTATGCAAACGTAGTTGATTTTGACTATGCAAACGTAGTTGATTTTGACTATGCAAACGTAGTTGATTTTGACTATGCAAACGTAGTTGATTTTGACTATGCAAACGTAGTTGATTTTAACTATGCAATAGTTGATTTTAACTATGCAAACGTAGTTGATTTTAACTATGCAATAGTTGATTTTAACTATGCAAACGTAGTTGATTTTAACTATGCAATAGTTGATTTTAACTATGCAAACGTAGTTGATTTTAACTATGCAAACGTAGTTGATTTTAACTATGCAATAGTTGATTTTAACTATGCAAACGTAGTTGATTTTAACTATGCAATAGTTGATTTTAACTATGCAAACGTAGTTGATTTTAACTATGAAATAGTTGATTTTAACTATGCAAACGTAGTTGATTTTAACTATGCAATAGTTGATTTTAACTATGCAAACGTAGTTGATTTTAACTATGCAAACGTAGTTGATTTTGACTATGCAAACGTAGTTGATTTTGACTATGCAAACGTAGTTGATTTTAACTATGCAATAGTTGATTTTAACTATGCAAACGTAGTTGATTTTGACTATGCAAACGTAGTTGATTTTGACTATGCAAACGTAGTTGATTTTGACTATGCAAACGTAGTTGATTTTAACTATGCAAACGTAGTTGATTTTGACTATGCAAACGTAGTTGATTTTAACTATGCAAACGTAGTTGATTTTGACTATGCAAACGTAGTTGATTTTGACTATGCAAACGTAGTTGATTTTAACTATGCAATAGTTGATTTTAACTATGCAAACGTAGTTGATTTTGACTATGCAAACGTAGTTGATTTTGACTATGCAAACGTAGTTGATTTTGACTATGCAAACGTAGTTGATTTTAACTATGCAAACGTAGTTGATTTTAACTATGCAAACGTAGTTGATTTTGACTATGCAAACGTAGTTGATTTTGACTATGCAATAGTTGATTTTAACTATGCAAACGTAGTTGATTTTGACTATGCAAACGTAGTTGATTTTGACTATGCAAACGTAGTTGATTTTGACTATGCAAACGTAGTTGATTTTAACTATGCAAACGTAGTTGATTTTGACTATGCAAACGTAGTTGATTTTAACTATGCAAACGTAGTTGATTTTGACTATGCAAACGTAGTTGATTTTAACTATGCAAACGTAGTTGATTTTAACTATGCAATAGTTGATTTTAACTATGCAAACGTAGTTGATTTTAACTATGCAATAGTTGATTTTAACTATGCAAACGTAGTTGATTTTAACTATGAAATAGTTGATTTTAACTATGCAAACGTAGTTGATTTTAACTATGCAAACGTAGTTGATTTTGACTATGCAAACGTAGTTGATTTTGACTATGCAAACGTAGTTGATTTTGACTATGCAAACGTAGTTGATTTTAACTATGCAAACGTAGTTGATTTTGACTATGCAAACGTAGTTGATTTTAACTATGCAAACGTAGTTGATTTTGACTATGCAAACGTAGTTGATTTTGACTATGCAAACGTAGTTGATTTTAACTATGCAATAGTTGATTTTAACTATGCAAACGTAGTTGATTTTGACTATGCAAACGTAGTTGATTTTGACTATGCAAACGTAGTTGATTTTGACTATGCAAACGTAGTTGATTTTAACTATGCAAACGTAGTTGATTTTGACTATGCAAACGTAGTTGATTTTAACTATGCAAACGTAGTTGATTTTGACTATGCAAACGTAGTTGATTTTGACTATGCAAACGTAGTTGATTTTAACTATGCAAACGTAGTTGATTTTAACTATACAAACGTAGTTGATTTTAACTATGCAAACGTAGTTGATTTTAACTATGCAATAGTTGATTTTAACTATGCAAACGTAGTTGATTTTAACTATGCAAACGTAGTTGATTTTAACTATGCAAACGTAGTTGATTTTAACTATGCAAACGTAGTTGATTTTAACTATGCAATAGTTGATTTTAACTATGCAAACGTAGTTGATTTTAACTATGAAATAGTTGATTTTAACTATGCAAACGTAGTTGATTTTAACTATGCAATAGTTGATTTTAACTATGCAAACGTAGTTGATTTTAACTATGCAAACGTAGTTGATTTTGACTATGCAAACGTAGTTGATTTTAACTATGCAATAGTTGATTTTAACTATGCAAACGTAGTTGATTTTAACTATGCAAACGTAGTTGATTTTGACTATGCAAACGTAGTTGATTTTGACTATGCAAACGTAGTTGATTTTAACTATGCAATAGTTGATTTTAACTATGCAAACGTAGTTGATTTTAACTATGCAAACGTAGTTGATTTTAACTATGCAATAGTTGATTTTAACTATGCAAACGTAGTTGATTTTAACTATGCAAACGTAGTTGATTTTGACTATGCAAACGTAGTTGATTTTGACTATGCAAACGTAGTTGATTTTAACTATGCAATAGTTGATTTTAACTATGCAAACGTAGTTGATTTTAACTATGCAAACGTAGTTGATTTTGACTATGCAAACGTAGTTGATTTTAACTATGCAAACGTAGTTGATTTTAACTATGCAATAGTTGATTTTAACTATGCAAACGTAGTTGATTTTAACTATGCAAACGTAGTTGATTTTAACTATGCAATAGTTGATTTTAACTATGCAAACGTAGTTGATTTTAACTATGCAAACGTAGTTGATTTTGACTATGCAAACGTAGTTGATTTTAACTATGCAAACGTAGTTGATTTTAACTATGCAATAGTTGATTTTAACTATGCAAACGTAGTTGATTTTAACTATGCAAACGTAGTTGATTTTGACTATGCAAACGTAGTTGATTTTGACTATGCAAACGTAGTTGATTTTAACTATGCAATAGTTGATTTTAACTATGCAAACGTAGTTGATTTTGACTATGCAAACGTAGTTGATTTTGACTATGCAAACGTAGTTGATTTTGACTATGCGAACGTAGTTGATTTTAACTATGCAAACGTAGTTGATTTTGACTATGCAAACGTAGTTGATTTTGACTATGCAAACGTAGTTGATTTTAACTATGCAATAGTTGATTTTAACTATGCAAACGTAGTTGATTTTGACTATGCAAACGTAGTTGATTTTGACTATGCAAACGTAGTTGATTTTGACTATGCAAACGTAGTTGATTTTAACTATGCAAACGTAGTTGATTTTAACTATGCAATAGTTGATTTTAACTATGCAAACGTAGTTGATTTTAACTATGCAAACGTAGTTGATTTTGACTATGCAAACGTAGTTGATTTTAACTATGCAAACGTAGTTGATTTTAACTATGCAATAGTTGATTTTAACTATGCAAACGTAGTTGATTTTAACTATGCAAACGTAGTTGATTTTAACTATGCAATAGTTGATTTTAACTATGCAAACGTAGTTGATTTTGACTATGCAAACGTAGTTGATTTTGACTATGCAAACGTAGTTGATTTTAACTATGCAAACGTAGTTGATTTTAACTATGCAAACGTAGTTGATTTTAACTATGCAATAGTTGATTTTAACTATGCAAACGTAGTTGATTTTAACTATGCAATAGTTGATTTTAACTATGCAAACGTAGTTGATTTTAACTATGCAAACGTAGTTGATTTTGACTATGCAAACGTAGTTGATTTTAACTATGCAAACGTAGTTGATTTTAACTATGCAATAGTTGATTTTAACTATGCAAACGTAGTTGATTTTAACTATGCAAACGTAGTTGATTTTAACTATGCAATAGTTGATTTTAACTATGCAAACGTAGTTGATTTTAACTATGCAAACGTAGTTGATTTTGACTATGCAAACGTAGTTGATTTTAACTATGCAAACGTAGTTGATTTTAACTATGCAATAGTTGATTTTAACTATGCAAACGTAGTTGATTTTAACTATGCAAACGTAGTTGATTTTGACTATGCAAACGTAGTTGATTTTGACTATGCAAACGTAGTTGATTTTAACTATGCAAACGTAGTTGATTTTAACTATGCAAACGTAGTTGATTTTAACTATGCAGACGTAGTTGATTTTAACTATGCAAACGTAGTTGATTTTAACTATGCAATAGTTGATTTTGACTATGCAAACGTAGTTGATTTTAACTATGCAATAGTTGATTTTAACTATGCAAACGTAGTTGATTTTAACTATGCAAACGTAGTTGATTTTGACTATGCAAACGTAGTTGATTTTGACTATGCAAACGTAGTTGATTTTAACTATGCAATAGTTGATTTTAACTATGCAAACGTAGTTGATTTTAGCTATGCAAACGTAGTTGATTTTAACTATGCAAACGTAGTTGATTTTAACTATGCAATAGTTGATTTTAACTATGCAAACGTAGTTGATTTTGACTATGCAAACGTAGTTGATTTTAACTATGCAAACGTAGTTGATTTTAACTATGCAAACGTAGTTGATTTTAACTATGCAAACGTAGTTGATTTTAACTATGCAAACGTAGTTGATTTTAACTATGCAATAGTTGATTTTAACTATGCAAACGTAGTTGATTTTGACTATGCAAACGTAGTTGATTTTGACTATGCAAACGTAGTTGATTTTAACTATGCAAACGTAGTTGATTTTAACTATGCAAACGTAGTTGATTTTAACTATGCAATAGTTGATTTTAACTATGCAAACGTAGTTGATTTTGACTATGCAAACGTAGTTGATTTTGACTATGCAAACGTAGTTGATTTTAACTATGCAAACGTAGTTGATTTTAACTATGCAAACGTAGTTGATTTTAACTATGCAATAGTTGATTTTAACTATGCAAACGTAGTTGATTTTAACTATGCAATAGTTGATTTTAACTATGCAAACGTAGTTGATTTTAACTATGCAAACGTAGTTGATTTTGACTATGCAAACGTAGTTGATTTTAACTATGCAAACGTAGTTGATTTTAACTATGCAATAGTTGATTTTAACTATGCAAACGTAGTTGATTTTAACTATGCAATAGTTGATTTTAACTATGCAAACGTAGTTGATTTTGACTATGCAAACGTAGTTGATTTTAACTATGCAATAGTTGATTTTAACTATGCAAACGTAGTTGATTTTGACTATGCAAACGTAGTTGATTTTGACTATGCAAACGTAGTTGATTTTAACTATGCAAACGTAGTTGATTTTAACTATGCAAACGTAGTTGATTTTAACTATGCAATAGTTGATTTTAACTATGCAAACGTAGTTGATTTTGACTATGCAAACGTAGTTGATTTTGACTATGCAAACGTAGTTGATTTTAACTATGCAAACGTAGTTGATTTTAACTATGCAAACGTAGTTGATTTTAACTATGCAATAGTTGATTTTAACTATGCAAACGTAGTTGATTTTAACTATGCAATAGTTGATTTTAACTATGCAAACGTAGTTGATTTTAACTATGCAAACGTAGTTGATTTTGACTATGCAAACGTAGTTGATTTTAACTATGCAAACGTAGTTGATTTTAACTATGCAATAGTTGATTTTAACTATGCAAACGTAGTTGATTTTAACTATGCAATAGTTGATTTTAACTATGCAAACGTAGTTGATTTTGACTATGCAAACGTAGTTGATTTTGACTATGCAAACGTAGTTGATTTTGACTATGCAAACGTAGTTGATTTTAACTATGCAAACGTAGTTGATTTTAACTATGCAAACGTAGTTGATTTTAACTATGCAAACGTAGTTGATTTTAACTATGCAATAGTTGATTTTAACTATGCAAACGTAGTTGGTTTTAACTATGCAATAGTTGATTTTAACTATGCAAACGTAGTTGATTTTAACTATGCAAACGTAGTTGATTTTGACTATGCAAACGTAGTTGATTTTAACTATGCAAACGTAGTTGATTTTAACTATGCAATAGTTGATTTTAACTATGCAAACGTAGTTGATTTTGACTATGCAAACGTAGTTGATTTTGACTATGCAAACGTAGTTGATTTTAACTATGCAAACGTAGTTGATTTTAACTATGCAAACGTAGTTGATTTTAACTATGCAATAGTTGATTTTAACTATGCAAACGTAGTTGATTTTGACTATGCAAACGTAGTTGATTTTGACTATGCAAACGTAGTTGATTTTAACTATGCAAACGTAGTTGATTTTAACTATGCAAACGTAGTTGATTTTAACTATGCAATAGTTGATTTTAACTATGCAAACGTAGTTGATTTTAACTATGCAAACGTAGTTGATTTTGACTATGCAAACGTAGTTGATTTTAACTATGCAAACGTAGTTGATTTTAACTATGCAATAGTTGATTTTAACTATGCAAACGTAGTTGGTTTTAACTATGCAATAGTTGATTTTAACTATGCAAACGTAGTTGATTTTAACTATGCAAACGTAGTTGATTTTAACTATGCAATAGTTGATTTTAACTATGCAAACGTAGTTGATTTTAACTATGCAAACGTAGTTGATTTTGACTATGCAAACGTAGTTGATTTTAACTATGCAAACGTAGTTGATTTTAACTATGCAAACGTAGTTGATTTTAACTATGCAATAGTTGATTTTAACTATGCAAACGTAGTTGATTTTAACTATGCAATAGTTGATTTTAACTATGCAAACGTAGTTGATTTTAACTATGCAAACGTAGTTGATTTTGACTATGCAAACGTAGTTGATTTTAACTATGCAAACGTAGTTGATTTTAACTATGCAAACGTAGTTGATTTTGACTATGCAAACGTAGTTGATTTTAACTATGCAAACGTAGTTGATTTTAACTATGCAATAGTTGATTTTAACTATGCAAACGTAGTTGATTTTAACTATGCAATAGTTGATTTTAACTATGCAAACGTAGTTGATTTTGACTATGCAAACGTAGTTGATTTTGACTATGCAAACGTAGTTGATTTTGACTATGCAAACGTAGTTGATTTTAACTATGCAAACGTAGTTGATTTTAACTATGCAAACGTAGTTGATTTTAACTATGCAAACGTAGTTGATTTTAACTATGCAATAGTTGATTTTAACTATGCAAACGTAGTTGATTTTAACTATGCAATAGTTGATTTTAACTATGCAAACGTAGTTGATTTTAACTATGCAAACGTAGTTGATTTTGACTATGCAAACGTAGTTGATTTTAACTATGCAAACGTAGTTGATTTTAACTATGCAATAGTTGATTTTAACTATGCAAACGTAGTTGATTTTGACTATGCAAACGTAGTTGATTTTGACTATGCAAACGTAGTTGATTTTAACTATGCAAACGTAGTTGATTTTAACTATGCAAACGTAGTTGATTTTAACTATGCAATAGTTGATTTTAACTATGCAAACGTAGTTGATTTTGACTATGCAAACGTAGTTGATTTTGACTATGCAAACGTAGTTGATTTTAACTATGCAAACGTAGTTGATTTTAACTATGCAAACGTAGTTGATTTTAACTATGCAATAGTTGATTTTAACTATGCAAACGTAGTTGATTTTAACTATGCAAACGTAGTTGATTTTGACTATGCAAACGTAGTTGATTTTAACTATGCAAACGTAGTTGATTTTAACTATGCAATAGTTGATTTTAACTATGCAAACGTAGTTGATTTTAACTATGCAATAGTTGATTTTAACTATGCAAACGTAGTTGATTTTAACTATGCAAACGTAGTTGATTTTGACTATGCAAACGTAGTTGATTTTAACTATGCAAACGTAGTTGATTTTGACTATGCAAACGTAGTTGATTTTGACTATGCAAACGTAGTTGATTTTAACTATGCAAACGTAGTTGATTTTAACTATGCAAACGTAGTTGATCTTGACTATGCAAACTTAGTTGATTTTGACTATGCAAACGTAGTTGATTTTAACTATGCAAACGTAGTTGATTTTGACTATGCAAACGTAGTTGATTTTGACTATGCAAACGTAGTTGATTTTAACTATGCAATAGTTGATTTTAACTATGCAAACGTAGTTGATTTTAACTATGCAATAGTTGATTTTAACTATGCAAACGTAGTTGATTTTAACTATGCAAACGTAGTTGATTTTAACTATGCAAACGTAGTTGATTTTAACTATGCAATAGTTGATTTTAACTATGCAAACGTAGTTGATTTTGACTATGCAAACGTAGTTGATTTGACTATGCCCAACTGTCGTGCCTGGGCGAAACGCATTGGACTAAAGGTCGCAAAAAATCTTCCATTTGACTTCAATATTCATATAAAAAATTGGAAAATATGGAAAAGTTGTTGTTCCTTCGAATTGAGATTTTTGGCTTTGGCTGATTTGATGTGCAGGTGCAATTAAAATGAAAATAAGAACAGAATTGCAGATGCATACCTAGCCTTAATATTGAACGCCTAACCACATTTTAGCCTTATGAACTGGCAATATTTTCATATGCGACCCATAAATAGTGCGTATTTTTGCTTGGCTTTATCTTTTTGTACTGAGAGGTTCACTTGGGCGTATATGTTATTTGAGACAAAACTTTTTTAACATTGAAAATGTTTATAGGATCGTTTTGACAGAGTTGTGGTGTTACCAAAATGATTAAATGCAATAAATTAAATAAATCATAAATGAACTCCAGCGTATAGGGGCATCACCAAAAATACTGAATATAAAGATATGAATCCTCGGCTGTCAGTTCAGTTTGCCTACAAGCTCTATCAGATAAAAAATGAAAAAACAAAAACTATGCTAGCACAAAAATCGAGACTTTCACACAAAATAGCACAAAAAGAGCACAAAATTCTAGTTATGGTTTCAATTGGTTATGCTAATGTGTATATGCTAGCTTTGTAGACGTTTAGATTTATGTCGTTCTTTTTAGTGCAGTTTTTAAAAATACATTACATAGGTATACATACCTACATAGAATTTATTTTTACAAGCAATATTGAGCATAATTTTAGGGCATAGGTACCTACCTATAATCATATATGTATATGTGATTGGTTTTTAAGGGCATAATTATAAGCGCTTAAAACTGTTTTTAGGGCATATTTTTGTTTGCCCTAATAGGTAGGATATCAGATTAAAAAAAAAAGATTTTTTTAAATAGAAAAGTATGATGGGGTTAGTTAAAGAAAATTAACAAGATTTATTTTTTGCCAAATGGAAAGTGACATTAAATACCTACACCTAGAAACTTCAGAACTTTTAATTAATTTGTAAAGATTAGTCATGTGTTTTGTTCATCTAGAAAAATAAAGTCATTTTCAATGTCCCCATGGTTACTCTATGAGTGAAATCTGTAAATTTTTTTTTTTAATTTGTTTTTGTAATTTGTTTTTTTAATTTGTCAACTACAGACTATATATAAACATTACAAGAAGAAGTCAAATAATAACTTAACAACTTTCACATTACTTTTTTAAATATTCTTTGGCAATTAGCAGTGTCTTAATCAAGCGTGAACAAACGAAATTCAAACAAATCCTTGATTAAATAATACTTATGAAGCAAAATCCGCTGATTAGTAATATTTACAATCATAAAGAACAAGAAGACTTAGAAAATTAATGATTTGATATTTTTATAGATTTAATTTTACGAATTTGTGCATTTTCAAACTGGAATTTCTTTTGTGGCCGGATATAAGCAAGTGTGTGTTTTTTTACGCGCGAGGGTCTACTGTTATACAAAGATCCAAAAGCAATGAATTTTGAAAATTCAACGCCTGCCACGCCTACTTTTAATGTTTTGAATTTGTTTCTTATTCTATTAGGATTCCTGTGTGTGTGTCTGCAGGAATGGAAGGGACCTACAGTTTATTACCGAATCCGAACGGCTAATGTGAGGGGCACTTTTCTATTACAAGAGATACCCTCGGATAGGTACTTTAGTCTAGAAACCTGAAATTATGTTAGTCAGCTCTAAAGAACGTTAAGAATTACCTTCGGTTTTTTTTTATGAATCCAACTGATGCCACACATACTTTTATTATATGTAGATATGCGATTTTCTGCCAAATTGGTTTTGACACATTTCTTCATGAGACTAAAGGCCAGTTGTACAAACGTGGTTCAATATTTACCCGTGGTTTAGGAAATTTATTTTGCCGAGTTCGGCGGATCAAATGAGGTTCAAGGTTCAAGTATGTGATAATAGCTAAGTACATGCCTGAACCATCGCTAAACCCCGGTTAATCGACCGAAATAGATGAATTAAAAATCCTGAGCCACGGATTCTTTCAGAATTATTAAAAAAAAAAAAAAATACCCTTGGTAGATCGCCCTTGTGGCACCTACCGAACATGGATTACATGTCTAATGTGCTGTAATAGTTCATTGAAATGTTACATTAACTTGGCATTTCATACAGGCCAAAGGATCTGCAAAGGATCTGTTGGAGGGATCAGTGTGAGTGTAAAAACGGGTTTTCGGGGTTGAACTCCCCCCCATTTGGCCGCCATTTTGGAAAAGGGCGCGTAAATAGTTCTTTGTGATATCTTGAGAACCATACATGACACAAAAAAAATTTTACCACATTTGTGTAGAGAATTAAATTCTCTAAAATTTATGTGACCACACTTTTTATCGTAAAATTGAAAACAAAAAAGTTATAATCAAAAAAAGATGACCATTGTCAAGAAAAATATCATTATCTACTTCTTTGAAATATTTTATATCCTCTAAGATAAATTTTTTAGAAAATTCATTTATTTTGGTTATAACTTTTTTCGTTTTCAATTTTACGATAAAAAGTGTGTTAACATAAATTGTAGAGAACAAAAATGTGGTAAAATTTTGATTGTGCGATGTATGATTCTCAAAATGGTGGCCAAATGGGGGGGAGTTCAACCCCGAAAACTCGTTTTTGCACCCACACTGATCCCCCCCTACAGACCCATACAAAAAAAAATTTGTCCTGTACAAAATGCAAGGTTCAGCCAAAATTTTGTAACATTTCAATGGATTATAACGTGAATTAACGATATGGGAAATAAGCGGAAGGGATGACCTTTTTCAAAACATTTCGAATGAGGTATCAATGACGTCAGTGGCACTTATATATCCGAAGAAATTGAGCTCAAATTAATTTGAGTACTCCTAATTAAGCTGCAATTTACCCCAAACGCGATGACTCATCACCTGAAACTATGAGGCGAGGCGATATCTATAAAACAATTCCTCTATAATCTCTGCGCAATCTTTATCAATCGATTGGTATACGTATGATGTCTGTAATGCAAACAGTCACTGAGCAGTAGGGTGCGAGCGGTACATGTTCTCGTGACGGTCCTCTTTTCGCTACATACCACCCAACCGTCCGAGAAAGACATGTAATCCATGTCAAAAGAAGCTGGGTGCGACTCAAACTGGTTACTTTCCATGGTGCCCTTTGAAACTCTATATCCGATGTTATTTTTTTGTAAGAAAATCGCTAATTCAAGATCTTTGAAAATCTTACTAGGTAAAGACCCAAGTTGGGCAGTTTATTTTTTTTACTTTAAAACAAAACTAGTATCGTCCCGTGGCCGAAACTCGACCAGGAAGGAGAAAATTTACAATTTCGCAAGCAATTTGTTTGAAGATATTGAAGGAAACAAAATTTTTGTATTTCTTTTATTTTTTTTTTAAATATGCGCAGTGTTCGACAGTATATTCTGCACATCACCGCAATTGTGGCTTTCCAACCATATAAAGTTTATCGCAATCGGTCAAATACTTTTTCAGAAAATGGTACCACAAAATTTATTAGGCTATGACAAGAAAAAAAATCGTTTGGGCAGGAGGTGCCATTTTCTAAAAAATTGACTTAAAACAGAAAAATAAATATTTAAAAACAACGGTACAATTTAAAATGCCATGCTATACCTTTTCGGAAAGCCAGAAATCTCTTCTTCGATTTTTAATAATTTTTTTTCTGTATTAAGTCAATTATTTTAGAAAATTTCTCCTCCTGTTATTTTCAATTTTCTCAAAAACTAAAAGACATTTTAGCATCCGTTTTTCTGTTTTTGACTGAAAGCTAATAAGAGCATTGAATTTTTAAAACAAAAATTAGACTTAATTACATAAAATTAAAAAAAAAAAAAGTTTGAAACTTTTTTTTTTCATTTTTTTTCCTCAATATTTCGAGTTTGGAAATTAATTTTTCAAAAACTATTTACTAACACAAATTAATTTAAAACGAAAATCGAAGAAGAGATTTCTGGCTTTCCAAAAAGGTATAGCATGACATTTTAAATTGAACCGTTGTTTTTAAATATTTTTTTTTTCTGTTTTAAGTCAATTTTTTTTATAAAATTGCCCCTCCTGCCTAAACGGGGGGAAATAACCCCCCACCCATACGATTTTTTTCTTGTCTTTACCCAACCTACTCGCTCAAGCAGTTTGGTGCATCTTATACCGATCACCCTGTATACATAGATGTATAGAATGAAATCGAGCCGAAGTCCGTAGCATTTTTTGCTCTCGTTTAACTCGAGACTTCACACATTTTACAGCTTTTTAAAATTACTGTCACAAGAAAACTTCTAAATGATTTTTTTTTTTTAATTTTGTCTGCACTTTATGAAGTTATTATCTGTAAAATATAACTTATTTGAAGTCGATCGAGATATGATCGACAAAAAAAAGCTCACGAACGTACGAACTGAAAACTAAACGCACATTTCTCTTAAAATGATGAATTCGAATTTCAGAGACATCGAAACGTAGAGAAAAAATGTCAAAATTTTCGTTTCGACAAAACGAGCCAATAAAAAATAACTTCCGATTGGAAGTTAAAATCTGTACAGATTGCCCAAATACAAGATATTGCGACTTCAAAAGGTCTTTGAAAACTTTGCTCGTAATTTTATGTTCATTTTTTTTTTTAAACTAAAAAATTCTAAGCTATAAAAGCAAGTTCGTACGACCCACCAATCGTCCATCATATTTCAAATATGCTTTAATTTCTTTGAATTGATAAATGACGTTGGAGGCTGTTAGCGCGTCATGTTTTTCTAGCCTTTAATTGTAGTAATTTAAGTTATGACTTGATATCTTTATGCGAGTTCATGTTTGACTCTTTTTTTTTATACACACAATATTTTTTTATTCCATCTTCCAAACCAAACTCAACTAAAAAAATATTTTTATTCTCAGAGATTTTTGAATCATTTTTAAGTTACAAATGCATCAAGAAGTGATGGCAACGGAAGACTTCACATTATTATACGCACTGGAAAAACATCATAAAAATGTCTAAAAATAAGTTTGTTTAAAGAAACTTTTTATATGTACGTGCAGAGTTTTATGGTGCCATCAAATATGAGCCATCTATCACCAAAATCTGTTAAGTTTCGATTCGGGGGATAACAAATTTGAAAAAAAAAATGTTCTTGGTTTCTTTTTTTTTTTTTAGAAATTAATTTTCTATTTACAGTTTCAATGAGTGATAAAATAATGATTCATGTCATAGGCATAGGTATAGGTGAGATTTTTATACAGGAATTAAGAGTAGATATACCTGATTTAATTGGTATTTTTAAAAGTGATGCCATAAAGCTCGAAAATACCACCGCAGCGACTGAAAAAATCTACAGATGGAATTTTAAGAATGTAAAATTTGACAGCATTCCACAAAAAAATTCTGATAAAATTGGGGAGTTTTTTAGACCAGTTGAAGGCTATAGCGCAAGCTTGTTGTCTTTGTCGTTTGAAGGTAAAATTATGCCTCTATTTCGATTTACCAGAATATTTTTCAGTTTTCATTTATCGCAGAAAAAGACCATCATGAGGTATCAGGTTTGTGCTTCTGGGGATACCACAATACACATTTAACTTCCAACATCTCATTTTTGCCATAATGACTAAACTAATGCATAGCAAAATTCATGTTGTTCACCCCTAAAATGGATGCTTTACCAAGACTAAATTTTTGTGACTGACTCACGTTACCGATTAATGTTTGTGACCTTGAGAGGTGAAAATCTAACGGTTTTTTTATGTTTATTTTGCATAGGATAGAACCGGACTCGATTGAAAATTCTTCAAAATTTTAAAGTTTGAACTTTATGAACTCAAAAAAGGAAAACATAACACTTAACAAGTTCTGGTGGGTGTGGATGAGTCCGGTAGTATTTAGTCAGCTTTTTAATTAAATAGATGATGCCTGCAATAATTTCTCACATTTTTGTATTGTTTTTTTTTTTTTTTTTCAAATTACCCAAAAAAGTGAAATATTAATATGGTTAGTTAGGGGCGACGATGCACAATGGTGCACTTTGTATGGGAAAGTGGAAAAAATCCATAAAAACTGAACCGCCCTCAACAAAATTTTAATGAAATTTTCAGACATAATAAAGGCTCGCCTGTAAAAATGGCAAATTTTCGCCAAGGTCATGAAAAAGTTTTAGTAAGGAAAATCTTGATGAGGAAAACTTGTCAAATACTTGAATGACCCTTGTTAGTAAGAACTTTTGTGGGCAAGTTTGGCTATTCCTTTATATAACAAATATTAAAACTTTATTACCACCATGGAAATATTAAAGTTCACAGCTATTCATGCTCAACATTAAACATTTGTATAGCAAATTAGCAAAGTGGTTAGTTTATAGGACTACGACTGGTAAGCGGAGAGTCTTAGAGGTTGGAATTTCAAATAAACCAACTTATCTTTATTTATTTATTTTTTTGTCCATCGTCCACCCACAATGCGTCAGCTCTTAAGATACTGTATTTATTTGTTTATTATACGTGTATCCGGATCTTAAGTATGTAAATAGGTATACTGTACAAAAGACTTTTAGTACTATCGCATTGTTTATTTTAAATTAATCGATAAATCGAAGAAAAAAAGCAATAAATTTGCAATCGCCAGCATCCAACAGTGGAAAATCCTGTTATATTAAATTGCAAAACCAAACAGATATAGTTCACTTTAAAAAAAAAATATTACTTCAATTCTAATGGTCTGATCTTAAAGGTCAAGGTTTTAAATCAATAGATGAAATATGAGGCTATATTATAAAACAAAAATATTTAGGGCCATTTTTTTCACTATTGCTCAACTTGAGGCAAACTTTCAAGTTGATCAACTCGAGAGTGTACTATAACTCGAGAGTTGAAACACAAATTTGAATTTCTTTTTATTCACTTGTTTTTTTCTCAACTCCCCAGTTGAATAAAATCCCTGGGATATTTATGAAAATAAAACAGAACTGTCATTTTTAATTTTAATTTCGATCTATTTTGTTAATAATTTGAAGTTTTTCAATATTATTTGGGTTTTATTTAGTGTTAAATTGTGTATTGTGACATTAACCATGAAACGAAACATGGACAAATCGTCGGAGAAAATCGCGAATACATTTGCTGCCCAAAGAAATTGATGAAAAATTTCCAAAAAGAATTGCTTCGGAGCATTTCCTGATTTATTTTTTACCTTTTGTTGTCCGTAATCTGCTTTTGTTACAAAATTTAAATGACAAAACAACATTTTTATGTAAACTCTCATATTTGCTCGGTCAACTTGATCCACTATAGAGTTGAAAATCGAACTTTAAAAACGTCAACTTTGTGTGAATAAAAACAAATTCACAAGTTGAGAACTAAACTCCTCAAGTTATGTTCAACTTTGAGTGAATAAAATCGGCCTTAGAAGAGCCAAAAAAGTTTCATACTATAAATTGGGTGGTTGAGTCTATTGTAAATTTGATTTTTGATTATTAAAATGAAAAAATTGATAAACATTTATAGAGTAAAAAATAAACTATATTCTACAAACTTATTGCTCCAAAACCCCATTTAAAAAATGTCAATTTAATTTAACAATAGAAAATCAAACATCAGGAGAGGTACTTAATCAAGTCGTTTGCCAAAAAAAAAATCGATTTTTTTAATTTAAAAAAAAAAAAAATAATTAAGATCTTGAGAAAAAAAAGAATTTTAATCAACGTATCTTTAACATTATTCTATCGATTAATCGAGAATTTTATGGTACCTATTTAGACTTTTTTTTTTAAGAAAATTAATTATTCAAAAACTATTCACATGACCAATTTCATAAACAAACATAAAAAGCATCTATAAATGAAAAATTACGGTAAGCGGAGACAGAGAGAGAGATGTTACGTTGGAAGCTTGGTTGGGGATTTCCTGAGTAACAAAGATTGCGTTATGAATGATAAGAGTTGTGTTCCGCTCTTCCGAGCTTCCGAAAATGATTTTATTTCGTGATTCTAAGAGAGAGCAGATTGCAAGATCTTTCTTAAAGCCTAGTATACAGTTCTTCAAAGAGAAAAAAAATCTACATATAATTCTTATGGGAGTGATTTTTACCCAAAAAAAAAAAATTCTGCTGAAAAGTTTTTTTTTTATTGAACTGTGAATTCACCCCAGAAAAAAAATTATACTCACCACGATTCTTTTTCGCGCAAAACAATCTCAGTGGACATTGTTTTGTGAAAAAAAAAATCTTGTTTGTAATTACACGGTGCCTCAAAAGTAATGACTCTTGAAGAACCTAAATGAGTATGAAGGAGACAAAACATCGGAGAGTCATGACTCTTAAGGCACCGTGTAATAGTAAACTAAAAAAAATTGTTTCAGCACAGATATTTTTTTCCCGAATTTTTTTTTTCACCACAATAGTTTTTTTTTTTTATTCAAAAGAACTGTATACTAGCAAAGAATATAAAGTTACCAAGAAGTCACATCTTGTTCTTTTCTGACTTAAGGTTTATCCAAAGAGAAAATTCAATTTTCGATTTAAGTTTATCGATATTGATAAAAATAAGTTTAAAAATAAAAAATGCTGTTTTTTTACCACGTTACAAAATTCAGTTTTATTCAAATTTAAAAGAAGGCGGATGATTTTGGATGATAAATTGAAAGTAAGTTAAAATTCATGATTTGCCTACGAGGAAAACTCGCATGCGATGTTCTTCAGCCAGCTGGTTGCAGCAGAAAGTCAACGAACTCTTGCTCTACATTTAAATTCTTTATGTACAATCTTTGTTTGTATTTGTTATTTTACATTTTCTTTTGATTTTAATTTTATTCTTGAATTCGCATTTACAATTACTAAGAAATTGCATTTGTACTAAAATTTCTACTGAAAATGCCGGGTTCCAATCTTGGAACCCGCACTTTGGCTTTTTTATGGGCTTTTCAATAATTCTCTCAGCGCTTTTAAAATGAGATACCACACACACATTGAAACAGTCTGCTTTTTTGTTTTTGAAAAGTCCATAAAAAAAGCAAAAGCTCTGGGAGCAGACCGCAATATTGGAACCCACCATATAAAAATGTGCAGCAAAAAAATTGTATGAGATGCGCCTTCTTGGTAACTTTATATTCTTTGATACTAGGCTTAACCGGACAGTTCGTATAACCGAGCGAAAACTAGGGTACCATGAGCGTCCGCTTATTGGAGCTTTCACTGTACTTGCCTTTCTATAGAGCAAGTAAAATAAAACAAATATGACGGCAAAAAATCATATGATATTGGTGGATAGGTACTTGCTTAGAGCCAAGTAATATACGCTTATAAATTTACTGAGACGAAAATGAGCTTTAAGTTTAGAAGGGGGTTTAAAAGCATTGGGCTTATAAGATTCTAAAAGACTGAAATCGGACATAAAAACTTGATTTATAAAGAAATTAAAAAAAAATCATGTTTGGGCCTTAAAAAAGGCTTAAATCATGACATTTTAAATGTTTTTTTTTTGATTTTTTTGTTCTGTTTTAAGTCAATTTTTTTTTTTTTGAAAATTCCCACTTCCAACACGGTTTTAATCTTGTTTTTATCTAACCTACACGACACACGTCCTAACCTTTCATCGCATTTTATGCCAAAAACCCTTAGTCCAGCCATTTGGTTCGAAAAAAGGGATACCTGGAAAGTTTTGGAGGATTTTTAAAAATTGTCACTTTTTGAATTTGCAATCGTTTTAAATTCTCATAGTCACCCATATATATGCCGCTCATACCGATATTAAAAAAAATGGCGGTAAAAAACAGTTTTTCACTAAAATCTGCTTTCCAAATATGAAGTTTTACGATAAAAACAGTCAAGAGATAAATTAAAGCTGAGAAAATTTCCTACTTTTTATGCCCATTTTTTTCATAATCAATATTTTTTGAAAAACGAGCCCAGCGCACTTTAGTGCATTAAATGAAATGAGGTCCATCAAAATTACATTAAATCTGCACCACCCTAAGCGATTTTAGTGAAATTTTAAGATTACGCAAGGGAGTTTGTAGATTGTTTCCCAGAATTTGGAACGTCAACAGATAAATTAAATTTTTGTATTTATGGCAAACACACGGTGGCAAAGTGAAAATTAAAAAAGAGCACCTTAAAATCTATACAACAAAAATACCAATTTTCAAAACCCCTCCAAATCTTCCATGGTAAAACTACCAAATCACTCGAGTACCTTGTGCATCCAGAATTTTTATTTAAAACACAAGAGTTCATAAATGTGCCCTGTATTGAAATAAATACATTTAAAAAATAATATTAAATTAAAAAAAAAAAAAAAAAAAACATTTAAGAAGTTTCCTAGCAACACTGGACGGGTTAGATAACTTCGCACAATACATTTATTGCAAAGGAGCCGTCCGCTTGCAACCACCGCTGCTCTACCGGCCCGGCAGTTCAGTAGTCATATTAAAATAATTAAATTTTATTTTCTTAAAAGCTAATCTAGCAAAGAAGCCGCTAATAAAAGTTCAGCAGAGATCGTATTTGAAATCGATTTATGATAAGATTAATTAAAATCAATAAAACAAAAATAAAAAAACAATCTTTGATAACCTAATAAAAATAATATTTTTATAGTAGATGCTATTTGCAACTATTACGACAATTTTTGTGTAATCAAAATCAAGAGTTCAATTCTATACACCACAAAAAAGTACCTAATGAATAACAAAAAACTAAATGACTTTAGAAGGACGTAGTAGTTTATCATTATTTCATTTCCCCCTTTTTATAGTTTTTTTTTTTTTTTGTTTCTGTCAAGAAAAACAATACATTTACAAATAATTAACACGTAAAATATTCCAAATGCTTAGACGTCAACTAGACATATGTATATAAGTAAAATAGATTCTACGTTTTTATAAATAAAAACTTACATTAAATTAGCATTTGGAAAAAAACAAATAAATTAATTAGCTCACATTCCGATATATAAGAATTTTAGTAGACAACAATAAACTGAATGATACAAAAAATATCTTCAATTTCTTATAATTTATCAATAAAAAGTGAAGGTATAATGTAAGTAGTCTAAAGTGTGAATTTATTAAAGTAAACAAAAAAAAAACTGGTTAGGCAGATTAATGTCTTTCAAAAAGTTGTGACAAATCTTTAAGGCATTTAACCCCTGAAGCATTAGTTCTTTAATATTTTAACAACGACCTTGATGATTTTGTGACAAAGTTGAATTGATGGGGAAATACTTTGTGTGAATTTAAATACACATTTTAATATTATTTATTTTGATTCGAAGTTTTATACCAATAAAAAAATAAATAATTACCATATTAATGGTTAAAATAAAAAATGATCAAAGTAAAACCTTTACAGCAGTACCTACATACAGCGAAATCAATAACTTTCGATGAAGTTTTTAATTCTTAAAATCAAAAGTTGCATTAAGTAAAACACATTATCGATTATTTCAATGCAAGTAGGTACAGCTGTGTGACGCCAGAACCCCGACCTCAAATTTTTTTTGACGAAACATGTCGCATTCGTTTGTCCATCGTCAGGAAAAAAGTTATTAAGCTTTTCGTTTTTATAGCAAGTACCTGTTGCGAGTCTGGGTTACCACGGGGGTGTATCTTCATGAGTTGGAGAAGGGCGGTGGCATGCTTGCTCTAGCTCGGCTAAGCTCGACGGATTGGGGCGGTTTTTGCCCTTTTCCAAACTCATCCCACTCAGCAAACAAAAAAATCATGCCGGTATTAGAGGATGAGGATAGGAATAGTGGATAGGGTAACGGGATAGGGATACTGGAATGGGAAATAAAAGGAAATCGCACAAACCTAGTTACCTATGCTACTGCATTGGTGAAAGGGTGAGGCATTAGGCAGGGGTCACCATTGTTTGGCAAAATTCATTTGGCATTTCTTGTTTCGCCTTAGTCGTTAAATATTTTGTTTAATTCGCAATTCTTAATTGGCAATTTACATTTTGTTTTTTATTCATTACGTTTTTCAATCATTCTGCAATTAACATTCGGCGGTTTTATATTTCGCTTTTTGTTAAAAATATTTTCAATCATTTCGCAAAATTCATTTGGCAAATTATTCCTTAGTTTTTCTTTGTTAAATTGTTTATTATTCGGCTAAGTGTTTTTTCGCAAAATATTGTTTCGCGGTTTCATTATTTTGCGAAATAACGCTTCACCGTTTAATCATTTCAAGAAATATCGTCAAGCCGTTTTATTATTTCGCTAAAAAATCATTTCGCCGTTGTTGTTTTGATCGTTTGACCAATCATTACCATCGTCTCTTTTCAAGATTAATTATGTTTTTTATTTGAGAAGTGTATATAATTTTTTTTTATTTTATTTTGAAATAAAAATGAAATTAAGTAAAATCTTTTGTTTAAAATTTTTGACATCCCTTTTGTCGTTCAAAATATTTAGGTAAATACATAACAGAAAGAGGATTTTCACATTTTACTCCAAGGAAAATACGCCCGCCTGGAAAAAGAATCTAGTTTTCAATAAGGCCCTGGCAAGTTTTTCATTGTTACTAACAAGGGTCTAGCAAGGGTTACAATAATCATTCGCTAGGCTCTCACCAGCTATGAACCTTTTTGCCTCGTCAGATAAATTCTGCCTAAGCCCTGACAAGTAAAAACAAGATTTGTTCCACATATATTCTCCATGGTTTTTATTTCAAGAGACACTTCTTGTTGTTGTGTTGCTTCGAAGACTTCAGTGTAAACACCACGTTTCAGCTTGCCGATGAACTGGTGGTCATCCTGGTTGGGCCTGTCTCCAACATAATTCTCATGGTACCTATCCTGCCGTTTGTGGCATTTACGTGTCGGTAGTGTCATCGTTTGTGATTCTGCGGTGATGCGCTTTCTGTTGCTTATATTGGGAGGTTTGGAGGTATTCAAAACACGTTTTTTCTTGTTTAAGATAATAAAAGTTGACTAATTTCACGAATTAACCGCGAATCCATTTTTTTTTTAAATTTTATTTTATTATAAAACACTGACACTACAAAATTCTTGCACTTGCTTTTAAGGTAGAACAACCTAGAACAGATTTCTAATAAATGAATGTCAAAATCAGTTGTGATTCTTTCTTATTCTGTTTTGTCTGCAGTTGCGATTTTACTACTTGACATACCGATTCACAGTCATTATTTAAATAAACGGTCTCAGCGAGGCACTAATAGGGGCCTGTGATGTTTTCCTCTTCCATGTTTTCCTTACCAAAAACTTGCCGGGGCCTTACCTAAACTTACCAAAAACTTGCCATTTTTCCAGGCGGGCGGTTTTAAGCAATTGGGCAGTTATTTTTGTAGGTTCATTATATTTTTTATATTCTCTATTCAGTGTTTTTTCGCTTTTTTTATTTGGCAATTTGTTGTTCAGCTTTTTTTTATTTGGCATTCAATTGTTTGGCAATGTTTTGGCTTCCATTAAATTACATGCCTTTAATTTCGCGCGAACAACTTAGGAGGCTCGGGCCAAGTGGGTTCGTTTGCCCACCGGCTGCTTGTGATTGTCCACCGAAAAATTTCGTTTGTCCACCCGTTGTTAATAAAATATTCAAAATGTCTTTTATATACCAACAGTCCACAAAAAAAACAAAACAAAACAAATCGTCTATTGCCCTGAATTGGCAACCATTATCAAACCTGGGATGATGAGTTCAAAAGGTTTCGGTTGTCTTTTGCTCATTTATGATCGACCACCAACAAAAAATTGATATACCCCTTAAGTTAAAAAAGAAAATTTGAATAATTTTTGAACTAAGGGTGGACAAACGAAAATTTTTGGTGGAGAATGATAAGGAGCCGGAGCCGGTGGACAAACGATTGCAATTGGTCCGGACCTCCTTAGTTCAAAATTGTGGGCAGTATAGGCGTTTTTTTAATTTTGGGGTACTTGCTATAAAAAAGAAAAGCTAAATAACTTTTTTCCTGAGGGTGGACAAACGATTCTGTTGCCTGGACAAACGATTCTGTTGCCTGGACAAACGTGAAGGACGAACGAATGCGACATGTTTCGTCAAAAATTTTGAGGTCGGGGTTCTGCCGTCACACCCTATGTCTTAACAACATTTCACAAGGCAGTCCATGTACAAATTGTTTGTTTAGATACTACCTAAAAACCTGCAAAGCTCTCATTATAGTCAAAAAGTACTGGCAGTCAATAAACCGGTATAGTCAAATTGACTGCGTTTAGTGCAAAGTGGAAATAATTAAATGAGTCTATTTCCACAGAACAACATTTCTTGTAACTCAGTGTATATCTAAGCTGAATTTTAATAAATCTATTTAAAATGATACACCGCAAAGTGTTTTTGTTTTTGTTTTTGTTTTTTTTTCTAATTTGATTTATTGAGATTAGAAGGTTCTCGCGTAATCAATAATAATAATTACAATTACAATATATGATGACAGTAAATTCTTTTGTTAATTTATACGACATTGACATTGAACTATTTCGTCATACTTCAAAAAATGTCTATCAAAGTGGAAAAATAACTCATTAACAATTTCCATTTACAAATAAATTACTCAATTGAATCTTTTATTTTTTTTTTTTTTTGTTTTATGTTTGACCACAACAACAATTGGAATAAGTGATAAACTGTGAATAACAACAACAACAATAAAAATCACAGAGTGCAACACCCATTGAATAGGGGAAAAATGTATGTCAGTCACTGCCCCAATGGCCCATTGAGGGCAAACCGTTTATCGTATTATTTAAATATATTTATTTTTTTCTCATTTTTTTTTTTATTTTTGAACACAAGAGTGAACGCATATTATAGTATTATTAACATTGTAACACGTTCTCATTCTGCAGTGCGTATAATAATATATTCAAACACAGTGTCGGATTTAGTAGGGCCTTAACAAAGGGTTAAAATAAAAACGTTTTTATACGAATACTTTAAAGCCCAATTTTATCAGTGGCGAGTTAAACCAGATTTACTGAAACATGGTAGTAAATTTATTCACATCTAACTCAATAAACAGTTTTTTAAGAAAAAAAAAAATATATGCTAATCCATATAAAAAACTCGGAGGATAAAATATCAAAAGCATATGTTGGCGTTTTTTTAAATTTTGTTGGATATAGCCAACCCTGAAAAGGTATTGCCAAGTTTAGTCAAGGCCCTGGAAAGTTTTCAGTAGGGTAAATCTATTCGAGGAAAACTAGACAAATGCTACTAAAAATTTGTAACGACAGGTTTTGCTATCACATCAGAAGTACACATTTATTAACCACCGCTGGTAAGCGGAAGGTCATCTAATCTTAAATAAATCCTTTTTTTAATTTTGTTTGTATCTCTTCGGCCTAACTGGTACATGACTGGGGAGGGAGGGCCAAGCTAATTTCGATAGTAACACTTGGTAGCCCCTTGATAGTTTCAGTGTGTAAAACTTTCTAGAGCCTCATTGAAAACTTCATTCTTATTCCAGGTGGGAGTTCCACACTGGATTTTTTTTTTTCACAAAATATGATTTATGTAAAAAAACTATTTTATTAATATGCATTTTTTTTAAATTTTTCTAAAAAAATGGTATTCTAAATTGTACACCTAAATTTCAAATAAATTCATCCATCCATTTTGAGATATTTTGAATATTAAAAAAATAAATCGTATTGTATTGAAGGCTTATGTTGAATAAAATTTCCACTGCTACTTCCCGCCTGGAAAAATAGCAAGTTTTTGGCAAGTTTAGGCAAGGGCCTGGCAAGTTTTCGGTAAGGAAATCATGAACAAGGAAAACATGACACAGCCCTTTAAGTGCCTCGCTGACAACATTTACATATTTAATAAAATACTTGTGAGGCCCTTGATGGTAACTAACTTTGTATATAATAGTGAAATCATTTTACGAGTATATTAATAAAAGCAGGATTTTATTATATCCTATATCGTAATAAAAATCTTTGTGTGTTTATTAACTGTGCAAATTTCAAATAATGAATGTGAATCGGTGGTCAAATAGTAAAATCTGCAGACTGCAGACAAAACAGAACCACAACTGATTTTGACATTTTTCAGAAATCAGTTCTAAGTTGTTCTACTTAAAAAGCAAAGTGCAAGCAGACTCACTGAACAGCAAGCCAGAATAGTTTAGAACAAAAAATTTCGTATTGAACTTGTTCTTTTCTGTTCTAAACTGTTTCGAACAGCCCCACGACGAGAAATGCTTTATTATGTATTATTTCATTATTTAAAATTCTTTTAATTAGTTTTTACTAATCAGGGCTTAGGCAGAATTAAACTGACTAGGCAAAAAGGTTCATAACTGGCGAGGGCCTAGCGAATGCCTATAGTAACCCTTGCTAGACCCTCGCCAGTAACTATGAAAAACTTGCCAGGGCCTTATTGAAAACTAGATTCTTCTAGATTCTAGGTAGAATTAAACTGACGAGGTAAAAAGGTTCGTAACTGGCGAGGGCCTAGCGAATGCCTATAGTAACCCTTGCTAGACCCTTGCCAATAACTATGAAAAACTTGCCAGGGCCTTATTGAAAACTAGATTCTTTTTCCAGGCGGGTTGTTAAACCGAATTTGTCTGTCTTGATTTTTTCGTAAATTTATCGTGAAAGAAAAAATTCCAAATGTTTTTTAACAAAAAAATACCAACAAAAATATTAAAATGGCTTTTTTCAGTATACCATGCTATAAATTTTTTCCTATCAGCTTTTTTACTATTGAGTTTGTGTAAACAATTATAGCTCGATGTCAATTATCGATAAGATGTGCAATTTTTATTTTTTTATTTGTAAAAGCTGTTTTTTTTGGAAAAATTGAGTTTTGGAAAAATTGAGTTTTGAAAAAATTGAGTTTTTTTTTTTTTCAAATGCATAATTTTATAATCATTCAGTTAGATAGCTCGAAGGAATCCTTTCATAGAACATAGAAAAAGAAGCAAATTGGATTTCTTAAGAAAATAGCTTAAAATATCCTATAACCTTAGATTATTCTTTATTTTAATTTGACATTCTTTTTTGTGAAACTTTATGTTTTTTTTTTTTAATTTATAGAAATATTGTTAAGAACAGAATTTTATTTTACTAAATATTATTTGTCAGTATTTTTAAAAGTCAAGTGTCAAAAACAGAATTTTTAAAACCGAATCGGGAAAAAAATCCGATTTTCGAAAAGCAGAATATTAGCAAGGGCAGGCAGAATTCATAAAAGCAGAATTTCGACCCACTCCTTTTTATGTCAGTTATCTTTAGGCGTTTTTCTTTCTTAGTTGAGAGCTGTCAAACAGAGTTCAAAGTGCGTTCAGAGCGTGCTTCATGAGTTCAGAATAAAATAACAGAGCAGACGGAGTAAAAAACTGAGAGCGGCCAAATTCATACAGTTTCCATGTAATTTGACAGATATGACATTTGAGTGCTTAGGTGCAGCGTTGCCGCCCAAAATAAAATTAACGTGCCATATTTTCTGGAAAAAAGTGCCTTCTTTCGTGCCACATAAAAAAAAACACAAATTCTTCTATTTTCTTGAAAGCCTGTAATCAATTTTAGTTGAGTTTTATTGGCAATTTTATAGCTAGCGCAGTAAAATTTTCTCTTGGTGAACAATAACAAAACCAAAAGTGCCGATAAATTAGCCAGTAAATTAGTGAATATAAAAGTGGACAAATAGTGTGGAATTGAACCTTAAATGTCGGTTAAGTAATTTGTTTTTCACTCAAAAAAGGGTATGAACACATCCAAAGAATAAATAGTGGACATAAAAGTTGATATAGCGTTTTATTGAACTTGTATTGCTGCGCTAGCTATAAATTACGAATAAAACGCACCTTTTATTACAAGGTTTAATACAATAACAAAAACCAATGGAAATCATTTACTCTCTTTGTGCATTGTCAAAAATAATGTGATTCTGACCACTTTTTACGGAATTTGGACCAATTTTCATTAAATTTTGTTGAAATTTGCTTCATTTTGTGTAAAATAATGGAAATAAAAAAACACGTGCCTATTGAAATTTTTCGTGCCACCATGCCACGAGGAAATTATCGTGTCAAAAAAGCACGAACGTGCCACTTCGGCAACACTGCTCAGGTGTGTTTCATTAAATCGGAGTTCTTTGGCTCTGAACATACTCTGCCCAGAGTTCACTCCGTTCGTTCAGGGTCTACTCAGTGCTCTGCTCTGTAGATACCAACTCTGAACTTACAAAGAAAAACTCCTTTTATACCTCCTCTAGAGAATTTAACACTTTACTAAGTTTGAAGAAAATCACTTCAGTGCCTAACTTAGGCTATAGGTCTCTTGGACATACTGGCCCGTGCCGACATCGAATACTAAAAATAAATAGTTTCGAGTTAATTATGTTATCGTGAAAAATATTAAAAACTTTGAATTGAAGTGGGTGGGTGACATCAAAAATAGAATAGGGCAATCGCAACCAACTGCCAAAGGCTAAGAAAATAACCTGCCGGACTTTTGTCGGCACATGCATCTAAAACCCTTGAACACATAATTTCGTTATCCACTCCCGAAATTTGCTGTCGGCTCTTGGTCTATTTTTAGTCTGTTTTATCAGGGTAAATTAATTGGTTGCTTTCGCCGCCAAAGCAAAACATTTTTAAACTTGAATGTTATACACGCAATGTAATGAATAAAAAAGATGGGAAATGTTTGTAACATTTTGTTTCACATGTTTAAGGCACAAATCGTAAATTTTAAGGATGACGTTTAATTTCTTTGCTTCATGCTTGGGAATTGAGAATTCGCTTGTTGATATTTCTCATTCTAAAAATATTAACTATTACCACCGTTGGCCGCAGCACCGAGTTCCGCAAAAGGTGTTTTGGATAAGATGCGTCAAAACACTCGAGAGCAAATTGTGTCAAAAAAATCGTAGTACACTGTAATTTGAGCTAGAGCCAAAGCCGATTTGCATCAAAATTGGTACAGAGCATTTTTATGTGAATTTCTAGAGGAAACTCAAATTTTATTTAGCTTATCTAGAACAGGTAAATGCCACACAAATATTTCGTTTTTTTTTTTCAAATGTTCTTAGAAACGGCTCTCACGCTTTTGATTAAAACTTTGCACATGTTATGACCATAGTAATTGTTAGAAATCTGCATCTCAAGTAAAAAAACCGAAATGCGGAAATAGGGTTTGATTTTTTTTTTTTTTTTTTGATAAAATTGCCTTATTTTCAAGTTATTCAAGTGAAGCTTCTTCATAGGTCGACCAGTTTTGTTGCAATTTGTAATCTGGTGCTTTTGATTAGTTAAAACCAGACTTGTATTTCAGTATTACAAGACTTCAGTCCTCTCAAGTACAAGTACTTGGTTCTGGTACTTGTACTTCATTATACCCTGGAACTGGTACTTAAACAAGGCAAGTACCAGTATTTTTCAAGTATTTGGGTACTTAAAAACTTGAGTGGTACTTCAAATACTTGACAAGTACTTTCAAGTAATTTATCAGTTCTTTGATTCAACGTCCTTTATTTAGTTATTTTATTAACTTTACTTGAAAGATTGTTACAAGTACTTACTTGAAAGTACTTGTCAAGTTTTTGTCAAGTACTTGAGGTACTACTCAAGTACTTAAGTACCCAAATACTTGCAAAATACTGATACTTGCCTTTTTTAAGTACCAGTAATTGGGTACTGAAGTACAAGTACAGGCCCTGGTACTGGAACTGGTACTTGTATACTTGAAATTTTACAGCTCTGGGTAAAACAATACATTTAAATATTTTGAAAACAAAAATAAAGCATAAAATAATTTTTTTTATTACTTTTGACTTTTTAACATTTATTCTTAAAAAATATGTATCATCATCATACATCAACATACATCTGAACAGCAGCTTCGTTATAGTTTTTACTACGTGCAAGTTCGTGCAATCCAGGCGTGCATATATTTTTTTTTCTTCTTTTAATGTAAATTTGTGTTAATCAATATTTTTTTTTGGAAAACCCTTTAATGGCAACACTTTTTTTTCGATCTAACTTGTTGAGTTTTACAGTCTGAATGTTGTTTTATCCTTGATTCCTATTAGATAAGCACCAAAAACTTTGTTCAAATACAAAAACGCTGGGTTACACTCCAGCTTGGAAGCTCACATTTGAATTTTTTACAAAACTAAAAATAAAGACCTAATCGAACGACCCGGAGTGGCAGGCTGTTGTTTTTGTATTAGATAATCATAAGGATTTCTGTTACAAAGTTTCGCGAATTGACGTAACTAGATTAGGGCATCTACGTGTTAGGTTAAGTTGGCTGCATGTTCCTACATCATTAGATTCCCTAAAAAGTTTCATGATCATGGTAAAATAAGATATGGCCCAGTTGGCTTAGCAGCAATCTCCTCTCGAACTGGCTGGAACTGAAAGCTGTGGGAAGCAGTTTTCAATTAATTTGTTAAGTCTGTTAGTTAAAAATAGTTCCATCTATCGTGAGTAGAAATAATATGCCTCAAATTCATTCGGCAATGTTAATTTATTTTTTGAAAAATTCAAAGTATGTAACAAAAATTTCTTTACGATTCTTTGAGGCAAATGAAGACGACTCAGTGCATAATGCCATTTTTTACGCAATGTGAAAGGCTGTAAAGAAAATAGTTCCTCGCCAACTTCGACCGATATTCAAACTTGCAAGAAGAGTCGATCTTTACAAAGTTAAGCCTGTGATATATTCCAATTCTCTTGATTTTAATTTTTTTTTTGAAAGATCTGGCAATATTACATAATGTATTAGAAAAGATGACAAAGGATGATGTGTTAAATGGCCAAAGATTACGGAAATGAAACTTTTAAAAGATAAGCCTAGACAAATATTTTTCAAAAACAGCTATTTAGAGGAAGACTATCGTTCATTAAGATTAAAAAGAAATTTGAAAGATGCAACATTACAAAAATTAAATACAACAGAGCTTCCGATTCCATTCGCAAAATAAAAACACATTCCCCAAAACTCAAAACTGGGGGGTCATTCCGTAATTTTCAAAACGATAATCATCAAAACGATTATCGCTGACGTGATCGTCAATAATTTGCTTCACGTAATTCACTATCTCCTCGTCTATCGTTTTTCCAGAGATTGTCAAACCATCATAGAAATGTCATAATAACAATTTGCGTTATTAGAACGAAGTTTTTTAGTGCACGGTTTGTTTGTAAGCCCAAGAAATCGGCAGAAATGTACATAAGATGGTGGCGCAATGGAATAGGTGCTTGCTTCTTAACCGAAAGGTTCGGCGTTCGATCCCCGCTGGCGAAAGGTTTTTTTTTTTAATTTTCATATCATTTGTATTTTTCTCAAATGTTTGTTGCCATTTTGCAAAATAAGTAAATTATTTTTTTTTTTTTATTTTATTTAGGTATCGTCCAAAAGCCATCGTTTTGACGATAGCGTTTTAATTATAATCGACTTACGTGAAGCAAATATTTGATCGTCAAAACGTGATCGTCCAGACGATATGCATTTTTAGGGTTACGTGTAGTAGGACTATCGTCGAAACGTTATCGTCGGGTGATAATCGTTTTACGGAATGAGTCCCCTGATCTCCTCTAAGAATTTAAAAAAGCAATTACATATGTCAGCTAGTTTGGTCTAGTCAGAGAGCTAAAGATGAATTAACACACATTATTTCATTTCATACAAGGTTGAAACTTTAGTAAAACAAAAAAGATTTACTGCCATCAAAAACACTCCCGTTCAGTTGATTATGTACTTATTATTCGTTTGAATATAAATACAGACCTTTTTTTCTGAACCGGAGTGTAATACGACTTCGGTCGAATGTTTGGTCAATTTATGTTTAAATAAATAAGAACCTAGTCCTTTGAACCGGGGTGTAAATGGATTTTTTCACTTGATTCCCATACATTTTTCTGTGACCGGAGTTTTATTTATGTACCGGTGAGGTCCAGTAAATCCGTTTCTAGCCCTCGATCTACTTGTAAGTGACTGAAACACGGACGCAGAGGCAGGCTATACACAAATATTAGGTTTTTAAAAAGAAAAAAAAAACTGAATTACTAAATTACTAATGATATTTATTTCGTCATGACTTTTACTAAAACAACAGTCCTCTACTTAAGCACACTCCAATGGCGTGGTGGCGGCCTGACACATCAAAAATCCGGATCTGTTCAAACCAAACAGTTAGATATAGGCAAGGCAGGCAGGGCGGCCGGCACACACCATGAAACACGATCGAAAAAACTTCGTCAAAAATAAAACATTTCGAAACAAAACAAATTTACTACGAACATTGCCTCTCGTGCATTCTAAATGTGTGAATAAGATTTCTTAAATTAGTACCTGCCTGCCTCGTTCTTGATGGCTGCCGATGCCGATGCCGGTGATTGGAACTCTTCAGCGCCCTGTTTCCGCCTCTATACAGTCAGTGACGATGTATAGGCATTTTTCTTCCTCTTTCTTTTATTTTTATTTTTTATTAGAAGAAAAAAATATGCTTCTTTTCGAATTAGCACTAAGCTGGAGAAGAGCACACAACATCATTTGAATAACTCAAAACTAAAACCATTTGCAAGTCGATTTGAATTGAAAAATACCGGCCGGCCAGCTGGCCGACATACCACTACAATTCCTACTCGATGCCATGGGGTACTTAAAATGGAAAATTGAATATCTGTTTTATGAACAAAAATTTTCCAGATAAAGCAATTGAAAATCCGAGAACCATTACAAGAGATAAAATAAAATGGTTTGTTTAAGAGATTGTTAATGAACTGATGTGATGCCGGCCCGGCATGCTTCGAGTCGAGTCATGGCGTATATTCATGAGATACATTTTTTACAAATTATCTGTTGCACTTGTCTTTTTTAAGTGAGAAAATTTCAAATCAGATAAACGCCGGTCACCAACCCGTTATATTTTTTACATGCATATATGGACTTTGTAATATCATGGCCGGCAATTAGACATCGAGCACTTGAAAAAGACTGTTGCTGTTGCTGCTGCCTATGCTGTTGGCTGTTGTTGTTGGTTGGAATATGGCTATAATAGAGAATTATTTATATCAATGACGTTACTTAAATCCCTCACCTATATGGACTAGACGTGACTGCTGCCCATATCAGCTAATTAAAATTGAGATTAATAAATTAGCATATAATGAGGCTTTTACAGTATCCACATAGCAAGCAAGGGCGTAACTACATCAAGTATCCATTAAATCTTATAATGTTAGTGAACTTAAGCAAATCAAAAAAAAAAAAAAAAAAAAAAAAACAAGCCACCCACTTGAACAAACAGGGTTTACAAATTAAGATATAAACTCTTTTAAAAATAAAATGCACGACTGGATCGCACAAACTTGCTCTCGCAGTAGGTTAAAAAGTATAATACGAAAAATGTTTTAAAAAAATCAAAAGAAAAATATTAATTTCATGTTTAATAATTTTTTTGTTTAAAAAAAAATTATTTTCAAAACTTTTTAATGCAATATTTCTTAAAAACTACCCAGAGACAAAATTATAACAAAATCGGTCGACCTATTCAAAAGATATACGCGAATAACTCAAAAACAAGGCATCCCGCCTGTAAAAATGGCAAGTTAGCCAAGGCCCTGACAAGTTTTCAATACGAAACATATAAACTAGAAAAACTTGTCAAATACTCGGTAGGGCCTTTGCCAATACGAACTAGTGGGGCAAGTTTCGATATTCCAGTTTTATAACCATAGCAATGCTATGAAATATCATGGTATAAAATTATTCATTTTCAACATTGTATGTACCTCTGTTTTGCAAATTATCCCCGTGGTTAGCTTCTCGAACTGAGGACTGGTAAACAGAAAGTCCCAGGATCGAATCATGAATAAAACAAATTTTTTTTTCTCTCTAGGCAAAATGGTACATAACTGGCAAGGGCGTAGCTCATTTCTATAGTAAACTTGCTAGCCCCTTGTTAGGATATTTATGTAAAACTATCTAAAGCCCTATTAAAAACTAGATTCTTTTTCCAGGTAGGATTTTTTTTTTCAAAAAAAAATCAAATTCCTATTTCCGCGCCCCTGTTCTGCATTCCACTTACTGTGAATTCACATGACGGAAGTGAAATTCGGTGTTCCATAATTCGTTAGAAAAGCTAATTGTGAATTGAAAGTTCGAAAGTGAAAATTGGTGTTCTGCATTTCAGTTCATTCCGGTTTCTGAACGTATTCAATCCACTTTGTTAATGCTTTGTAAATTATTGTGGAATTGCCCCAGTTGCAGTTAGTTTCATGATTTATTGGTGTAAAATGTAAATAAAATTATATATTTGTTGTTTGAATCTGAAACTTACGTTAAAAACTTTCAACAAATAAAGAATAAACAATTTATCAGAACAATACTTCATAGTTAGGTGGTACTCACGCTATGTCAGCCAAATCTAATATGTAGATAAAATCTTTCTCGCAAATTTGTTCGTCTATGTTTTTCTATGTTCCGCTTCCTTTTTTTCGTTTAAAATCTCTCCCAAACAAACGCGATTAATCGCTGCGACAAAAAAAAAAAAACAACAATAACAACACGTGGTTGTCAAACAAAACAACACGTTGTTGTTATTGTTTTTTATTGTCGCGGCGATTAATCGCGTTGGTTTGGGAGAGCCTTAAAGTGCAAATCATATTGCATTTTCTTTTTACTTTATAAAACAATTAAAAATGGATGCACCTTCAATTTTGACAGTTCGAAGTAATTGCGAAATTTTCGAAAACGAACGAATTTTAGAACATGGAATTTCATTTCACGTGAAATTGAAAATCGATTTCAATTCGATTCCGTCCGAGATGCAGAACATGGGGGCCGTAATGCGATTTTTTTTTTTTGGCAAAAACCTAGAATGCAGCTTGGTCATTGCAGGTTTAGAGCCATTTTTGAGAAAATTTGTAAAAAAAAAAAACCTAAATATTTGTATGGCACCTGTTCTAGATGAGCTAAATAAAAAATTCGAAGAGGGTTACTCTGGGGAATCACATAAAAATGCTCTGTACTAAATTTGTAGCAAAGTGTTCTACCTGTTTAGGCTCTAACTAAAATAACAATGGACGCACAGACCGACAGACGGTATCGCGAAAACCACTTTTTCAAACTTCTCCATCATCGTAGTGTCAATTTTCATCTTAACCTCGATTTTTTTTTTCACACGAAACCAATACTTGTCCTATAAAGCAAGTAAAAATTACCTAGAAGAATTTTTGGTTCAAAAAACATGAAGGGTGATTCGTATAAGATGTGACAAAAGGCTAGAGTGAGTGAGCGTGTAGGTTGGTTTCAGACACAATTAAGGCAAGGAGGAAAATAATAGTTTATATTACATGCTGGTTAAGTTATTTAAAACCTTCCTTATTGTCCTTGTGCTGCTGAATTTTGCCATTAGTTTTGAATATTTAGGTATTTGATCAATATCATTTTTCAGGCGTCATTTATTTCGCACGTTGCGAACTATTATTATTTGGAAAAAAAGATTAAATCTTTCTTCGAACTCAAATATCTCGACTTTCTCATCAACGATTTTGAAAATATTTCACTCATATTACAAGCTCAATGTCACCTTTTATTTAATACCAAACTCTTTGGTTTAAACGCTAAAAATGGGCAATTTCTTTTTTTGTGTTTACTTAGAATCTAAATTGACTGACAAGCATGCTTTAAAGCAGCATTTCCCAAAGTGTGCTCCGCAAAGACTATTCAAGTGCTCCGCGGATAAATAAAAAAAAAAAATTGTGCTTCTAAACTTGTCATTTTGATTGCAGCAATCGAATTTGAAATGTTCATTTAATAAAACAAACTAATGTCGAATTCCTTTTACTAAAAAATTGGATTTTTTTTCTAAACGGAATCGATTTTGTCCATAAAAATCAATTTTTTTCTTCTAAAAAAATCGAATTTTTTGTTGAAAGGAATCCGACATAAATAAACCGAAAAGAAATAGATACAGTTGTGTATCTTGAAGGACGAATTCAAAATTTTGTCAGATAAATCCTAGTTTACAGCGCGTGCGAAAAAAAAAGTCTATGCTATAATTTTCGAATGTCAAAATTATTGAGGAGGATACCGAAAATATTTTTGGGCATGCTTGAATTACTGTTTCATGCATAAAAAAATATATATGTCGTTCATGAAACAAATATGCTTTCCAAAAAAAAATATATTTGATTTGATTTAAAAATTCAATTGTTAACTAGAAACTAAGTAATTTTTAGGAGCAAAAATGGACGGTACTGGCTGGGCTTGTATTTTTCAACGGGCAGGACAACTTCAAGTACGATTTTATTCCAGGTTGATTGCTGTAAAATCTTATCCAAAAATCCTTTGTTGCAACACCGAAATAATTTTTTTATTTTTCTTTTCATAAATTTCCCGATGCTTTTTTTTTGCATCCAAAAATAATTGCTTTCCATTTTAAGCCGTTTTATGTCGGGATGAATTAGATGCCCTACGGGTTCCTTACGCCAAGGCAAACATTTTTCGCCTTGGACTTTATACAATATAATGGCACAGATTAGGTGGAAAATTGTTTTAAAAATTTCGATTTTTTTAGGGGAACTGTAAACTAGGCATAAAGCAAAATAATTCTTTTGTCGTTTGCAACAACATATAAAAACAGAATTGTATTTTCTACATATACAAAACTGCGAAAAATAGCAGTGGAACGTGAACGAAGTGCTCCGCGAGGTATTTCTCACATGAGAAGTGCGCCGCAGCTAAAAAAGATTGGAAACCGCTGCTTTAAAGAGTTAAGAGTTTAAGAGTTAGACATTCGTTTTCTTTCCTTCTTGCATCATCCATATTCCCAAGACTATACCGAAATAATTGATTAAAAATTAAAATAGAAATTGTTTAACTTAATTCAACTTTTCAAAAATCGGACAGATACCGTAATTTAAAAAAAAAATGAAAATAACATCTTAGGAGAGCATTTCTCGAAATGTCTAAATAGCTAACTTTTAAGGTCAAAAGAATTAATTTAGTCGGCTTTTATGTAAGAAGTTAGTATAGGTATATGTAGTCGGAAAACAACTTCTGAATATACAATTAGCTTCTGAATTTTTAAATAAGTAATTCTCAATGCTATAAACTATATCTCACAGCACCATAATTATAGAAATTTTTGTTTAAGCTACCGTTTTCAACAACCTATTTAAATAGATACACCCTTTATATATCTTATGAATCTATAGATTCCAATAAGTCCACAATGCCAACTCAAATATGAAAAAAAAAAAACAAATAATACGAGATCGATCTATTGAAACAAATGTCAACTTTTCAGATTACGCATATAATTGTTGCCCTTATTGGCTTAGAAAGAAAAAAAAAACATACGAAACACACCGCTAGAAATTTTAATATAAGGTGACGAGGATGACGACGACGACCACAAACGACCACGACGACAACGTTTGGTTAGCGATACAGACTTTTCGTGACTTGAATTTTTTAAGTTAATTCCCCGTCGTCTTTAAAAGAACTGATTCATATCCTACAGTAAGTAGGTATAGAGGCACTTCAACAGTCGATGACTTGATGGTAGTATTTAGGACTGTTGAGGAAGCAAAAAAAAAAACACGTGGTTTAATTTGAATTAAGTTTGTGATATGAACCTGCTTGCATCAGGTGAAGTAGGTAATCGAAATTTAAAGAATCTATAAATTCATTTTTTATCAAAAATTGCACACCAGGAGAGAATTTCTCCAAAGGCAACACACAGAACTACCCATATGTGCCTACATTATGTATAATTTGCGGTAAAAAAAAAAAAAAAAAAAAAAAACATCTTGAAAGGTAAATTCTAATGTAATTGGACTGACTTGGCCACAAATTATACTCACACACAGGGCCGGACCAACCATATGAGCAAGATGTGCAAATGCACAGGGCGCAAAGTTCTGGGGGTGCGTTACCAGGCGGAAGAAAATGTAATCTGATCTTGCGCAAACAAATATTTACTGTCATTTGCATTTTAAAATAAATTGTATCTTGTGTTTCCGTTTTTCCGATATGGACAAAAAAAAAGTCTACTTCTTGGGTAATGTGGAAAAGGCTTATGCATGTGTATCAGTGTATGTATGTATGTATGTATGTATGTATGTATGTATGTATGTGTGTAAATATAAAAAGAGGCGCTTTATACAAATCTTGCACAGGGCGCTAGTTTGGCTTGGGCCGGCCCTGATCACACATACACATGACCACAACATATTCTTACCAAGTTGGAATTTTATTTAAAATTTTTATTTTTTATTATTTCTAAAAATTTAAGTGGTTTCCGGTTAATATGCAATTTAATTTTGTTACTATGTGTGATCAAGACAAGAGAAATAGGTATATTCCCCCAGTTTAATATAACACAAACAAGATCTTTGGTTTCTCCCTCAGTCTTCCGAATCAATGTTGTGTTGTACTTCAAGCGGAAATAATGGCAATAAAAGCCTTTTCTTGGAATTTTAAACATAGCTGAATCTTCGTTGGTAATAAAAAAAAAATTTGCAATAAAACTAACTATTTGCGCCTGGTTCGTCGTAGCGCTAAACATAAAATTAGTTGGCAACACAACAATAATGTCGAAAAGAATAACTTTTTGCACGTACATATTCCTACTTATTAAAGTAATAATAATTTTATTAGTCAAATTGAACAGTTAATTTAAATAAACATAAGACATAACACGTAGCTTTGTTGTTTTTTTTATTTATATAGGTACATAATATGTACATACAGGGTGTCCCATAGTCAATGGTCCAAACTAAAACATATGAAAGGTCATGCTATGAACTCTCAGAATTTACAACTTGTCCATACCGAATCATAACGGTTTTTACTGATGTTTTTTTTTTCTTGTTTAATTTTCAGTAACCCCTATTTTGATCCAGGTTTTTGCTCATGCAGTCCTCATTACTGTTTTTTTTTTTTTCAATTTGTTCACTTAAATAGTGGCTAATAATTAGACCCATTATTTTTATTAAAAACAAATTTTGATGTCATTAACCATTTTTCTAAAAATTAAAAATAATCATGGTGTTTTGATAAAACCTAATTTTTTACTTCAATAGCATCTTGAAAAAAAATCGTATTCGTCGTTAATCGAAACCCGTTTTAATTCGTTATGGACAAGTTACTAACTTATAAGAATGCATAGGGTTACATTTCACCTGTTTCAGTATGAACCATGAATTATTATGGCACACCCTGTATATCCTGATTCCTGATTGGTATAAATCTAGTCTGCGTCACAAAATAAATACATAAATTCAAACATTAAGGGTCTTGTGAAGGAAATAAATTTGTCGAGCTTGTTTTTTTTCTTTATAAATAACACCTGGTAGTGCTAACTTGACAGTAAAGCTACACATTTTAAAGAAGAAGCCAATAACATAAATTAAACGAGGCCAAATTTGATTCAAATCAACTGGAAAACAAGTGCTTTATGAGAAGATAAAAAAAAACAACAACAAAACACTTCCATTATTGAAGAAGTAATTAAGATAAAATCCATTTTAAATGGATGCTAGCTAAAACATTATCAGCATTATCACGATATCTCCTGTTCTTCAGCTACAAATTTTGTTTAAAAAAAAAAATCAGAAGGAACGATTGAATTTTTTCTTGTATTTGATATTTTTTAATGTTATTTGTTTTTTTTTATGCTAAAATAAAAAGCTTTGAAAATATTTTGAAATAGTCGGTTGATGTTCTTTGCTTGTTAACTGTAATTGATTGTTGATAAAATCGAAAATGATAAAAAGACAATTTCATGGACTGTATTTCGTGCCTAAGATCTACATTTCTTGACTGTAAAAAAGGGTAGACAAACCTATTGTCGAGACGCAAAGCAAACACAATGAAGCAACTGTCACAATAAATACGAATTCGATTCTTCATCTTAACGAGAATGAATTAGTATCAATAATAATTTAATTAAACTGGCAATGACGTTACAAACGTTCGACTTGGGGTACAGACCTTACGTCGAATTTATTTCAAAATCATTGAAAAATCACCCCAACCCATTCAATCAATTTTGTTTGAATTTGACTGATAATGTTCTATACAAAAGCTAAGTTCGATTAGCTTCCAATGGACAATTTTAAAAATTTACTTAAGAATGAAAAATCATGACTAGCCAGGCATCCCAGTTTGTTCATCACATTGATTTATTTCATTTCAGTGACTCTGCAGTCTTATTGCGCAAACACAATGACCCCATTTTAAAATTGAGTTTTGAAAGCATAATGAGGCCAATTCTAAATGAAAATTCCTGGGCACATGTTTCTGCGAGAATAAATTCAGCCCTATCACGAATTCCATCGTAATCGGAAACTGGTTACGAATCCAGAAAAAAAACTATCACACCAAAAACATAAATGTTAAAAAAAGAAGTACAAACAAATTGTATGTAAATAAGTCAGTCGTGAAAAGTAGTGAGATCTAAAATTTCGCCAAGTTCTAAGCTTATGAAGTATTAATATCAAATGTTTTAATTTTTTATCGTAAAAACTCCAAAATATGAGAGAAATTTCTTATTTAATGATTACGGACTAAAATTTGGTTAAGTTTTCAAAACCTATTGAGTTGTGATTAATCAGGTGGAAAAAAAGAAAGAAAACTTGCCAAGTAAACTTACCAAATTTTAAAATTCATAATTCTACAACAATCAGAAGTGCTTCATATGATTAGAAACATTTCAGAGAAAGTGGGTTGATGCCACGCCCCTGAATGTTAAATATCAAATTTTCAATTTTTTTCTTTTGCATGAATTGCAAGCCATTTCGCTCTATCAAATATCATCATTCTACAACAATCAGAAAATAATTTTGAGGAAGTGGGCGGATACCACGCCCCTATATGGAAAACCTTAAATTTACGATTTTTTTCTTTGTACACGTTGCAAGCCTTACCGCCCTACCGGATTTCATCACTCCACAACAATTAAGAGTGACCCATATAATTGATAACCATTAACTATTTAAAAAAAAAAAGGGGATGGGTACCACGCCCCTGAATGATAAATCTCAAGTTTTTATTTTTTTTCCCTTTGCACTCATTGTGAGGCCTAGCAGTCTACCAAATTTCATCATTCTACAACAATTAAGTTCTCCATATAATTGAAAGTAATTCTGAGAAAGTGGGCAGATACCACGCCCATTAATTTGAAAATCCCAATTTTCCGGTTTTTTCCTTTGTATACACCGTTGCGCGAATCTAAGGTTTCCGGAAGTGCTCCATAATTTTGATGATCTGTCAGTCAGTGAGTACGTGAGTCAGTCAGTTACGGTTTTTGCGATTTTTGACGTCCTATATCTCAGTAACCACTAATCCTAAGGAATTGAAATTCGGTGAGTCGCCTGTGCTTGGCCAGCTTAGCAAGGGTTTCAAATTTCTGACATTTTAGGTTCCGTAGTTAGAGGGGGGTCGAATATCGCTTGAGTTTGTTCTTGTAAAAAGGAATAGTGCCGAGAACTTGGCTGGGCACTACCGTGCCCTTTGATCACATAATCCATCTAAAAATAAATAAATTTGTTGGCACAACGGCTCATGAAGAACCAGGGCCTAGTGACTTACAACTCTCAACCATTCCTGTGTGCGTGCCTGCAGAAATGGAGGGGACCTACAATTTATTGCCGCATCCGAACGGCTGGTGAGCGGCACTTTTCTATGACAGTAGATACTTTTGGAGGATTTGTCACTTCCTCGCAAGAGGCAGTAGCCCGGAAAAAAACTTAAGGTGGAAGCGGCTGGTATTGAACCCAGACCTCCACATAATTCATCATTAGTGGAAAATCTCATACAAATTTCCGGTACGAGCGGATTTGATTATAGTTTTTTTTTTTCGGGATTCGTAAAGTTCTCAATTACGATGGAATTCGTAGAGTCCTGTATCGCTACCGACCCGGCCTTGATGGAATTTAAAAACTGGACATGCTTCTGTATAGCTCGTCTATTTAAATAGGCTAAGTTCCAAAATGTAAAAAATTAGAAAATGTTTTGATGCGAAGTAATGCCTAAAATTTTCATACGCATCAGCAACGCAAACTTGATGCTTTGTAGAAATATTACATTGCATAAGTCTGACGTTTCGGAATGCAAAAAAAAAAAAAAAATTATATCGAAGCAGCTACAAAATTTTTGGATGCGCAGTAAGTGCGCATCTGATGAATTTTGGAACTCAGCCATGTCATAGACGGCTTTAAAGGCCTTCCACACTATCCCACTGAGTATTAACACATGTCAAAAAGTAGGAAGTAAATCATGTATAATAGTGTGGAGACAAAATATGGAATTTCATCCCACATGACTAAACAGCCGATCTCACACAATTTGACATGTATTTATATAGGAAAATTTTTAGGATTGCTTCTAAAACCATCACACATTCTATCTCACTTGGTTTGAGGTTATGGTGAATTGATTTTTTGGATGCAAGTGTGAAAGCAAAATATGAAAATCGTTTTTTTCACACAAATTTGGCAGTCGTATGTAATTCTATCACACTTTTTTTTTTGACATGTATTAATACTCGATGGGATAGTGTGGAATGGCTATTTAAAATCGATATTGATACCATTTGTTTATCTTTTTTTTTTGTCAAGGATCTGAAAATTTATGAAAATTTGTTTAATTGTGAACTTGCTAAAACTATTAAACGCACCCAACGTTACTGTTGAAGAGTTACAAATATTCATATAATATAGCATTATAAAATTTCAAAAGCTATATTTAGAAGACAATCATATCTATTGTTGGTGCAGTTTGGGGTGGCCCCGGCGCAGTGGAAGTAGTGCTTGACTGCTAACCTGGATGTGTGGGTTCGAGCCCCAGTCTAGGCAGCATTCTTTTCTATATTCCCTCAACTGAACGCCACCCCGACCCCTGGGATTTAATGAGATAATTAAAACCTTATTTCTCAATCCACTGTTCCAACAAAAAATCTATCCTATCCTTCTATTCCTTCTAACATTGCCTAATTTATGAGACCCTAGGTCTTACTGGCATATATATGTTTGTGTTGTGTTGTTGCAGTTGAGTTGTTCAACCAAATCATTTCCAGTTGCTTTAAATAGCTAGACTCTCGACAATTAAGTCGACAGGGCTATCTATCACTTCTGGTGTCAAACTATTTCATTATGAAAGGAAAAACAAATATTCAGTTCCATTTAACTTAAAAAAAGCTAAATATGGTAAATAAAATATTGCAAATCTATATTAATGTATAACAAGTTTACCAATATCAAGTAAGATGGATTACGTTGTTCAAGTTTGTCAGACCTTTTTTAGCTAAAAAAAAAAACAATTATAGGTATCTAGTTATTTTCCCTTTGATCAAGCAGTGCGTAGGAACATTAATGGTTTTATAACCTGTCCAAGTGTCCAATATACAACAAATGCATCGATTTCCTTTAATGGAAAATATTAATTTCTTTGAAAAAAAATCCACATTATTAAAAATCTATAAAAAAAAAAACCAAACAGTTGCTTGGTCGTTTCGTTCTCTTTCCATAATAAAAGCTGAGTCAAAGAAACTTTTAGCATGAGTAACATTATTTATCGACCATGATGCATAAAGGAAACATCCTTTTTCCATCGAGAACATCACATAGAACAAATACAACTTTCAAGAACACGTAGTATACATATATACGTAATATTAGTCATTGTTCCACACGACATCACGGCTATTTTAAGGTCAAATGATTGTAAAATTATTTAAACTGAGGGTTCTAGAATCCTGAACAGTAAGCTTCAGTTTTCAGCAACTTACGAATAGACAGTACCTACTTATATTATTTTCCATATATGTAGATAAATTGATAATATTCCTATCGTCTTCACTTCGGGTGCATCAATTTCTAAAAGTTCAGCTATAAAATAAACACATTACGTGGCAAATTTGGTATATGAATTATTATGATATGATATGCGTTATGAATTTTAAGTAATTGCAAGCGTGATAATAAATTCATTAAGCAAAAATAAAAAAAAACGATTTAAATTATGCAATTATTTCAATTACGTATCGAAATTTTTACTGTCTTTCCATAATCCTTAATACTTCTTTTTAAACTAGTTTGAGTCATGTTATTGTTGAAATAACATATTCACGCTGGCTGCTGCGATTACAGAAGAGATTTTTCAAGAAAAACGTAAAGAACATCTAAATTCGCTACTTCGTAATTGTGAATACTTATTTTTTTTATTTTATGGTGTTTCTTTATTGTTATATGATTTTTAAACAATTAAGCTATAAAGTGTACAAGAGTTGAGTTTAATTGTTTTAACTTTTAAATAACCATCACATCGCTTGGAAATTGTACCTATTTATCTTTTTTTAAATTTCGTGTTTTATATGTATATCTCTTTAATTGTTTCTTATCTATTAAACGAAACATACAATTGAATTTTAACTGATCTTCTTTTATAACTGCGATTATAAAAGAAGGAATTAGTTAGAAATTTAATAAAATATTAATAAGATCTTCTCTTATAAATACATACATTCAAATGCGCGCAAATGTTCAAAGCATAACTAAAACTAACTATCTTTTTGGGATTGGTAATTTAGGCCTCCTGCAATAATGGAAGCATAAGAATACAAGTTTCGTCATGCAGCGGCGATTTCTCTACGCGTAGTAGTCTTCCTGCAGACGAATAGTCTAGCGATAATTTGACTGGCGCTGATTGAAAGGAGAATCCCAAGTTTAGTGCTATGATATGTCCCTAGTTGGGTCTCTTTCTTTAATGCAATATGGAAAAATCGCCAATTTAAAAAGAAAGGTATATTTCGTGGTTTTATGTTAGACTGATTAACAGAACTCAAAACTAAAAATTTGAATTATTCCAAGATTATAAATTTCGGGGTCCATCAAGTATCTGTGCTTGGATATCTACCATGTTTCTGACTTATATACATTACATAATGTATATGTACATATGTATGTTTTGAAATTTTGTATCGGCTCCATGAATATCAAATGATGTTATGCGCGTAGAACCAGAAATTAAAATAAGTATGTTCGAACAATTCCACTTTTTTGTTCGTTCATACTCGATCTTTTTGCTTCTATACTCGCGATTCATATTATTCACGAGTTAAAATACTCACTATTGATATTATTAGTTGAAGCAATTCAAAAAGTAATCTACCGAAAAAACCAATACGAGACTTAATAATTGAAAAGATGTTTATTAAACTAGAACAACATTTTGAGAATGAATGAAAATTGAAATCGTTACATGCCGCCTCCACAGGCCATGAACGATGGCAGGATTATGAACATGTCTACAAAAAATTTAATGGAAGCACAAAAATCCATGTCCATGTCATGAACATGTCGACGAAAACTAATTTTTAAACAAGACATGAGCTCTGTTCAAAGCTTGGCCATGAGATTTGACGTTCCATGTGTGTGAGAGAGGTAGAATTAGTACTGAGAGGAATTTTTGTGTGGTCCTCTTGCTCTGACTTATTAGTGGAATTTTTCGACATAACTATCGACATGACATAAAGTGCCCATTGCGAAAAAACAAGCTGATTGTTGATTGGATTGTGGTTTGGATCTTGGGCATCTGTATGTCCTGTGGAGTTGGCGTGTTACTACGAGAAACTAAAACAACTCATCTCAGTTCTTGCAAAAATGTGAATTTATGCAGAAAAGATTTTAAAAATCGTTGGAGCGGTTTTCTTAAAAAATAATTTTTTATATATAAAATTTCTTGAAATTTTTTAGAAAAATAAATTGGTTCGCCATTTTTAAGAATATAATAATACACAACACACCACAATTTAAATAAAAATTCCTCAATCCGTTTTCAAAAAAATGATTTTTCAAAAAAAAAAAAAAATTGAACTTCTTTTTAAAAATTCAAAAAATATTTTTTTGGAAAATATATGTATGCAGTATTATTTTTACTTAATAGGACCTCCTTAGTAAAAATTTTGATCAAAATCTGTTGAGCGGTTAACGAGATAATCGAAAATCAAAAAAATGGTTCTATGGCAGGTACCGTTAATAACGGTTTTTTGTAATTTTTTTTTTTCATTGAAATGCAGACCTTACCACCACTAGTACCCACAAAAATTTGATGAAAAACAATTCTTAGAGTCGTTTTTGAGATAAATACAATTTTTCAAAACGGTTGTATGGCAAGTACCGTTATTTTTTGAGCTAAAGAAAATATCGATTTCCCCTCTAGGGAATTACCCAAAAAGATTATGCTCCAAGTTTGAAGAAAATCGCTTTAGTGGTTTAGGTTGTAGGCCGAGGTACAGACATACATACAGACAGACGGAATTGCGGGACCCAACTTTTTTCGTGTTCTCTATCATCGTAATGTCAAGTTTGATTGTTATCTCGAGTTCGATTTTTTGCACGCATCCATAACTTGCCCCATAGTACCTACATATATCGCAAGTAAAAAGAAGAAGATGTAGGTAACTATGCAAATGATCAATATGTATGTGCGTTGATTAGGTGCGGTTTTCGGACAATTGTTCTAAAATGGATTACTATTTTGTTTTTATTTAGGAAAACAGAGCTCTTAATATGTTAAAATCCGAAAAAAAAAAACAATTTAAACTCCTTTGCTTCAAAAAACAAATTAAATTTTTGGTAGCCGGCGATATACAACCACCAATGCACACACCGAAGACTTTACCTAGCCCAATACCCATAAACCTCCAAACTCGAATACGCATCTTATACGAGTCGAGTACCTACATCCGAGCACATTGATCGTGAACATTTTGTTCAAAAGCGCTTGACTTAATTCTCTGGTAGGAACACAAAAAGGGATTCACTTTTTATATAGGTATATAGAGAAGATAATATTTTATAAATACATTACAAAAACAGTTTAAAATATTTTTCTTGCAAAGTGTAAAATATATGTATGAATATAAAAATTTAAAAGAAAAAGAAGAACAAAAACTCACCTGCTATTCTTAAAACAGCTCGATCAGCTGGGTCCAATTGCAAAATGCTTAACGGTTTGTCCTTAGCCCATTCGCTAAGGCTCTCCCGATCCATCATAATGTTCGATGTGCTGCTGGTGGATGCATAAATTCTTCTTTTCTTATTTCGATAATATTGCGGTGTGGACGCCGTGATTGAAGGTTAATTGATGTACACTTTTGGGGCCTTCAATAACCTTTCCTTACGTATTAACTACGTATTTTGGGTTGTTTTGGGACGCCACCGCCAATAAGGCGTATAGGTATTTATATTATAGGATATTCTATTTTAAATATTTATGTATATAATTTATTCACACTTTTATAATTATTTTTATTAATTAAATTTAAAAATCACTACCTACTCATATAGCGTTATTAAACATTTTATTAAATTGTATAAGCATGCTCAAGCACTATTGCACACAAACAAAAAAAAAATGCTTTAGGTAAATATGAAAGAAAAATGAATATGTGTGTAGGTATATAGAAGTTTAACAATAAACTTTTCACTGGTAGGTATCCATAGGGGTTTTATTATCATAAATTATGTAGGTATGTTTAGTTTAAAAACAAAAAATATTATGAAAAAAAAGCAGCTATGTGGTATTTTTTTTTATATAGGTATATTTTCAATACTCAATCCCAAATCTTGACTAAAACATCGTCAGGAAAAGAGGGTTCCTATTAATTTGAACTAAAAAAGCCTGAAAGACACTAGGTCTTTTGATTGGCAATCACATCATAGTTTGTGAAAGAGGTTACCTAGTAGGTATAATCACTAGATCTACTCGTCAATGGGGCAGATCAACCCTGTTAAGAAGTTTAAAAAAAGTTCTAACAAAGCCAGAAATAAACAATATTAATAACTGGATTTCCCACACTACCTACTGGATTTCAAACAAAATATTTGCAGATTTGTTGAAGACGAAAAAAATAAAGAGCTAGACCTTAGATACACCTATGTACATATATAGATCTTACTTAAAGGGGATCAACCTGAATTATAGTCTTGCCAGACAAAAATACTGTCTCTATCTTTGATTTAAAATAGTGAAATGGATGAAATATTAAGGCGTATTTATGCTATCATATAAATATGATAGCATAATTGCCAACAAAATATGGCTCAAAACAGTGATTTAAGTGTGAGAGACAATTTTTTAAGTAAAACAAGTACCTAATTTTTCTTTGATTGGGATGGCCAGTCTTAAGAAAGGTAGGTAGGTAGGTACCTTGTTGCCTTTTTGATGCAAACTACATAAATACAATTTTTGTTTTAGCTTTATAATAAATGTTTATGAAATCAAAACCTACAATATTCAACTTTTTCGATTAATCTTTAAAGCAAAATGTTTCTTTACCTAGCTACGTAGGTATCTATCGATACGACCTTGAAAGCAACTTGTTTTCTTTTCAAAACTACCCAAACTAGAAAGAAATATTAAATGACACAACCTCCATCCAAGTGGGTATAGAATCTCCTTTAAAACAACAACAACAAAAACACAAAGAACTTCCTTCAACTTGGCTGACATTGCATAAACAAGAAGACGAAAACAACACACAAGAAGAAGAAAAAAAAGCTCTTAAGACACGCTATAGGTACATTATATACATACCTACGTACATATAGGTAAGTACATACAAACTACCTACATAGGAGGTAAAAAATGTCTTCACTGTCCTGCCATCCTCATCATATTATGTAGGTACATACATATAGACTTGAGAACAAAAGAACAAAGAAACTACCTACCTACAGGGAAGATTCCCGATACGATGCAAATGCAAGTGGGAATTGAGAACTGGGAACTAAAAAAAAACAGAAATCTTACACGATAAATCACACTTTGTGAGATCCGAAAAAGAAAATACAAAGCACCATTCTTGTTGCAAAGAAAAATGTGTAACAAGGTCTGAGAAGATTATTCTTATCAGACAAGAGAGTAATTCATACTCAGCGCAACGCAAATTATTATGTAAATAATTTTTTTTTTATTTGTTTTAAACAAACGAATCTCAGATAAATGTCCCAACTTCGTGACATCAATTATTGCTTTAGAAAAGGAATGTGTTATATGAGGAGGTATAACTATGTACATTATTGTAGGTAGGTATGACTGTTTTGTTTTTTTCTTGGAAGGAAAACATTAAATGACTCAAACTGTGGACAGTGCACGCCTGCACGGATGACAAAATGACGATACCATCAAGATTCTTCTTCCTTCCCTTGTGCAGATCAACACCCCACTTTTTTTCATTTTTTCTCCTCTGTGGAACTTTATGTTTCTCACCATATCGTTCTGCAGTTTTTTTATTCAATTACTTTCACCATGTTGTCAAATTTCGCAGCTTTTTATAAGAGTACATAGAGAAATATGGATTTTGAATCCCTAAAAGAGCAACCTTTCGGCCTGGTGTATCCTGCTAAACTTCATTAATGAAAATTTAATGAAAATGGAACTGATAGTGGCAGTAAATTTTCTATTCAAAAATAAGAATAAACTGAGGAGACAGATCCATCAATTATTTATATCGTATTGAGTCAATCTTAAGTTCTGGAGCCACCTTCATCCCCTTAAAGTTTTTTTTTGCCAATTTTACTATATTGGATTTTTTTTTTCAGTTTTCTGGAGTCTTTTATTTTAAATGTGAATTGAAACAAGTTAATTCCGCCAATGACCAGGATCACTCAATGTTTTTTATGAATCTTTCTTAGTTTTCGCAGATAACTTTTTCAGTTTATCACAAAATATAAGCAAACCTATAATTATGAATAGCTAAACTAGCAGGAAAACTTTAATCACACCTAGCTGTAGGTACCACTTTTTTCTTTTTTTATTTAATTATTTTAACTCGACTCCGACTTTACCTTAAATTGAAACACTCACTATCGTGCTATCATCCTTCTACCGGTCGATATGTATCCGTGTTCTCTCTTTTACCCAAAGGAAAAATCAATAAAGTAAAACAGTGGAACAGTGAAAAACCGGAAAACCCTTCCTGGGAAAATCCAAACCAAAAGTAGAGACGAAGAAGAAAAAAGAATCGACAGTCCTCCTCAGGTAAACCCTAGTGGTTACGAACCACGATAAGGGAACCACTAATCACTTGTTTTCCTTTCTTATCAATGAAAATAAAGAAAGAGCAAACAAAAAACTAAACCTAAAACGTGTACAAACTGCTTATCAGAATAATATAATTACGCTACGATGAGCTGTAAATTTGTATTTATGTAACGCGAACGCAAAACGTTTTTTTTTCGTATCTTCCTGGCACCAAATGCACTCTGCAATTTATTCGATCAAGTCAAAAAAAAAAAAAAAATACCAAGAAGCTGCGCCGCACTACGAATACAAACGAAAAAAGAAAGAAAAAACAAGGAGAAAAAAATTATTTTGCACATTTTTCACTTGTCCAACCCGACATTGTGCTGTTTTTGTTGTTTTGTTTCTTTAAATATAAAACTTTATATTCATTCCATTTTAGTATAATTTTAACTTATAAGAAACAACTGCACTTACTTAATACACTTTTTTCTTATTGGTTTTTTTCTTTTTTTGTTTTATTTCTAATTTCCTTTTTCTCACTAAACATTCAGCGCGACCGCAATCGATTTTTACGAATTTAAAAGATTACGACGACCCAACAAACAACTCAAGATGGATGATTGAATTGAACTGAACTGAATTGCTGCACTGTTATCTTTTCTTTCGGTGTGCTTTTTTTCGTATGAAATAAATACTGGTTAAAGGGAATTATTCTCTGTTTTGAAGGAAAATGCATACAAAATACTGGGTTATTTGTTATAGGACTGTTTCTTTTGAGTGTGGCAGTATTTTCGGTTAGTCCCCTTTCACACAGGGCAACTGAGTTGCCGGCAACAAATAGTTCATAGGCGAGAAGGGCAGGAAGAAAGAGGGGGAAATGAAATCTCCCCGGTCAACAAATTCAGGAAACTTTTTTGACGTTTCTCTTCACACTACGTTTGTGTGCGTTCAACCAAGGTAGTTTAAAAGGAAAAAACAGCAAGTCTCCTCCAACTTTGTATCTGCGTGTGAAAGGTACAGGAGATTGTTAAGGAGATTTAAAGAAAACGTCAAAAAAATCACCAGCAACTAGTATCTTCGTGTGAAAGGGGACTTAGTCCCCTTTCACACAGGGCAACTGAGTTGCCGGCAACAATTAGTTCATTGGTGAGAAGGGCAGGAAGAAAAAGGGGGAAATGAAATCTCCCCGGTCAACAAATTCAGGAGATTTTTTTGACGTTTCTCTTCACACTACGTTTGTGTGCGTTCAACCAAGGTAGTTTAAAAGGAAAATAAAGAAAATCTCCGGGTTTTTGTTGCTTGCGTGTGAAAGGTACAAGAGATTGTTAAGGAGATTTAAAGAAAACGTCAAAAAAATCACCAGCAACTAGTATCTTCGTGTGAAAGGGGACTAAGAGGTTTGCAATGGCCGCGTTCGGGGGGTACTTAGGCCCAATTCACACAGAACTGGCTTATGGTTTTGGTATGATTCTGGCGTGGTGCATACATATGCCACGTTGTGGAATTTGCATGTTCTCTTATGGGACAATACACACACAGATGACGAGGCGAGGGTATGGTGCGACATGTCATCGCCACGCCATATTGAAAACTCGAGTGGCCTACGTGAACCGGCACGCCATATTGAAATCACTTGAAGATTGAACATGAGACTACTACTTTATTTGTTTAGAAGTATTTTTATCACTTTATTTGTGTTAAACAAATCTATAAAAATCACAACGATTAGGAAAATTTTCCAAATACTAAAAAAAGCACTCATTTGCATCAATTCTCATTAATTCACTTTGTGTTTTCAATTCATTTGCGTTTACATTGTTCAACTTTTCCAGTTCCGATCACTTTTTCCTGGGTGAGCAGGGTAAGAAGTAAGGGTGATGGAAGAAATCGGTTGTTCCGCAAAACTCATACGATTTTTCCAGCCTATTTTGGTTCTCTTTCACCTCTTTTCCAGTTTCTTGTCTGTGTTTAGTATACATGTGTCGTTTATTTGATGGTGTAAGTAAATCTTAATGAAAAATGAAGAGGACGGCAATAAGACCGAAGAGTGCAACGACAGAAATTTAATTGAAAAAATCCGACCATATGAACATTTCACCCGATTTCTGGAAAAAACTAGCCATGGCGTGATGGTTAGTCTGGATTTACATTGTTCAACTTTTCCCATAAGTTTTTTTTCCAGAAATCGGGTGAAATGTTCATATGGTCCGATTTTTCCAATGAGAATTTCTGTCGTTGCACTCTTCGGTCTTATTGCTGTCCTCTTCATTTTTCAGTAGGATTTACTCACACCATCAAATAAACGACACATGTATACTAAACACACACAAGAAACTGGAAAGGAGGTGAAAGAGAACCAAAATAGGCTGGAAAAATCGGATGAGTTTTGCGGAACAACCGATTTCCTCCATCCCCCTCACTTCTTACCCTGCTCACCCAGGAACAAGTGATCGGAACTGGAAAAGTTGAACAATGTAAATGCAAACTTAGTGCGATGGACTGTCATGGGAAAAGTTGAACAATGTAAATCCAGACTCAGTTGCTCAATGTTAAAAGGGGACATTGGGAAGATTGAGGCCGGTATGACAGGAGTTTGTGGGTAAGAGCGAGGTGTCTCGTCAGGCGCAAACAAAATATAAAAAACGAACTAATGAGTCTCATCTATCGTTGCTTTTATGTGCGAAATTTCAAAATTTTTAATGCACCTCAAAGTTTATAATCTAACAGCGCTTACACGCTCCACAATGACTCTTATAATTTATGCATATCATAAATTTAAGGTGATTATTTGGAAAGAATACACTCGTTCTGCGTTAATTAACTTGAAAAATAAACTTTATAACAAAGCCGAACTTATTCACTCAACCGTTCTAAAGTTGTGCCTATTGATGATATTTTTTTGACCAAGTTGTTCAAATTATTACAGGTGTTTGAGAATTTATAAAATTTGCTCCTTCTGCACCGAAACAGGAAAACATTTTATAAATTCTCAAACACCTGTAATAAATTAAGTTTGTACCTAGTGGATATCGACATAAATAAATAATTTTCACGTGATACTTTTCAAACTCATTTTTGGATAGTGTTTCTTACTGGAAAACTTATAAAAATGTGCAAAAAACTTAAACTTTGGTTTAAAAAAAATTCGTGTATATTCTTTTTCACAAAACAACTGCCCTAGCGGGAAAAAAAAATTTACTTTTTTAATTTTGCAATAAGTGTCCAATGTAGTTAGGCTTTATGATCAGGGATTGTTTATGTACAAAAAACATCGCACCGCAAAGGAAAATAATAAACACCCTGTATTAACCATTGTGCAATAAAATCAAACAGATTTAACTGTTCTGTCAAATAAATTGAAAGCGTTTAAAACAAAAAATTCCTTTTCTTCTCTATCTCTCGCTCTCTCTGCCCGAACTAATAAAATATATATTTTTTGTTTAGTTTAAAATGAATAGGAACTAATCAATCAATCGTCGATGTCTAATCAATAAACACCATTCAATTCTATTAAAACAACTCATAGCTGATAAGTATTTGTGTCAATTTAGTTAATGAAAACAAAATAATAATAAAAATCTATTGCTGGTGTCTACAACGAAAGTGAATCAGAAAATTAAGCGAATCGAAAAAAGAAAAAAAAAAACGTCTCCAGCATCCAGAACAGTAAAGTGTATTTTCTCCTCTACTTCTACTCCATGGCTTGAACAAAAAGATCAAATCAAAAGTACTTGTATGTATTAAGTTTAATTGGAAAGATAATTTATGATTACTGATGGGCTGTTTCTGTTTTCATTTTCAATCAGTCAAGGGAGCGTTGTGAGCATATCTTCTTTCTGGATTCTGGCACTTACACTTGCACCCACCAAAAAGAAAAGACAAAAAAACATTTATTATACTTTTTTTGCAGCTGGAGAAATCTGTGTTATGTTAATTGATAGAATCACTAATTAACTCTGAAATCAATATTCAATAGAAAAAACTGAAATAAAATAAACCAAATATGCACTTCTCAATTCCGGACACACAGGAATTCTTCAACGACACAACTGGTTCCACCTACACGGTAAGTAAATCCTCTACCCACTGCAACCATGTTTCACTATGCAAATCTTTCACAGGGTTTTAATATTCACATAAATGGCAGCTTCCATTGCTGCTTGCGATTCAAACAACTGCACAGCCTTCACGAGCAACTCAAACGGTCATTAGCCGCGTCCAGCACTCCCAATGCTACTCTTCCCTCATTCCCCCCAAAGAAGTTGCTTCCCCTGACAAACAATCAAATCGAAGCACGAAGAATAGCTCTTGAACATTATGTGCAGATTGTCGGGCAGGACCCGGTCATATCAAAATCCGAGCTGCTGCGAACGTTTCTTTTGAGCGCACAGCAAGAATCTTCGTCCATTGATACTAGGGAAACAACAATCGATGTGCATTTAATGAATGGATTTCGAATATCTGTGAACTGCTACACAAACGATTACTCACTCAAGGTGCTTTCCAAGGCGTGCCAAAATATAGACTTGCCATGTAGCTATATTAATTACTTTTCGTTGTTTTTGATGCGGAAAGATAACGACGGGGGCGTCATTCTGATTAGGAAATTGATGGACTTTGAATCACCTTACATATCACAACGGATAGCTGAGGATTGCCAAATTGTCATAAGAAAGAGGTAACATTTATGTTTTTTTTTGTTTGTATTTTGCTACAAACTATGTAGGTAGGTAATAATCACGCAACTGGAAATGTATCAAAAATTTGATTAAAATCAATTAATAATATTGGGTTAGGGCGAAAACCATCTGCTGATTTTTGGTGTGAAAAGAATCTAAAAACAAGAGAAGAGATTAATGTTACAAGTTACCTTGATCAAGGTGATGACGAACACGTTTGTTTGCCAATTGCAAACAAGTAAAAAATCTTTGTTTTCGAAGTAATCTGTCAAAAAACAGAGGTATCTCTAATAACGTTTACAACCAAGATGTTGAGATGAGATAAATATTTCAAATGGTTTTTTTGAACTTGATCAAATCGAGAAATTAAAGATTAACTGTTACCATCCGAGTTAAGTAGATCGATCCGCATGAATTTTCTTCTGAAAACTGCTTCTTTAGTTTACTATAAATAAATGTATGTTTAGAGGTTTCACTCTCCACGATGGAAGACCATCGTAAACTTCTTGAACATCGTAAACTTTGGAAAGTTGACATTTGTAATTATATTTCTACTTTTTTGTTGCTTGATTTTGTATTTTATATTTTGATTTTACATCCGAGTTCAATTTCTTTAACTGCTCTCTTGAAGTCTGTTTCAATTAAATCGAATTAAACTTGACAAGGTTTAAACCTATTTTTATTTCCGGGTATAAAATGAGTGAATATGATGAGCTTGGGTTTGACATTTGGATTTAAGTTACTTTAAACCCAGATGCATATTTAAAACCGGATTTAATTCACTGAATAATATGGCTGTTAATGTTATTATTTTGAATAATTTCGAATTGAAAAAATGTCGAAGCAAATTAAAGGGAAATGTGTTTTTGAACGCTATATTTTTTTGTAAATTGCAATTTGCCATACACATGCATGGTATTTTACCACTTTTTAAAATCGAAGCCGGATTTGCTACACCAAATCTCTTAAAAAGAGAAATATGAGACCCAGCAAAGTGCTGCCGATGCGAGTGACAATGACATCGAAGATGACGACGCGACGGTGGAACAATATTGATCGATTGATTAACAAAACATTTTTAAAAGATTAATTACTTTCTGCTAAATGCAGAACATATCAAAACAAATATTTCTCTAAAAATAAAATCTTAAACTAAAAGATGATTTGTGGTGGAAATTTCTTAATTTTGTAGATATCCTTTTTTTATCCTTTTTTTCTGATTCCGATATCCCGCGAAATCTCTTGGCGGGTTTGTCCTTTTTTTTCAGAAAAAAAGATATCAGCATTAGTTATACTGTATGACAATTTCGTGAATATTTGAATAGGGGGAGAGTCCCCTTATCGTTCCCCAAATCAAATAAAGTGACAAGTTTCCTGGTTGAAGTGTATAACTTAGGATAATGGATATTTGCAAGGCTTAGATATTAACATCCTGAAGAAAATAAGTTGCCTTCGCACGTGAAGTCAGGTACGTTGCTGATGCGAAACAAAAAACTCGAAAAAAAAATGACAACGAAATCCTTCACTTTTTGGTTTTGCTGTTTGAGGATTTAAATTGAGTAGATTATTTGGGGAGGTCCGCATTTTTTTCACAAAGAATTAATTGCCCGGAGCATTCATTGTCTGCGAAAAAATTAAATTTGAGCTTTATTCGTGTTTTTATTTGTTTTTTCTTTCATTACAATATGTTTTTTTGTGCGTTAGTTTTTTGTTTATGCATTTAGTGACACTTTCAGTGGGATTTTTCAGCTGTGGTTTTCGTTAGCATTTCGCTTGGAGACTACAGAAAAATTTCACATCAGCAGCGTACAGGGCTTACAGAATCAGCCTAATTCTAAATGGAAATTCCCGGGGAAATGTTTCGGAATAGGAGTATTTTACACCCGAAAGAATGCGTCTCCCGGGGATTTTTTTTCCCGGGGAATATTTAGAATTGGGTTGAATATGTATTTTTAATAGACATTTTTCTGAAAAATTTCAGAATTTTGAAAAAGAAATGTACGTTATATAAGTTATAATGGATGGTATAAGTTGCTTTTGCTAGTTAAACATAGTGTAATAATTAAATAAATGTGGATAGACATATTTCGAGAACCAGACCTCGCTCGCAGAAGATTTAGATTTTTTATAAGTTCTGTTAGATATTAAAACGAGCTTTATTTTAATGTACATAAATATATCTCCATGGGTTTTCGGAACATTGTTTAAATTCATTTTTTTGTCAATTTTCTTTTTTTGAAATACAAAAATAACACTGTCAAGATTGATCAAAATCTTTACAAAACTGAATAGGAAGGTTCGTTTGAAGGGTGAAGTTACTGTCAGCTTTATCAGGTTTTTTTTCCGCCTGAAAGTTTGTATTACAGCCCTATTCTGCTAAACATTCACGTGAAAGTTTGTATTCTGCTATCCGTCGAAGGGAAATAATTGCTCCAAATTATGTATAAATTTCGATAAAAGCAGGATTTAAACAATTGAATTCTCTTAGGAATTTCAAAACTAAATATCAGTTAAGATTTGCACTATGAAGATTGAAGATCTAATAAATAATTTAAGGCAAATTGAATGAAACTTTCACGTGAATCGAAAGTTTTGATCGGATCGAATAGCAGAATAGGGCTGTTATTCTACTCTTCGAAGGGAAAATTTTAATCCGGGTTGGTTGAAAGTTGGAATCTTTATTGACCAAAATCGTAACTAAAAATCATAAAAAAAGCGAAACAACTAGATTTTAAATTTTACCAAGCACGTATGCATTTCGATTCTCAGAGACTTAACCCTTATCACCGGGCGACAATTCAAAACAAAATATAGAGATATTAGGTACAAAGAGATCTCAATTTTCTTCAAGCTAGATATTTATAACAAGAACAATCTTTAGGTCAAAAAATTTTAGTATTTTTGACATGGATTACATGTCTTTCTCGGACGGTTGGTTGTGATGTAGCAAAAAAGGGACCGTCACGAAAACATGAACCGCTCGCGCCCTACTGCTAAGTGACTGTTTGCACTACAGACATCCTACATATACCAATCGATAGATAAAGATTGCGCAAAGATTATAGAGAAATTGTTTTATAGCTATCGCCTCATAATTTCAGGTGATGAGTCATCGCGTTTGGGGTAAATTGCAGCTAAATTAGGAGTACTCAAATTAATTTGAGCTTAATTTCTTCGGATATATAAGTGCCACTGACGTCATTGATATCTCATTCGAAAGGGTTTGAAAAAGGGCATCCCTACGCGTATTTGCCATATCGTTAATTCACGTTATAGCACATAAGAATTGTAATCCAGTTCGGTAGGTGCCACAAGGGCGATCTACCAAGGGTATTTTTTTTTATTTATTTCAAACCGCAGTGTTAGTAGATTTTTCATAATACCTAAATTGAATTAATATCGTTTTCAGCTATTGGGATCCATGCTATGATATACAACTGATGCAAGATAAAATTGCTTTAAACTTACTTTTTATACAAACCATAAGTGATATTGAACGAGACTGGATTATTGTTGGCCCTGACGTCAAAAAAGAACTCCGAAATCTACAAGAGCGTGGCAACAAAAAAGAAGTGAATTTTTTAAATAAGAATAAAACAACTAAAAACACAAAAAATAAACAAATATATACATATTTTCAGTACATCGAAATAGCAAGAAATCTTCCATCATACGGATGTGTGCAGTTTTCCAGTGCTATAGTTGACTATCCCGAACCCAATAATATAGCAGTAATAACAGTTGGCAATCGAGAACTAAGTATTCGATCTCATTTAGGTCAAAAAATCCATGAAACCAAATTCCGTGTTACACGAATGCGCTGCTGGCGAGTAACAACTATTCACAATGTAAATAAAATATATTGCTTGAACCCACTTAAAAATTAAATTCTTATCAATTTATAATTTGTAGAATGAAGAAGAAAATACTTCATCGTTAGATAACTCAGCACAAAGTCTCGAATTATCTTTCGAGTATCTCATGTCCAAAAATTGCCTAAAATGGATAACAATTGCAAGTGATCAAGCAATGCTTATATCCGTTTGCCTGCAAGGCATGGTAGACGAACTCATTCATCAGAAAGATGGAAATCAATATATTTATAAAGTAAATTTGAGATTGGTATTTTAGTCAATTGAATGCAACCTTAAAACTTTATTTAAATGTAATTTCAGTCCGACAGTGTGCCGTACCAACCAATGTGCTATATACGAAGAGATGGCAGCTCAGCAAATCAAATTTGTGATTCTAGCTCTTCAGACACACTCTCCAGCTTGGTATGTTAATAAATATTTTTGAAAAATCTAAAGAATTTCTATTTATACAAATACTCGTCTGCAGAATAACGACATCGATATGCCGATTCAATCGCAATCAAATTTCCTATCGATGCGACGAAAGATTAAAAATAAAATGTCTACAACGGTGTTCTTCCGCAATGGTCGCGAATCAGTGCACAATGAAGCATTCGAGGGTATCGGCGATGATGATCTTTAAAGCAATAAGAAGTGCAAAGTATATATAAAGGGTATCCTCCCATAACGACGACATTGATATGAAGAAGGTGACGATTACCGAAAAGAGCCATACAAACAGAAAAAAAAAAAAAATACTGAGGGAAATTTTTAATATTACTTTTATTATTGTTATTAATATAATCAATGGAAAATTATATATATATAATAAGTATATACAAACATGCAATGTTTAAAGTACATTTTGTTACATTATTTCTTCACATTATAAAATATAAATACTTTTTTCTAATCTACTAGATGATTTACAGAGCAAAAAAAAAAAAAAATAATATTAAACAAAAGTATAACAAGTATTTTATATAAATAACAGCAGTATGCATCTTAAAAATGACGAGAGGAACAGACAGAAGAGGAATAAGAAAGCAAGAAAATGAAAAAATGTGAAAAAATACTTGGAATTTGTAAAGTGGAAACCCTGCGATTCAAAAAGGAGTAGCACAGTAAATGGTATAGAATGAAAAATTAGCTGGCTTGTGTTACATCACAAAACGAGGCTACTTTTATTTATGAATGAATCACAACTGCATCTATTTTTTTTTTTTTTTGAAATACTTTTCGCTTAGAGTTTCGTCTCATGCCTGCAATATGGCAAATGAGTTGCTGTGCTCTTCGATAGAGCATAAGTTCTTACTCGAGGCCGATTTGAAAACTGACTAAAATGCCCAACATCACTAACTCCACTGATTAAATCTAAATTATTTACAGCTATTGATGGCCCATCATTGAGTGGTGATGCAGTATTACTATTACTACTTCCAATTTGAAGTGTTTTCTTGGCAATAATAGGTTGTGGCGGCACTTGGTGATGTTGAATGGGAGCTGCTGTGCTGGTGGAAGTTAATATTCGATTTTGACTACGATTATGGCCATTGTGAATGTGGAAGTTATTCGAGGCTATTCTTGAATTTGGAGGAGGAATTGCTTTGCATTGCGAGTCATCCGAATGAGAGTTGCCTTCGGATTCATTCTCATCGCCACTATCAACGTCACCTGTTCCAACAATATAGAACAAAATAAAAAACCAAAAAGATGATATAAAAACTCTCCCTTCAACAGAAACTTTTTAAATCTAGATTATAATGTCCATCAGATAGATTCTGTGATATAGTAGTGAGTGAATATGTAATTTAATAAATATCTTACCGTCACTGCTATTTGTGCTTGTTATGAAAGTTTCTGTTTTTATAATTTTTCTCGGTTTATTTCTACGATAGTATTTGAATTCTCTGGGAAGGGTATACGAACGAGGAAGTGATACCTTAAATTAAAATGATTCCTTCTAAATCGGTTCATTGAAAAGATAAAAATTAAAGAAACTTACCTGACTGTCTATGTCGGATGAAGCTCTATGTCCGATTGGTTCATTTAGACCAAGTACACTATCATCTGCTGCTGATACATCTAGATTTTCGTCTCCACTGCTTACTCTATCTGGATTATGATGTGACCTTCAGTTAGACATTTTGTAAAGAAAATATTCGTTAGTTTGAAAATCATTACTATTTTTAGTTTTGTTTTACCTATATGGATGTTCTCTTCCAACCCAATCGTAGTACACCCTTGAATTGTCAAGATAATGAGGTGCTAGGAGAACTTCTGGCGTCTTCGCCCTTTGATATTGACGCTGAGAGAATTTAGATAGAAAATCAGCGGCAGATACTTTTTGCGGTGATTGGTGTTGCTGCTGCTGCTTCTGCTGTTGTTGTGGAATTGTAATCGACGGTGTTGGAGGTGTTGACCGACTATCCAGTTTCGATCTTGGTGGTGGCAGAACATTATAAGGAAAAGGCAATCCTCCTTCTAAACCACCTTTGGGGTTCTCAGCAGTGTTACTGCTATACGTTCCTGAAATTTGTCTTGGATGATTAATTTCGTGGAAAATATTCTGTCGATTTAAATGGTCAAAATTCGCATTGGAATTTCCATGTTGATTGCTACAATAATTTTCAAAGAGTATCGGATTCAAAGGTACATTGTGGGGAATCTTAGTTCTTGCATGCACTGCATGTCGCGTGAGTGAATTACTTTCGGCTGCTGAGAGCTGTGATGACGAGGGAATCGATGAGGCAACTGGTTTTGGCAGTGGAGATTGTTGTTCCAAAGCTGGGATATTTATACCACTCAGGCCAAACGAAGAATACAACTCATCGGCACAATATTTATTCAAATTATTCATCTCATCAAAATCACTGAAGCTTTTTTCCAACATTCCCGGATTAGCAGAACACCATTCCATGGCATCAAGTAAATTTGTATGTTTTTTTGTTCTTGGAATTGGCTGTCGGGGCAATGAAGTCCGTCCATCATCACCAGAACTTAAAGTGTTTGTTGTTGGACCGCCAAGTTTGCCTTGTTTGATTTCTTCTTCGATTATTTTCAATTCGGCAAGTTGCTTTTGTTTTTTCTCTTGAAGTTTTTGATGGATATTTACACGTGAACCAGCACTACTACCTTCGTTTTCACTTGAACCAGCTTGCGATCGTGATAATGGTCTTCGCCAGAAAGGCATTGCCATCGTTCCATTTGTTATAATTGAGCTTACTGAGCCAAGTTGTGGAGTGTAGCGTAAATTCGGTGGTGGAATGAATGTTGTTGGTTTCTTTTTCTTTCTTTTTGTTGCAGCGCTTAAAAAATAATGAGAGAAAATAAATTATGTATATTTCCCGATGAAAACTGCTCTCTAGAGAAACTTACTTTCCAACTGGATTTGTGAACCGACAATTGAAGACTCCAGCAATAGCAGGTTGACCATTCGCACCATCTACTTTACCGGCACCTTTACGATTGTTATTGCTTTTGAATTCGTTTTCGTTGCAAGGATAACGACCTCCTGATTCCCAATTCAAACGTCGAACATGAAAGAATCTGAATGATAATTATAAAAACTGTTATTAAATTACTCTTGTGGTAAATAAAACAAATCGATAATACCTGTAATATAGAAGCATGAAGAAAATTCCAATAACAAATGTTCCCAGAATGAGCAATGGTGTCACATGCCACTGCTCGGTTCTTCTCTCCCAAATTCCGGCCAACCAAAGTGACACCAACAGAGCATTCTCAAGGAACATCACAATATAGAAGGTAAACATTTTCTGTCTGTGGTTTACTTCTTGTAGATTAATATATGCGAATATATAAACGAAAGCTATCAAGGCTGAAAGTAAGGTTTTGCGAACTTTAGAAATCCTTTCGCCATGGAAAACATTTTTCGGTGAAATCAGCCACAAAAGCATTGAAAACCAATGCAATATGATCACCAGGAACACCCAATATTTATACACCGAAGCATAGACTGTGAGAGATGCTATTCGTGATGTTACAGTTCCTAAGCGCCATATGAATTGAAAAATAACTCCCAGCCATGTAAGGACCAAACGATGGACTTTTTGTAAACGAACATTCTTGCTAAAACTGGCAAGGGCCCAACAAACGCTGAACAATGACAAAGAAGCGGATACAACATTGAGGTCCTTGAACGTTTTTTCAGTTTGTTGTTGAGCTAAGCTGGACTGTTGAGTTATAGTCAGCCCTGGTGAGTAAGTCTTTCCACTTAATGTTTTCAATTTCACTTCAGATCCTTCCGAAAGAAACTTGCTATCACTTTGGATTGTTATGAGCAGGTACAGTTGCAGGAGAAGCATAGGAGCAGCTTCACAAAAACCATGAACTAAACGAAGCATACATAGATCGCGAACTTCATGTTTGACACGTCTCAAGTTCACTGGAACGAATAGTTTTGCATATCGCCAAAGAACTCCACATTGTATAGCATGGACGGCGATGATTGAATACGTCTTAAGCCGCATTGCTTTCGAATCTCCACACTCCCCGAAGACATCTTTCTTTTCCGGGACTGCCAACTCGCCATTCTCATTCGCCTGAGCTGCAATTGCTGCTGAATCAGCTCTCTTACGCTTTAGATTGTTCCAATACCATCGAAATGATACAATTTGAGACACAATCAAGGATAACAAAACCAGAGATATCACTATGGTGAAGTAGCCAACCCGACCACGTTCCAGGAGGGCATATCCAAGTACTACATCAAAAACAACATCACAAAAGTATCCAGCTAATGATATTACATTGAAAAGGACATCACAAAGTGGTAAGAATTCAGACATTTTCTTTTGTCTCGTCAATTTATTTTTAGTTTTATATTTAAATTAAACAAAATCAGTCTCAGAGTCTCTCTCTCTTTTTATTGTTATAACTGAGGAGAAGATGATGGGAGTCTTAAATGTAAGATAATCCCACATGATTCACAAGTATAATGGATTCCGAAATAGTTCTTCGGTGACCCATTCTATATTTTCATTTTATTTTGTAAAATCGAGTTCGTACCTTGTTGAACTCTTTTGTTTAGGATTTTGTACGCAAAGATTATTTGCTTTTCGAGATTTCTCAAGATTTATACTATATAGCTAGAAGGTAACACGAGGAAATTGTTACATTGGAATGCGATCTTCAGTGAAAATTTGTTGGACTTTTTTCTTGTTATTGTGGTGCCAATGCTGATGTGTGTGGGTTTTATTGATAGTGGTGGCCAAAAAAACTTAAATGGACCCAATGGAATTTGCTCATTTTATCGTAGATTAAATAATAATTTGACTCAATTATTAACTCAATTCGATAGCGGGTTTATTGAGTTGATCGAATAACATAAATTGAATATTATTTTATAAAAATTTCCACTTGTATGATTAAAAATAAAATTGCATCTGACACTTTGCGACACACTCGAATCGAAGAATGGTAAACTGCTGCTGCATAAATGGTACATAAGTGCAGGTATGTATTCGGTTTCACATTCCTTAGGAGCGCTTCACATCGCCGCTAAATGGTTGCATTCAGACAGTGACAAGTGAAATATTGATGATCATTTTTTGTAAGTTCAACAATTTTATTGATCATTTAGCTAAGAAGGGTGACACCACCGAGTATGTTTTATATTAAAAAACTGGTTTTACTAGAATTTTTCTTAAGTTCTGATTAGTGAGAAAGCGAACTTTTATTACTGATCGTTTTTTTTTTTATAAATACTCATTACTCATTTTTACTTGCGATATATGGGTACTATATGTCAAGTTTTGGATTCGAAAAAAAAAATTGAAGTCGAGATAACAATCAAACTTGACATTACAATGATAGGGAAGGCGAAAAAAGTGGGTCTCGCAATTGTGTCCGTCTGTCTGTCTGTCTGTGGACTCGCCTACAGCCTAAGCCTATGGGCCGATTTTAATTAAACTTGGTACAAAGTGTTTGTTTTCGGAACATTACCCCGACACGTTTTTTTCCTTTTATTTTTAGGACCAAAAATAACGGTACCTGCCATATAATTTTTTTTTAGCATTTTTGGAAAATCTTATTTTTCTCAAAAATGGCTCGACAGATTTTTCTAAAAAAAAAACCAATAAATTTTATTAGGTATATGCATATGCATCTTCTGAAAAATTTTAATAGTTGTGTGTACCAAAATTTTCCAAAAACTTTTTTTTTTGGATTTTCAAAAAAAGTTTCAAATTTTTTTTTTTGAAAACCAAATATTTCGAAAACGACTTGGTTGATTTTTATGAAACTTGGTAACAAGGGGTTTTTAAAAATTATCTAAAATATACAAAAAAAAATTCTTATAGTCAAAATTAACGGTACCTTCCATATGAATGTTAAAAAACCATTACAGAAAATATAAATTTTCTCGAAAACGACTTCTACGATTTTGATTAAAATTGTTCTAAATACTAACATTAGTATGGTCTACGATCTACCAAAAACAAAATTTACAGTTAACCATTATTAACAGTACCTCTCATAGAACCATTTTCTTTGTTTTGGACTCTCAATATGTGTGTAACCGATTTAAATTAAATTTTTTATACAAGAGTTTCTCAAAAGTTGAAATCATACTGCATATCAAAATTAAAAAAAAAAAAAACAAATTTTGGATTTAAAAAAAAAAATTCAAATTTTTTTTTTTGAAAATTCAATATTTCAAAAACGGATAGATAATTTCTTTCGAAATTTAATTTTTAATTTAACATAAATAAATACTAAAAAATTGTGTACCAATTTTTGTTCTTAAATTTTTTTACAAAATTTTATATATAAAAAATTAATTTAAAAAAAAAAACCGCTCCTACGATTTTAATTTTTTTTTTTCTGCAAAACTAAGATTAGTTAAAGAAATCAGATAGTGTACTTGTTTTAGCTCTCAAAACAATCTAAGAAGACTTTTTTAATAAATTTATTTCGAATTATGTTGATTTTTAATAATTTTTCAATTTAAGCTCTATAATTTAAAATATTAGTTTTAAACTTAAGGCTCCCATAAAAAAATTATTTACTTTCGAAAGAACTTTTACTACAAGAGCAAGTTTGTGCGATCAAGTCGTGCGTTTTATTTTTTAATGCAAAACATTTTCAAATATTATTTTACATTTCATTACAATTTTATTTTTAAGAATAATCAGCCATATGATAAGTTTTCGTCAAAACAACATTTCACACGGAAAATGTTTTCGCCTATTGTGAGTTCCAGCCGTAAAATATTTCATTTTCCGAAAATTTCCCTTATTGTGAACATTAATTTCAGACTGAATGTAATGCCATCGACAGCTTAAATTTTCACCTATTTTCAGGAGGCGAAGGCGACCATGAAGCAATAAGGCGCAAAACGTAAATTTTGTTCGGGTAGAAACTCACAAGTATAGTTTTTTTTTTTTGGACTGATACTTAACTCTTGTGAGGAAATGAAAAGAGTATCTTCTTAGCCGTTCGGATTCGGCAAAAAATTATAGGCCTGTTCTCGCCTCAAAAAACGCACACGGGTTGAGAGTCATAATGAAAGTACAATCAAATGAACAGTAGCGTAACGGAGGCAAGGCTGGCACAAAAGTATCTTTGTGTTTTCCGCTTTAAGTCACTTTGTCTTTGGTCCCCTTTTTCAAGAGCTGTTGCGCCACCAAATTATTTTTCTGAAATTTATTTTAAGATAAATCTTTTCGTTGTCTTAGAAGTAATATGTATTTAGGGGTTTTTCTTTTTCAGCTTTTTTACTCCCCAAAGCTGCAAATTTTTACAAATTGAAGATAAATTAAAAAAACTTTAGGGCCGCCCGACACAGACTAAAAAAACACCTTTGTCTACGGTTCCAACCAGTTATTCACATACATATGTATTTTGTATGTATACATATAAGTAGGTAAATAATGCAGGTATAGATATATGTAATTCGTTTTTTATTTAATTTATTTCTACAAGAAAATTTCTTTAAAATTTCATTTTCCTTCTTTTTATCAAAGCAAAATATCTCATTATATGTTCGGTATCGATGGTCTCTGTAATTACCTGCTCTATAGCCATGATACCCATGAGGGGCGGTTGCTTCCCCCCCTAATAAATTTTACTTGCCTAAATTTTTTTTGTTGAGTAATGAGTAATATTAATTTTAAAAACTATCTTTGATGTTAAAATTTTTCTTTAAACATAGCGTTCGTCATTACAAACAAAACGTTTCAATACTTTCTTCAAAATTAACAAAAAATACAAATTTTTTGTAGTTTTCTGTACTAACTAGCTACTATTATATACACTACGGGACCAATTTTTTTTCATCAGACACCACCTAAATGAAAAGATTATATCCTACAAAAAATTTATTTACAAACAAACTCTGTCATTAACCTGTGCATGTGCATCTTACATAAAAAAAAAAGAAATAATTTTGAAAATATTTTCTATAGATATTTTTTCATCCATATGATTTGAATAATGTTTTTTCAAAAGGATGAAAATTAGCGATATCTGCAATATTGTTCAGGAGGAATAATACGTAAAACTTCATAAATTCCGTAAAAATGTGTATGGGAAGATTATGACTTTAGAGGCACCATACGAATTAATGAGCTCGGCCAAGTTTTTGATTTTAGTCCATAAATTTATTGTAGGGCATACACTTTTTATAGAGGGGGTCTCTGATCAAAGCAAATAATGAGTTTAGGAAATAACGGACACCCTAATATGCATGCACAAGATATAAAAATTTACCTTTTCAGTCAGAATAATAAAACGGAGTTTTTTATAAACACTGAATATTATATTATATACCTTACGAGGGTTGCCAAAATTCTGCTTTTCAAAATTTTGCTTTAAAAATTCAGCTTATTTTCAATATTTTTAATAAAATTCTGCAAATAATAATAAAAAAAAAAAGTTTTGAAAAATTAAAATTTAAATTTTTTTGTTTTTATTTGCAGAATTATGTAAAATATTGTCTTACAATTTTAAAAATAATATTATATATTTGTTAATAGAAATAATGTTGTTTTTTATTTTTTTTTGTTATCGTCGCTTAAGTTTTTTTTAAATCACAATAAGAAAAGCCCTTATTTACTTTCAAAGCTGGATAGCAGATAGAATGGAGAGAACATAAAAAAAAAATATAAAAATAGACCTAAGGCGCTAAGCTAAGGCCAAATAAGATTTCTTAAGAAAATATCTAAACATATCCTTTAGTTTTTTTTCACTAATTGTTAAAGGTTATTTGTACCGACTGATATCTTATTTAAAAAAAATAAAATGAAATTTGAGTTTGCCCCCCCCTAATCGAAATCCTGCGTACGCCCTTGATAGCCGGCATTACTTATTGCCATTGGAAGGAAGAGACGAAGCATTATTGTTACTTTAGGCAGACTAACTTCAAGTCTAAACGATAAAATTTATTCTAAAAGTTCGAGTGAGCTTATAATGCTAGTTCATTTATTTTGCCTGTAGAAGATATAATTGCTCTTATCCGTACGCGTTCGATCTCAAATTCTTCCTTATCAGTGTCATCCTCATGAGTTGCAAGATCTAAATAAATTATTTTCGTAGTTTATGTCTAAGGCCCAAGGCCCAATTCACACAGAACTGACATAATGGCTTTGATGTGATTCTGACGTAGTGGATACATATGCTACGTTGTGGAATCTGCATGTTTAAGAGTTTGGTCAGGGTGAGAAAGTCGAACTTTGTCGCCAGATTTCGTAGCTGCTGAAATCTTTGTGTATTTCAGCACTGGCCCCTGTCTATGGAAGCAAATAATTTTCGTGGCAGTTCATTTTCATAGGATATATGGCAGCATCTATGTATATTTCGTTCACCAAAAATACATGCTTCGTTTTTATTTTCGTGAGTGAGAAGGTATCCCTTGAAATAGATTTTTTTTGTTCAATGGTATAACTAATGTCAAATTCCTTTAAAAAAAAAACTCGAGTTAGAATTCTTTTTTTAACGCCTTTTTGTCCTTAGACGAGAGCTTGAAGTTTTATCTTTTATGTATGTAATTTCATACTAAGGTGCAGCGTTCATGGGATTTTGCCGCCCCTACCAGAGTGCCGCCGGGGGCGAGTGACCTCTTGCGCCCAATAAAACACTCATATTAAATGAAAACGCCAAATAAATCTCCAGCAACTTGTTTCTTTGTGTCAAGGGGACTACCCAAATTTCCAAAGACGTTATTTCAGAAGGGATTACAACTGTTTAGATTGGAAGATTGAGGTACCACGGTATCACGACAGGTTTGTTGGTAAGAGAAGTGCGGATAACTCCCCTCATCACTTCTCTTACCCAAAAACCTGTTGTGATACCGGCCTCAATCTTCCCAATCTAAACAGGGTGAAACCTATCCGGATAGTCACTCCACGTTACGAAGATTTTTTTCCCGATAGTTGGGACCCGGCAATAAATTCAAACTTCCAGATGTAAATTCAATTAATTCACAAATTAAATCCAAATCAATATGATTCACTCGTTAAATCCGCAGTTACTTTCAGATTTTTAAATCCTGATTCATTAAATCCAATTGAATTTAAACTGCTTTCCGGAGGACAGTTTAAGGACTTACATCCAGATTAAAACTCAATTTATATTTGTCACATGTTTCAAGTATTTGATTTTTCTGTTCCAAAAACAAAAAATATCCATGCATAGGAAATAAAAATAAATAAATTATAGTTCAAAAATAAAAATGGATTAGAGTGAATAGTATTGGACATGGATTTAATTTTTCGGATTTAAATCCAATTAAAATCGAATGTGAAATGGCCGTTAGTGTAACGTGTCCAGAAAAAACTGGGAAATTTTCTACTTAACACAGTGAACACAACCCTCGTCGAGAATGTCAAAAAAGCGACATACATTTTTTGTTTTTGTTGTATTTAAAAAAATGCACTACTTTTTTGACAGACTTCGTGTTTTTTTTTTTTGTTGAATATTTTTATCTACAAATATATGTCAAAAATATCCATTTAACTTTTCTTACTTTTAAAACAAGTAAGATTTAGAAGGTTCTTATAAGCAACAAGTTGTATTTGTTGTAAGAGATTTGCGAAAATACCTTGTGAAAATAAATTCCACATTTTCATCGATCTTGCCCCAAGGTAATCATGGACGATGATGTTATCGTAATTTACGATGAGATCGAGGAAGAACCCGAGCAATTCACAGCTCAGAACTATGAATACATGCTGGCGCAATCACTTTTGACGAAAGAAGCTATTCAAGAAAAACTAGGCGACCCAAGTGAGAATTCAAACTTCCAATTTATCGGCAGCGGATCTCACAACAATTCAGTTTGGGACAATTTCCTGGCCATTACATATGGCGGCGTAGAGCAGAACTTCTTCAAGTGTCGTAATTGTAGTGAAATCTTTGATAAGGATCCCCAGAAGTCCCTCGGACAGCTAAGGAACCACAAATGCAAAAAGATACAGGATTTTCAGGAAACGCCCAAAACTACAATAAAAAACGCTTCCAATCGAAAGAATGCAGACAAAAATGCTGACAAACCAAAACCACTGACGCGCGAGCAGCTAAATGAATTATATAGAAATCCAAAGGAGAGACCTTATCTAGTTACGAAACAGAAAAACAACTTTAGATGTTTTGCATGGCAGTGGATGGATTTGGTCTTCTATAAGAAACAAAGGCAACCATTTGCTAGGTGCAGATTCTGTGAGATGTTAGTAACATACTCAAATAAAAATGGCACTTCTTCGATTCGGAAACATGCCTTGCGTTGTCAAGCTATCTTAGCGGCAAAGCATAATCTGGGACAGCAAGGTATTCAAGCACCAAATCTTGAAATTAAAGATTCCAGCAAGTTGAAGGATGAGGACAGCTTTTCTGAAGATAGCAACTATGACATAGGAAATTCACTGATCCCAGACGTTGAAATGTATGAAGAAGATACGCCATTGAATTCAACGACGACCATGACCAGAACTACTACTGCGACGACGAGAACGAATAAAAAGCCTGAACCACCAAAACCTTTTGCTATGAGAAAACCAAGTGCACTTTCCCTATCCCAATTAAGATCATTGTACAATGCAAATAAAACTTCGAAAGCTTTTTATTTTAGCAAGTCCAAGGTGGGTGGGGTCAAGAATTTGATTTGGAATTGGCTCGAGATGGTTTTCTACAAAGGTAAGCTGATTTTAGTTTTTTCTTGCTCTATAATAGGAAAATGTTATTGTTTTGGCTATAAAATCATTTGAAGGCTTTAATCGACACATTAACCGTTAGTCTGTGCGTGAGGCTAGAGCCTAAACAATTGATTCAATTCGTAAAACGAACAGCTGTCCAGTTTTCGTACTCTTCGTAAAAACATTGGATTTTGAGTAAATTTGACTTTCATATTTTTATTTGCCACTACACCCGTGATTATTTTTCTATCAGAAAATTAGAAAATGACTTTAAAAAAAAATCAAAATATGAACTCCGGTGTTAGCTAGTTTTAACTTCATCTTCTTGTTTCATTTTAGATCTTCGACAAGATTGCTACAGATGCACTATTTGTGATACATTAGTCAGTGGTGTGAATGAAGATGATCTGGTTCATCATATTCAAAGCCACAACATTAAATTCAATAATAATCCAAAAAAAATGCCAATAATTAAAAAAGAAAAACTACCTGAGACAATAACAGAAACAAAGACAAAAGCTTCATTAAAAAGGCACAGTTTGCCTGCTCCCAAAACGGAACCATTTGAAGAACTCATCGACGATGAGTCAGAGACCCACATTGAAACTGAATATGATGCAAGTAGTTCTGTGACTCAGAATTTAATAGATTGTGTCATCACAAGCAGTGGGCAATCATTAAGTTTTATGGAAGATCCAAATTTTCGATCATTTGCTCAGAGTCTTATCAATTTAGGAGCTAAGTACGGCGAAAGAAATGCCAATGATTTTATACCAAGCAACGAAACAATACTGAAACATAGCATCCCACATAGAATGCGCACGCTTAAAGCGGAAATTAAGGAACTCATAGCCAATGAACCTCACCTGAGTATCAGTGTTGATCTGGTGAGAGACGGTGCGCCGCATTCCAAACCTGTGTCTTATTTTACAGTTAAAATGCATATTATATCCGAGAGTTTTACGAGCCGAGCTTATGTTGTCGGCATTCAGGAATTTCCCGATGATGAAGCTACTGGCGAAGCAGTAAAAACAACCTTCCTCGATATCATGAAAGAGTATTTAAACACTGATGAACTGACACAGCGGTGTATTGTTGTACTGAACGAGAATAATGAAGTATTAAAAGAAGCTTTTGCAGAATACACTCGATTGCCAAGTATTACTCACAGCTTAGAATCGATTATCAATAAAGTTCTACTGGTTCAAGATCCGACATTGAAAATTTCCGATGTCGTTGTAAAGGTACAAGAACTCTTCGAGCACATAACAAAAGAACACAACTACGCCCTGAGCAAAGGTGAATGTCTGCTTGATCTGCTGGAAGAGTTTTACGAAATGAATAAACCAATTGAGAAGTTATTGAAACACACCAGACCGTGCCAAAGAGATCACAGTGTTTTATCGGATATTCCGAAGAACAAAGTCAAAACCATCCTAAACGGATTCGAAGTAATTAAGTTGTGTGTGGACACAATAAGACAAAATCAAATAACTATCAATGGCATCTTGTTGTGGAAGAAAAAGATGGTGGAGCAATATTCACCGGTTCTGTTCGAACACCAATTAAATGCCCGATTGAAGTTTCATACCCTCGAGCTAATTCAAACGAAATTTCCGGTCGATGACCCCATCTATAAAATTGCCTTGTTCCTAAATCCGAACTTTAAAAATCTCAAATTCTTAACAGATTCCGAACGCAAGGAGGTTTTCAATGCAATCAAAGAATTGTATTTTAAGAAAATAAGCACCAAAAAGAATGAAGAACCTTTTGAAGAAGAAGTCGATATGATCGACAAAGAAATCCATAATTATTATGTAACAAAAAGTTTTGATAGCTCTAGTGAGGATTTGTTGAAATTTTGGAAAAGAACAACTAATTTTCCAAATCTCAGAACTTTGGCTAGGTATGTTCTAAGTTTACCCAGTACGTCGGATGGTGTTCATGAGGAATTATTCCACAAGGCAAACAGAGCACTTGGCTGTGGTGTTGGGACGCGTGCTGATTTCAACAGCATCTTATTTTTAAACAGTAATTTTGCCGAGGTTTAATAGACAATTATTCTAATTTTTGTTTTGATTTGTTAATTATATAAAAAAAAAACAATTATTATACATTTTATCAAATGTTTTCCTTTTAAATGAGCAGTTAAAATTGTTTCTCAAGATTGAAAAATATAACGTGTTATAAATTTTTTAGTGCCGTCTTTTTATTTTTTGTCTTATAACAGTTTCTTGTAGTGAAAAAAATACTAGGTGCCAAAATATGCCCACTGGCCGGCCGGCGGGGGCATACAGTACCTGTTTAAACAAAACTTAAATTGGCAGGAATTTCTGTAGTATAATTATTTTGCTGTACTTATTATTTTGAGGTATTTTAGGACTTCGTCCATCTATCTAGGCTTCATTATAAACTCAGACAACGATTCACTGCTGATATTAAACTAAGTACTAAGAATATCTGTTTCTACTCGCAGGTTCTTCTGGAACTTTATATAACACTAGCCGACCCGTGCTCGCGTTGCTTCGCAAGCTTTTAATATACCTACTTATTTATATGAGTAGGTAAAAGTATATCAAACGCTCAATGAGACAACCGCAATTTCTACTATATTACTAACCAAAAATGTATATACATACATATGCTTTCCGTAGGCTTGTAGGTGCAAAAATGTTTCATGATGCTACTATATCCTATACATTTCCTTTTATAACTATTTTTTTATTTTTCCCTTGGACGGACAAGTGTTGTGACCGTCACTGTCCGGCTAAGGGAGCTTTCACTGTATTTTATTCCTTACTCCAATCAGGTGAAATCAGTAATGTTTCATTTTCATAATCTTTAGCAGCTTTCAGTAAACCTTTTTTTTTTCATGCTTCTTTCTACTGAATGCCCATTTTCCTCTCAAAATATGTACATTTATGTAACAATTCGGTTCGCTTAAGAACAAGGAAAAAAAAAACACTATGCAATACGCATTGGCTGTCGTTACAAAAAGTCGTGGGAAATCGGAGAGAGTTCCGCTCCGACGGTTACCTCGATAGGACCGTATTTCTCAGCTTGTAAGTAAATTTAAGAAACAATTTAGGGCTTAAAATTTGGATAAAAATATTGACTTGATTATAATTTGGAGTTGTTTCGATACTCTACTTAAAATATTTGATAATAAACCTTCATAAACTTAGAACTTGGGGAACTTTTAGATCTCATTACTTTTCACGGCTGACTTGTTACATATTTGTATACATGGAGAACTTGGCTCTTTTTTAACATTTATGTTTTTAGTGTAATTTCACTCCTTTTTCCAAAGTATTTTTTTTTGACACAAAATCTTAATTTTTCAATTTTCGAATGCATCTGAGTTCTAAAAATCTAAAAAATCATCATAGTGCAGCAAACAATAAAAATTCTACGAAAGTGGGTTGATGCCACACTCCCTGAATGATAAACCCTAAATTTTTAAGTTTTCCTCAGCATATCAGGAGTTATAAACCCTACCGCTCTACCGAAATTCATAATTCTACAACAATCAGAAGTGGGTTGAGGCCACGCCCCTGAATGTCAAATATCAAATTTAAATTTGTCTCCTTTGCTTACATTGCAAGCCCTATCGTTCTACCCAATTTCATCATTCTACAACAATCAGACATAGTTCTAAAAAAAAATGGGTGGATGCCACGCCCCTGAATGATAAATATCAAATTTAAATTTTTTTCCTTTACACACTTTGCAAGCCCTACCTCTATACAAAATTTCATCATTCTACAACAATCAGGAAACAATTTGAGGAAGTGGGCGGATACCACGCCCCCTATTTTTGTCCATTGTGAACGAGTTTCATCATTCTACGACAATGAGAAGTGCTGCTAATAATTGATAGCAATTCTGTAAAAGTGGGCGGATACCCGGCCCCCATATGGAAAATCCCAAATTTTTGGAGTTTTTCCTTTGTATACACCACAGGGCCTACCGATGTGCGAAATAACAAGATTCTACGGTGTCTAGAAGTGCTCCATAATTTTGATGATCTGTCAGTCAGTTACGGTTTTCGCGATATTTGACGTCCTATATCTCAGGAACCACTAATGCTAGTGAGTTGAAATTTGGTGAGGCGCCTGTGCTCGCCTAGCTTAGCAAATATGGCGAGTTTGGTTCCGAAGTTAAAGAGTGGTCGAAAAGTGCTTGAGTTTGTTCCTATAAAAAGGGAGTAGTGTTGCGAGAACTTGGCTGGGCACTACCTCATCTATACTGGAACAAAACATCTAAGGAAATAAAATATTGTGAATCAATGTAAAGAAAACCTAAAATAATGTAGATTAACAAATGAGAAACCCTTAAACCTTTGGGTTAGTTACAATTCTGATAAGAGTTGAAAAAAAAAAACAAAAAAAAACATTTTTTTTTTAGTTCTAATTTGAAATATTGAAAAGATTGTTTGTTCCTTTAAAATCCTATCAGTATTGTAACTAATACAAAACTGTAAAAAAAAAAGTGGACGGAAATTGTTATTTTATTTCCATTTTGATGACGATTTCACAAAGTTTATGAACCATACAATTTATTCCTTTAATTTGTTTGTACGACTTTGATCATTCGGTACAGGAAAACGGTTTTATGGATCGATTTAAAATTTTGCAGGTAAACTGGTGGTCAGTTCTTTAAAATGTAATAAAGATTGAAGATTTCAAAAAATAATTTAATGCAAATTGAATGAAAATTTCACGTGGATCGAATGTTTCGATCGGATCGAAAAGCAGAATAAGGCTCTAAGTCTTTAACAAGTTGTTTTTTTTAACCTTTTCTTAATCTTACGGTGAGGAGCCAAAAAAAATAATCGTTATAAAGTTTAGAAAAATCTTGTAGTAATTCCAGTTTTCAAAACTGTCCATAAATTTTCCGTGACGACATTCCTTGATGAGATACCAAGGTCAAAAGTCTCTTTTTTTAATTCAAAGCCAGATATTCTTCTGAAAAAAAATTGTAGACCGACGAAAAAGACGACATTAAAGCTTAATGAACAAGTTATCGAATTAATTCACTTAACTGGCTAAAAAAAAAATTTTTTTGACTCGTACCTTAAAAATCATTTGCTAAAATTTCTCAATACAAAAACCATTAAGCTTTAGAACGCTTTTCGTTTCATCTCAATACGACCACTTTCCACAAAAAAAAAAAACACTAAAAAAAAGTAAAATTTTTGTTTGTCCCCTTAATTTTTTTGACTCACTTAAAACTCAAGTTTAAAAGTTAAAAAAAGATCGGAGTTCGGAAACCCTACTCGTACTTGCCTATTAAATTGTTACAGAGTTATTTTACATAGGATCTTATGAGCCAAGTTTAGCAAGCATGAGCCTAGATAGTTCTTGCATGAAATAAGATTAACATTTTTGTAGATGGGGTATATGAAGTTGATAGTCTAATAATCAGACATGTTTCCTTTAACCCATACTTGGTTGATAATTAATTAAGCATGCACCAACACTTCATTCCGTGCTTCCACTGGTAAGTAATCAGATAGGATTCTCGTCTTTGCTTATTACTTAGCCTTATTGTGAGTTTCGCCCGAACAACATTTCACCCGGAACATGTTTTCGCCTATTGTCAGTTTCACCCGTAAAATATTTCATGTTCCGAAAATTTCCCTTATTGTGAAGATTATTTCAGGGAAAATGTAATGACATCGATAGCTAAAATTTTCACCTATTCATAGTAGGCAAACGAAAGAGCAATAAGGCGGAAAACGTAAGTTTTGTTCGGGCGAAACTCACAATAGCTTTTAAAATTCCCGGCAAACAAAAAATTTTATGGTGAAATTTTGCTCGGGTGAAACTCACAATAAGGCTGACTATCTCTACTCGTCTTTCCATAGCTGCTGGAAAAGTTTCGGCGAGTCCACTACTTTGAAGTGCATGCGTTTCGGTCTTAAAACCAGTTACCAGTGGCTTTTTGGTGTTTCGATCTCCTTCTGAGAGGCTGCGCTGCGTACGTCATCTCGTTTCTTTGAAGGATCTTCAACTTCTCTCTTCTGTTGGCCCGATACTCCCACTTTTTCATACATAGGATTTTATCTACATACCTACCTGGGGTTCTTTCTCTGGCATGGGTATTAATCGGCCCTATCGAAGTATTCCGTCGGAGCGGAAAATTCTCCGCGATGTCGGAGGATATTGGAAGCTTATGAATCTGTATAAAAAGTCACTCAAAGACACACCTCAACACAATGCAATGCAAAACACCGGTGTGCAATCCATAATGTTCTGAAAAGCCGTTCGGAAAAACACTTCCAAGCAAAAATCCTCCGATTCGTATGAAATCGGATAATTTTCCGCTCCGACGGATACCCCGACCCGATAGGGCCGAATGGCTAGAGATCAACGAAGATAAAGCTAAAGTTTTAGTTTCACTTAAACGCCTATTATCGCTTCTATCTAAGCTGTTCGCAAATTCTTATCGTTCCGCAGTCAAACACAGCAACGACATGAGCAGCCGACAATTTTTCTTTCGATATATACGTCTTATCTGTTGCGATGGTTGCCTTATCGATTCGACTGTGTGGATCCTTAGCTCTGGAAACCAAATGCAAAAGTAACAAATACGGGAGAAAAATTTTATAATTAGCCTTTAAAAAAATGGAGGACAGTCGAAACATCAGGTTCATTTTATTGTAGTTCCTTAACACTCAAACAACTTCTTTTGTCATATTTTGCTTATAAAAACGCATGAGCATGTAATCTTCATCTATTTTTTACATTATCCTACGTCCCTGATGCGAAGGATAATGACTATTGAATAGCTTTACTTTAAATGTGTCAATTTTTAGTATGAACAACTTTAATACATTTCCTTCGAAGAAGTACAGAGAAGGCCGAAGGCTTAATTGTGATCCAAAGAAAAAAAAAATATCCCAGATGAAACAAAAATAGTGAATTCAATGAAAATCAGTTTCTAAGCTGAAAAAAATTGTTTTACGCTGAAAAATCTCCGCGACATGTCTTAAAAGTTTTATCAATTTTTTTTCGTTCGTCACGTACCATAAGATCTAGAGTTCATCAACGTCAAAAACAATTTTTCTCCAAAATTGATTTATTATTAAAAGAGCATTTAATTTGTATTTTATTTCATGATAAAAATAAATTATATTTAAAAATTAAAATAAAGAATAGATGATAACATTAAATGCTTTCTCGCAAATATCCAATCTTTGTTCATTGTTTTTGTTTTTTTTTTTTTTTTTGTTTAAATACATAATTTGTATTTATTTCTATTTTAAATTCTAATAAGTATTTTTTGTCATAATTCAAATCGTTTTTGTTTTAATTTTAAAATTTTGTTTTGCTTAAAATTGTATATTAAACAAATATTTTGTTTTGTGTAGCTAAGTCTAAAATTCATATATTTATATGTATTTATAATTTGTTTTTGTTTTTTCAATCTAAAAAGAAAAATATTATATTGCATGATTTTTACATGCTTAACGCATTAAAAGATTAAAATTTTATAGTTTGATCTAAATTTCAACAATAATTATAATTCAAGGAACTCAAACTATAAACAGCTAGGGGAGGGATAGAGTAAGTGGAGTGGGGAAGAGCGGAGTACAAAACAAAACAAAACAATAAAGATAAAAACGTTAAAAAAATATTAACCATGATTGTTAAAGTAATCTAAACAAAAACGTTGCATAATAAATAACTCCTACTGCGGCGGTACACTAGCTGACTGCTTCCCAATAGACTCACCGGCGGCGCCACCAAACATGGCATGATTTTCAGCAAGGCCAGCACCAGATTCAGAATTATTTGAAACTGCACCCATTACAACCATGTTTTGAGTGTTGACATCTGGCACTACCAATGATTGTTTAGAAGCTAATGATGGTTCATTGTCCAACAGAGATGGATTCTAAATTTATGAAAATAATGAATTAGGAAAGATTTGAAAACGGTTTTAAAATCTGAGTGACACTATGGAATTGTGCTTGGGATACCTACAGCAGATGATTCATGAGTCCGCGATTTACCAACTGAGGACGGATCGGCTACACCTGCGGCGGCTGCTGCTGCTGAGGTGTTGGTGCTGGAACCTTTGTTCGGATCATCACTGGGTGGAGAAGCACTCTTGCGAGTTTGAGGTTGGTATGGCGCTCGCTGTACAAACATGTTATCCAAAATATGATCGATGTTCTCGGCGCTCCCAATTGGAGCATTTGCCGATGATACCGACGAAGTTGAACTATTGGTTTTTGAGTCTTCTTCTTGCTGCTTGGTGTCTGCGGTTCGTTTCTTTTCAGATGGCGGTAGAATTGGTATAGCATTTGTGGGTCTTCTTTGGGGCAGAACTGGTGGACGAGCAGTCGGCTGCGGTGTAGGAACGAAATATGTTGTACCCCCAACTGTATTGAAGTTGGGGGTATAATTGGTATAATTAGGATAAGCAGTAGAGGGTGCTGCCGACGGGTTTTGGGGAGCTGACTGTACATAGCCGACACTGCCTGGTGGTACCTGTGCAGGGGTAGATGCGGGTATTGGGGGAGCCATTGCGTTCTGGCTGAGAGGCTGCTGCGTTGCGGTCGGATTAAAGGCAAGTGGAGCTGCTGCAGACTGAGACTGCAGGAATGCAGTGGGTGGCTGTGTATATTGTAGTTGTTGAGTTGGAACAGCTGGAGGTGGTGGTGAGCTGTAATCAGGCGTTGTTGCTGTGTAATAGGTCGCAGCCGGTGGCCCAGAAGATCCCGCAGCGTATTGCTGTGGTATTGTAGCGTAAGGCTGTTTTGCAGCAGCTGGTGGCTGCGGTGCTGCAGCTTGCGGCAAGCTAGATACTTGCAGAGCCTGCATCTGAGCTTGAAGATTCTCTTGGTGATAAAGCTGCATCAAGTTCGCTTGTATCAATTGTTGCTCCTGCATTATCAATTGCTGTGGTGGATGGACGTTCGTTATTTGTTGATGTTGCTGCTGTTGCTGCTGCTGTTGCTGCACTTCGTGCTGCATTTGCAACTGCTGCATTGTATGCTGATCCAAGTGAGGATTGGCAGGCACAGATCCGGCAGTCTCATGTTGTGTCCTTTGTCTCAAACTAGAATATCTCTTTGATCGTGCTTGTTCTTGCTGATTTACAACCTGTTGCAACTGTTGTTGTTGCTGCTGTTGCTGGTGAATTTCAACTATGGTATTTTGCATAGGACTCTGGTTTTGAACTTGTGGACTTTGTTGATTGGCCAAAGTATGCATTTGAACACTGCCAACATGACTTGGGTCGTTTCGATTCTGGGCTTGTTGCAAACGAGCAGACAAGTTCGAACTTGGAGTAGTCACCGCCCGTGGATTCTGAGTGCTATGATTATTTGTGAATTTTTCGTTTATTTCTCGTGGATTATATCCACTTGCACAAGCATTATTTATTTGTTGTTGTTGTTGAGATTTATGCATGGCTTGGCCTTGCTGCTGCTGCTGTTCATAACCATTATATGGTTGCTGATTTATAACTTTAACTGTTTGTTGCATATTCATAGCCTTGTTGTTTTGGGTCGAAGATCCTTTTTGGAAATTCGTTGACTCTACATTAGAGGATGGTTCAACAGCTTGGTTATTCACAATTGATCGTGTTATATTGACACCATCTCTGTCTATATTATTACTACCACGATTTGAATTCATATGACCACCATTTGAACGATTTTTGTTTTTAAATTCCATACCGTGTTGCCTGCCACCGGAACGAACATGTTTCGCATTGCCCGTGCTACGCCGGTTTGGTTCTTTGTTTTCTCTATTGGGAATTTGCTGTCCTCCTCCGCCTGCTGCGGGAATTCGATTGCGATCAGTTTGTGGACGATCGAAACGATTTTCTTTTTCATCACGATAACTTCGTGATTTTCTATTTTTTTGTCTTTCTTCCAAGGCTGGGAAGTCTTCCGGTCTAGGTGGTTTTCTTTGGGCATTGCTAGCCTTAATGTAGGCGGTTTCGTCTTCCCAATTTCGAGAATACTTACTGGGACCACGAGCATATCGGCGGCGTCTTCGTGCTCTTGGCGGGCCATCCTCATCCCTGATGTCATAGCTGAAATTGTGGACATGGATTGATGTAAAGGTTAAAAACAAATTTATTAATTATATCAAACCAGCAGAAAGAGACACCATCGCTGAACTTGATAAGATGTAAAAAAAAAATATTAAAAAGTATTGTATTGTGATGTGTTTTTCTTTAAAACACAAATAGTGTCGTGATGTCCGCAAGAGAAGAGCAATTTTTGTAGTCGAAACCAAACATAGATTATTCTTTTAGCTCGGGTTTTTCATATAGCCTAGTCTTGAAGTGCAAAAAAAACCCGTTTTTTTTCATATTTTTTATTTGTACACTGTTTTTATGATTCATTATGTCACCTTACCTTTCTAAAATTATAAATTTTAAATTCTTCCAATTCGAAAATCGGAATTCAGGAATTTAGCTTACTCATGTGGTATTCAAGAATTAAGTGGGGTCAGCCGAAGAACAACTGAGTTCTGATTTTCGAAGAAGGTCAAGTCTTAGAAAGATTCAAACAGTTTTTGGGAGGTGAAAATTAGTTATTTCCGGTGTCGTTATCTATAAATAAATGTGTAACTTATTCCGAAAAAAAAAATGAAAAAGAAAAATAAAGAATTTTTAAACTCAATTCAGCAAGGGTGCGGCTGTGAATTTTCTGGCTACCATCAAAACAAGAAAATCATTTGAAGAAGTTTGGCGTCGGACGGCTACAATCCAAAAGATCATCAGGGAGTCAAATTATGTGAAGCTGTGAAGTGATAAAAAAAATATCATTTCTGTTTTCACAGCAATATTTAATTTTATCACTTCACGAATATGCTTTTTATGCAATTCATAATGATAATTGCGTGTTCTAAAATGTACTAAATGAGAAAATCCTCTCACACTCCGCTCTACATCACACACAATTTGTGTCTTCGGGAGTTAAATCTTCTCTCAAATTTGGAAATGATGAACGAAGGTGAAAACTTATACACCCAGAACTGTGTACTCAGAGCAATTCATCTCGTGTGCTCTCGACTCTAATGTCGTTTTTCATTGTAGAAAAGATTTCATCTCTTCGCGAACTTTGTCGTCTTTCATATTTTATTGACAAAAAGATGCGTTCTGGATGAGTTCTAAAGACGGCAGATGCGATCTCTTTAATTTGGGAGATTTGTGATCTGCGTTCATCCACACATGTAAAAAAAAAGCTCGTGTCAAATTGAAAATATCTTTGTTCAGTGAATTGAAAGTCTATGGGGGTTATCGCGAACAAAAATTTCCCAGGCAATGTTTTCCTCGTTCAAACATTGAGAACGTGAATGATGCCAAAAAGTTTCCCTCAGAATTTATTGGTATCGGGAATAAGTTTTTCTAGGGAATTTGGCTGTAATTGCAATGGATTTTTGTTCGAGGGAAATTTATTCGACACCAATACTTTTAAAATATGGGCTGAGAAATGCTTTAAAAATGAAATTTTTCGATGCCAACATGTTTTATTCTTTATGATTTCAAAGCTTGACAGAACGAAAATTGATGTCTGATCGACTCTCTACTAACTTCTTCACCTAACGTGTTTCACGAAAAGTTAAGAACCAGAAGGAAAATTGACAACAAATCGGGTAGAAATGTACCGGCATGTGTAGCTAAGAAGTATAGAAAGCGGCGCTGCATATGAGAGGACCATAATTACTTCCGATCTATATGATAAAAAGAAGATGGGAACATTTAAAAGGAACCCTATATGCGCGAGATCGAGGAAATACTGATACATAGAAATAAGCTTCGAAAGTTTCACCAAAAAGTAAAATCCACCGAACTGAAGCCTGCAAAGACGTAACTTCATGGAAGTTATACCAAAAAAGAAAAGGTAACTTCATGGTAGAATCGCATTTCATGCTGAGGATATAGATAATCAATTTTTGGAAACCAATAAAGCTTCTGGAGCCTCGAGCTCCCGTCAGAGGAAAACACGTACGAAGAATTAATCTCAGCTTTCTTTGACCGCCGCTTAAGAAAGGAATATTAACCCTACTCCTGTTTACGGAAAAAGCGGTGAACTTCAAAGAGAGAGAGAGCTCAAGATTCAAGATGTATTCAGTATAAAACACACAAAGTTTCATTTGTCTAGCTTATATACCTTGGATTTTATTAATACCCAAAAAACGTCGATTTTGTCACTGATGCTTTACTAATCGAAAGCTATAGCGTATTTCTCGAAGTCTCACAAAGCTTAAGTTTTGTATGCAGGCAAGGATTTACACACAAACAACAAAAAAATTAAGAAACCAGTAAATTACACGCATTCTCAAACTCTACAAGGCCTTAGTCTTACTGTGATTTTTGGCGTCTTTTTTACATGAAATGTTTTTGGTGAGATTTTGTTTAAATGTCACCGAGGGCAATATTAAGTAATGCTGAGAAAAATACAAAAAAAAAAGAAGATAATATCGTCAAATAGTGGTGTTTAACGAGCAAAGAGGAAAGAAGAAAAGCCCTTTGTTTGAAGTACCATCTGGTGAAATAATAAGAAACAAAAACTCTTACCCATATGCAGACACAAGTTCCGTTCGAGATTTAGGTGCTTGTTCACCAGCAACAAAACGGTCATGCGACCAACGATCTACTCCAGATGCTGGTTGCCATTTCTTCATAGTTTTCGAAGCCTGAGAAATTGTTGTCGGTGAAGTAGATTTATTATTTTCTCCTCCAACTTCACTTGTCTCAGTCACTTGTGACTGTTGGCTTTCTCTAAATTCATAAAACGAATAAAATACACTTTCTAAAAGGAATTATGTTTTTGCTTCTTACGGCTCATCAGCAGTACGGTCATCATGTTCGTAGAAGGTTCCCTTCTTCGGAATATATTGTGGGTTGCTTCGATCCTCGTCTACTTTTTTGGAATAATCCGCCGCCTGCTCTTGGCCATCGCCACGTTGCCTTTCAGCATCAAACTCGATACTGTCGGTGTCACTGTTTCCGACTTCTTCAACACTATCATCGTCGTCATCGTCTTCTTCGTCGCCTTCCTCGTCATTATCATCGTCGTCTTCATAATCGTCATGAGTTCCACCTTCAAGGTCACTAGCTGTGTCATATTCTGAATCATGATGATGGGAATTACTTGATTTTTCCTGATTGGGAGATGATCCAAGCTGGGCGGCCGAAGATAAATCATTTACCTTTTTTGATGGTAGATATTGATATATTTTTTTTTATTATTAATTATAATAGCATGTAAAGTTAAAGTACATGATTCTGCCGTACCCTGTATATAATCACTCAAAAAACCATGTGCATACAGAATTATTTTGCAAAAAATATTCGGCCCTATCAAGGTAACCGTCGGAGCGCAATTCTTTCCGATTTCTTACGAATCGGAGACATTTTGCTTCGAGGTAGTTCTCCGACTAGCAAAATGTGTCCGATTCGTAGGAAATCGGAGAGAGTTCCGCTCCGACGGTTACCTTGATAGGGCCGATTAACTATTGGATTTCAAAACTAATGTCGAATTCTTTTTAAAAAAAAATTCAATTTTTTTCTAAACAGAATCAATCTCATGGTGTGCGTGTAGAAAGTTTTTCATAATAAAATTGGATTAAAGCTCAGCACCACTAAAAGGAGACTGATGATAGGGCTTGGCACCCCTTAAAATAGCTATATCTCCAGCCAAACAAAAATAAAACGAATTAAAATACCTAAATTTAGTTCTTAAACAATTGGTAGTAGCGCATTTAAGATGTTGTCGTTGTTCAAAAATTCAATGAATTTCACGGAATAAGGAATGGTCAACTCTAATAAACTGACATAATAATAATCAATTTTTTTTCTTTCAATACAAGGTTTTTTCAGAAAAATCAATTTTTTTCTTCTAAACAAATCGAATTTTTTGTTAAAAGGAATTCGACATAAGTTCAAAGAATCATCAAAGGATTATATTATTTTATGACAGGAAAATTAAACAATGTTGTCAAAAAAATATAAAACAGAACTTTTTAATCCCCAGCAAGTTGTCGTCTGCTAGTAGTTTGGTTTGACTTAAAATTATTAGGACATACGGCCTGAAGACCTTTCAAAGCTTTTGTCGGGGTTATAGTGTCCCTCATAACGTCTGGCTTATGCATTTTTGCACTCAGGGAATCGACTGGCTTCTGAATTCTTAAATAGGTACCTACTTATGTACATATGAAAATATATCTCCACTCAGGCAGCATCTTTTTTCAGTAATTAAGCGTCGCTTAAAACGTGTTTTACATACATTACATATTCAAACTCGGAATATCAGTTTTTTTTTTTTTACATTTTGCGCGCAGAAAGTTTTCACTTCTGACTTCCGATCGAATTCTACAACGTTAACGAAAATTGAATCCGTACGGATTGAAAAAGGTTGTTTGTATAATAGCAAGATTAGCTAAATAAACTTCATCAAATAATAAAACTAATATAATTTTTAATTATTTTAAAGGTTATATTAGTTTCATTAGCAGGTGGTTTTTAGCCGTTAGTTAATCCCGTGTCTTATATAAAGTTAGAAGGGTTATGTTTGTTAGTTTCGTCTCAAAGGTTTTTGTATTTAATTTGGAAGATGTATGTACCTCTTTGGATTTTAATCGAAGGAAAAAACACTGTGGCAAGGCCAAAGGGTCTCCTTGCATCGCGAAATTCCATACGATACCTTAATTCCTTTAAATAATCAACCAATAATAGCCCTTTCACACTATCCCATCGAGTATTAACACATTAAAAAAAAAGTGCGATGCAATTGAAGGGTCCAGAGGAAAAACGGCACAAGCCCATTCAAATGATTCCGAGAAAAGTGAAAATACAAGTTTACTTACTTATATACGCTAAATTGAAAGCGAAATGAAAATTCAAAAAAGCAGTTCTGTAATACAGAATTTTCTAAGACCTATAACATAATTTTATTTTTATTTCATAAAAATTTGCATATAATACAATTATTTTACTGAATATAGTATATGACTTGTGCCATTTTTCCATTGTAATCAGTCGACTTAAAATAGAAAAAAAAAATCATTGAACAACAACGGTAACACCTACAATGTCATGATGTGCCTTATTTTAAAGCTAAAAATCCATTCTTGTATTCTGTTTTTAATTCAATTTATTTGGGTAAACAGTTTTTTTTTTAAATGATGTTTAAACTCAAAATTTTAGGAAAAAAATTCAAAAATTGTGTTCAGACTATTTTTTTTTTTTTTTTCAAAATTTTACGTTATTAGGTAGTATTTGTGTGCCTAAATATTCAATGCTCCCATTAATCTTTAATTAAATACTAAAAACCAAGTGCTTAAATATGCTTTTTTGTATTCCTGTTTTTGAAAAAATTGAAATGAGGTCTATGGACTTGTGCCATTCTTCCACACAATATTTTGGACCTGTGTCTTTCTTCCGCAGCACGGCATTTCTTTTTAATGGTTTTTCTTGTAGAAGAACCATTTTTTTTTCCAAAAAGTTATTAGGGAATCATGTACGCATAAAAAGCTACAAAATGCCATCATTTTAATTTGAAAAAAAAAATGAACTTGTGCCGTTTTACCCCTGGACCCTTCAATTACATACGACTGCCAAATTTGTGTGATGAGAATGACTTTCGGACTTTGCTTCCACACTTGCATCCAAAAAAAAAAATCAATTCAGCATAACTTCAAACCCCCAAGTGGGATACTTTTAGAACCAATCCTAAAAAAATTTCATGTAGGTATTAACACCTGTCAAATTGTGTGAGATGTGCTGTCAAATCGTGTGGAATGAATTTTCGTATTTTGTTTCCAAACTATAATATACATGATTTACTTCCCAACTTTTTGACATTTCTATTAATACTGAGTTGAATAGTGTGGAAGGCCTTTAAGGCAAATTGTTGTTGTGTGGTATGCTTCCCCCTATTTGTTATTGTTAAATATAATTTTTTTTTTATTAAGAAACAATCTTACATTTATTCATCAACCGAATCTGCAATCCGCCAACAAGAAGATAACCGAAATGAAAACGTCAAATTTTTAGCGGATTGCAGATCCTCTCGTTCTGTAGAATGCCCTTCAATCCGTAAATTTCAAGCAATACGGAATTCAGAACTGCGAAAATTCGAAAGCGGGACGTTTCGGTATTCGCACGAAAAACAGAATAACCGTGAATGATTACCTTTTCTTGTAATAATTACACAAAAATGTAATTAAATGCATATTTTTTGTTGAATTATATCCTATGGTAAAGATATACCTACTGTTGAAAGAAAATTCATTTGATCAACTACACAAATTTTTAAAAAATTCATATAAAACAGAAATAAACAAAAAATAAAGAACAGCTAGATTTTATTAAAAAACAATCTTACAATTATTCATCAACCGAATCTGCAATCTGCCAACAAAAAGATAACCGAATTGAAAACGTCAAATTTTTAGCGGATTGCAGATCCTCTCGTTCTGTAGAATGCCCTTCAATCCGTAAATTTCAAGCAATACGGAATTCAGAACTGCGAAAATTCGAAAGCGGGACGTTTCGATATTCGCACGAAAAACAGAATAACCGTGAATGATTACCTTTTCTTGTAATAATTACACAAAAATGTAATTAAATGCATATTTTTTGTTGAATTATATCCTATGGTAAAGATATACCTACTGTTGAAAGAAAATTCATTTGATCAACTAAACAAATTTTTAAAAAATTCATATAAAACTGAAATAAACAAAAAATAAAGAACAGCTAGATTAATAAGTTAAAAAGCGGAATATTGCATACCTACATACAAAAGTTTTTATAAGTTATGTAACAATACTTTGAAAAAAATTCTTATAAATAATTTATTTTATATTTTGAATTTTTATTTTTAATTACAAATTATGTAATTAATTAGGTACTCAAAAAGTAATCAAATCTGTGTATTTTTCAATTAAATTAAATTCAATTACTTTTTCCAAATTCATGTTAATAATTATTGAAAATTTTCAATTAATAATTATGAGTAATTGTAATTCAAAAAATTCAATTACTGATTACATGTAATTGTAATCGACTTTGTAATCAATTACTGAATGTAATCATTACTTTTCATTATGGTGTTAACAAAACAGCCAATAGAAAACATCGATTTTTGCAGCGTCTGCCTAAGGTTTGACAACATAATATAAATGTCTGTACAATCATATTGGCCACGTTCATCACAACGTTTTTGACAGATCTAAAAATTCAGTTCTGAAAAACGTAACACTGAACGCACAAAAAAGTCTGAAATTATTTATTCTGTTTTTATTATTTTTTGCACTTTAAAATCAAAATCCGAAAAGCGATACAAGACCCAGACGATCAGACCACACACCAAAAAAAAAAACTGGATCAAGAACTGTTTTTTTGTTGCTTTTAGCTGTCATCTGAATTTTCAGATAGAATTTTTCATCTGAAAATTCAGAAAAAAACGTAAGAAACGTAACTAAATGTCAATCGACGTCAACTGAATTTTTATGACTGCTGGCCAATCAGAAGCTCTAAAAATGACAGTTCAGAACTGTCAAATGTGCTGATGAACGCGGCCATTCATAATAAGATTCAAGGGGTAGGGATGTGATGTACATTATGAACATACCTATTTTAAATCATCACACTAAGATTTTTTTATTTTCAGAAACATCGTACCTACTTTTGACGCATTTTCTCCAGGTAATCAGGTTTTTTATGTAGGTACCTACTAGCAGACAGATGTATTCGTTATCAGAATAATCTAGACATAGCCTTGCAACAACTACCGATTGTCTCAGTTGGTTTATTTTCACACCAAAAATCGGATGTATTGAGCTCGCTTATGACATTATAAAAGCTAAGAATTTTATTACGAATCATCAATAGTAATGATCGGAAAGAGCTACGAGTATAATAGCTCCCTGTATTAGCGAAACCAAAAAATCTGTAAACATAAATGTTAAAAAGTATCTGTTATTTATTCTATTCTAATATTTTCCACTGTAGTATGGATTTTCATATGATTTGCTGTAGGTAAAAATTACCGAACGAATTTTTGTCGCTATGAATAAATCGCTCCAGTTTTGGAGAATTTTAAAATAAATTGACAAGCATGCATGATTTCTCATACAGCACAAATGCTACAGCATTAGAATGTTAATAGAGCGATATCACCGGGCAGATTGAATACGTAGAATACAAAATGAATACCTAGATAGGCAAAAATGCAATCCGATACATATCCGATTCCATTTCAAATATAAAAATCCATTCTTTCACCTCACGAAATCTAACAAAAAGAAAAGAAGTCATCATCTGCCATAGGCACTATCGAATGCCGCGTATATATGGCAATTGGAATCGAGGTCATAATAAATCAGCCTAAAGTAATGATTAAACGAGACAGCCACCGCCAAACTTTCATTTTAATTGTGCAGCACTCTCTCGATAATGCTCTAGCTTTAATAATATATAGGTACCTATGTTTTTTTTTCTTTTTGATTTAACCTACGTTTTTTTGTGATGAGTGATAAATATTTTCACACCATTGACGACTAATCGGACAAATTATTATTAAATGTAGGTACATTGTTTAAGAACAAGGAAAAGAGAATGATTATGAACAGTATATAATTACCTCATTTTTAAGATTTTCATTTGGTATATCAGCAGGGAGAGTAGCAGAATCAGCTATAAGCGAAGCCGCAGAGTGCTCCGATGAAGCTGGTGGCGCCTGAGATGGCAAATTTGCAACTTCAGCCATTTAATTTGTTTGTTACACGATATTTTGTGTAGCTGTTTTTTTTCTTTAATTTTTCTTTTTTTTTATAATTGTTTTTTCTCTTATATTTGGATTTTTCTTTAAAACAACGGCAGCTAATTGCGAACAATTACAAAAAAAAATTACTGTGAAATGATTTTTGCTGCTACACTTTCTTATGAGAAGGGAAGGGAACAAATAGACGAATCACGAAAGGAAAATCTTTTTTTGTATGTGTATGGTAATAACAGGAATTTTTTTTTCTTGTGTTCTTCTTCTTTCTAAAATCTGAATGTCACAATTTGCAGATTTATTTTTACAGGCAAGAGAAATGGGAAAATAAACTAGAAATACAAGTATGTTGTTAACAAATATCAAATCACACAGAGAATTATGAATAAGTTTATTGTATTGTAAATTATGTCGGGAGTATTTATAATAAACTTTTTAGGGGATTCCCTCTAGGTAAAAGAAAATTGAAGTTGTAAATGAAGTTTTTGAAACTTTTTCAATTTTCACTCAATCTTATTTCGTCTATCTTTTGCTCTATTCAACAAAACACCCATAGAAAATAAATATGGGGAATTTTAAATTATTGAAAGCGTCATCTAGCTGCCGAAAAGAAAAGTTTGTTAGTACCTGTTTACATTGTCACCTTTCACACGAAGATACTAGTTGCTGGACGACTAGTTGTTTTCGACGTTTTCATTAAGAGCAAATGAGGTAATTTCGCTGAAAATTTCCAAATTCGATTCGAAATCATCTTATTTCCCATACAAATTCACATTTTGAAATGAGGTAATTTCAACCAAATTTGCACGAAATTCGGTAGGAAATTACGTAAAAACTTTACGAACACACCCAAATGGCATCCATTAAAAGTGGAACGCATTTAGCATGACAGAATTCAATGTATAAAACAACAAAAACAAGCGGTTGACAATCTGGACTGTCAAATTATATTAGCAAATTTATAATGAAAACACTTTTTACGTAATTTGGGAAATTACCTCATTTCGGCTCTATGAAAACGTAGTATTATTACATACCCCCAAGCAAAAATACTGAATATAAAGATATGTATCTTTCGTACGTTTAACCCTCCAAAAACCATTTGTTTACATTGTTGTTTTTGATGATTAGATCTGATATCCAACAAAAATATAGCAGGGTGGTGTGAAGATAAATACTGTGAATGTTCGATTCGAAATTATCTCATTTCTCTCACAAATTCACATTTCCAAATGAGGTAATTTCAACCAGGGGTGGAATCGGCTAAAGTGATATTTGACTATCATATTTTTTACTATCAAATTTGATAGTCAACTATTTTCCGTCTTTGTAAGATGATTGTTTGAATATTATTGTTTTTCTCGGTTAACTTGGTATCACCTGAAAAAAAAATATTTGACTTCTGTCAAACGTCAATTAATTTCAAAATAACCGACGAGTTGCGAGAAAGAGTTTGCATTATCAAAAATATAGGAAACAATTATCAAAAATGTAAGTAATTTATGTTGTTCTTTCCGAGGCAGAGGACATAAATAATTGAATAGGCACAAAAATATTCATTTTTTTTTTAAAAAGAAAACTAAAAACACAAAGAAAAACAAATATTTCAAATTGTATCAAATTTCATCAAATTGACACCTAAATAGGTATCACCTGAAAAAGTCAAAAAAATATGATAGTCACTTTTGACTATCAGCTTACACAGACGAATTTTATTGAATTTGACTGTCAACTATCAAAAATCAGCTTACACGATTCCACCCCTGATTTGCACGAAATTCGGTAGGAAATTACATAAAACTTTTATGAACACACCCAATGGAATATATTCAAAATAACAGAATTCAATTTAAAAAACAAGCGATTGACAATCTGGACCGTTCAACAAAATTACGAAATTTGAAATGTGAACTTTTTTTTGTAATTTGCTAAATTACCTCATTTCAGCTATGAAATCGCAGAAAACCCTGAGGCCTCAGAGTAAAGCTATGCGCAAACCTAAGCGATGGCGGTGGCGATCACGATAGCCTTTATCGCGCGATCAAGGTGCGATCAAAAACCAGCTCACATCAACACGATATTGCGATACATTTTATGACGGGCAAGTTGTCAAAAGAACATACAAGTGAGACAAAATCAGTAGCAGATAAATCTGACTCAATAAATCGACCCGGACAGCAATTTTATCCGTAAATTGTATTTGTATGTTTTGTATTCTTTGTACAAAAAATTGTACAAAATTTGGATTTTTTAAATTTTATTAATCTGCCTTATAATGTTCTAAATTATTGTTCATTTGAATTTTGTTAGTATTTTCACAAAAAAATTCAAATATCGTGGCAAACTGCGATCAAGTGGTGCGTGCTGCGTTCAGTAAAAGTCGTTTGGTTGAACGCAGCAGTGGAACCTAATCGCAATCCACATGTCGCGTAGATGTGAGCCTTCCTATTGATTTACATGTGCGGCATCCACATTGTTATCGCGATCCCCACCGCCATTGCTTAGGTTTGCGCAATGCTTAAAGGCTATAAAAAAAAAAACAAACGTGATACATTCGGAGCTTCGACGAAACTGTCGCCTTTCTAAATTTATTTAAATGGTGATTAATGAGAGTGCCCACACACTTTTTGCATTTTACAAACCGAGTTGGAGAGAAACGGAATGCATAGAGTATTCCAAAAGCTCTAAAGTGAGTACGGAGAATAATTCAAAATATCCTAGTAATGTAGCTAGTGCAAACCCATCTTAATATTTCCCAATAAAAACCCAGTATTATCAACATTTACTTTTTTGACATAGCACACCATTTAACACTAGCGGTGTAAACAAAACTTGAAACTTCACACTTCATAAAATTTTTACAGAGTCCGAAAAAATAATTCCTGCCTGCCTGACTCTAAAGGAAAACTGCGATCGAGGGCGTTTCATCTTATATTTAAAAATGGGTCTTTTAACCAATCCATCGCTACATCAAAGAAGCAAACTTGGTCGCATTTCAATTAAACATAATAGAAAAATATGCTTCGTTTTTTATATAGCTGGATTGGTCTGGTTCGTCTGCTTGGGTCATCCAAATTTTAATCATTCGACTTATTTATCAGAAAACGCATTATCGCCAGGTATGTACAAGAATTATTATGCTTCAACTCATACTTAAAGATTGTTATGCATTAAGGTTTGGTTTATTCGGAGCTGAAGCCTGATTCCGGACGATTAGCTCAAAACTTCTTAGATGAGCTGAAAAGAGAACGAGAAGAGCACAAAGCTAATATGCCCTATGCCTGGATTCAAGCTAAAATGAAACAAATCGGATTAGAAACCCATATCCATAATTTCACATTGAACTACCCGTTCGGTGGCGGGAAGATCTTTCAGGGGAAAAATGTGTATGGCATAATTCGTGCTCCTCGAATCGGGTCAACTGAAGGAATTGTATTTTCAGCTCCATATCGACCACCTAATTCGGTCCACGATGACATAACTCCTAGTGTCCCACTTCTTCTCGCATTCGCAGATTTTGCACGGAGTAAGTCTTGATACATTGAAATCAACACAACTTTTTAATCCCAATAAATTTTCACAGAAAAGAACTACTGGGCTAAAGATTTAATATTCCTTGTTACCGAACAAGAACAACTAGGTGTTCACGCATGGCTGGAAGCTTATTACGGTGGTGGCATGGGCGACAAATCAGTATTAAACAGTGGCAACCTCCCTGCCAGAGCTGGTGCTCTTCAAGCTGCCTTGAATCTAGAAATTCAAGACTTCGATGCTGGTATGACAATTTCTAATAAAATATTTCCAGCTCTAGAACCTTATTTCTTCACAGAGTTCATCAACGTCAAAATAGAAGGGCTTAATGGGCAACTACCAAATTTAGACATGTTTAATCTAGTGCAACGTTTGACTGTTCGCGAAGGAATACCATCTGGCTACAAACAGATTCCAAGAAAGAAGCGCAAAGCATCCCAGACCACTGTGAAGGAGAACCTTAAAAACATCCTCGCAATGATTACTAGTCAGGCAAACGGTGTTCCAACTGGAAACCATGGACTCTTCCACCGACATCGCATTGAATCATTAACACTAGAAGCCGTAAAGGGAAGTTCCTCTACCAACTCGAACAGCAGAAACATAGCTGCTGCAGTTATTCTTATGAAAACTGTCGAGGGAATTTCAAGGAGTCTGAATAATCTTCTCGAACGATTCCATCAGAGCTACTTCTTTTACATTCTCGTCCAGAATGACCGGTTTATTTCAATCGGAGACTTCATGCCTTGCTTGGCTCTTATGGCTGGTCCATTGTACATCAAAGCATTCCTAATCTGGCTTAGTTTGAACTGTGTTGACGACGACGTCAACGATTCAGAAAAAAAGAGAAAGTTAAAGGAACAAGAGAAAGAGCTACCATACATAAAGGTTTTGATTTTCATGGGAATAGTAGCCCTCCTTGGAATTCTGGCTAATCTTCTACCACTCAATAAATCTCTGGGCAATTTCTTTGCCGAGAACGATATATCTACGCCGGTTGGAGTGACTTTCTTCCTTTCGTTTGTCACAGTTCTGGGATTCTTTATGCCGTTTTTTGTTCACTTGGATCCTGCTGGTTTGGAATTACTCCATGTGGGGTCACTTTTAGCTATGGGATCGGCAATCCTTGTGATTGGCTTGCTTAATTTTGCTCTCGGATTTTTCATAGCTGTGGCCAGCTGTCCCTTGGCTATTCTTATCAATACAAAACACGGAAATTCTGCTAAGCTCTTCACTACCGTCTACACGTTCCTGTTGAATCCCTTGTTCGTTATATATTTGCAAGTTTGGATTCTAACCATGTCGGCATTCTCCGAACTTTCATTGAGTAATGTGTCCCTTAAAGCATTCAATGCATCAATGGACGCCATCACTTATGGACTAGTTGATTCTATTGTAAGATTTTTTTTTTTTATTTTAGGTTTCACTTTGTACTGTAACCTGTTTTTTTTTTTCAGATTTATGGAAACTGGCTATTTACAACACTGACCAGTGTCTGTTTTCCAATTTGGATTCTGCTTTGGTCTCTTAACTTGATTTCTGATGATGTGAGTCATTCCAAGAATAAAAAACTCAAAATGAACTAATTATGTTTTTTTTATTCACAATAAACTTTACCATGTTTTTGTAATTATGTATTTATTTAAAAAAAAAATTGAGTATCATAAATAATTAATAAACAAAATAGTGTTTTTGGTTTTACTATTGAAATCGACAAACGATTAGCAATTCATTTCAAGGTTTTATATTCGGCCCTATCGAGGTAACCGTCGGAGCGGAACTCTCTCCGATTTCCTACGAATCGGAGATATTTTGCTCGTCGGAGAACTACCTCGAAGTAAAATGTCTCCGAATCTTAGGAAATCGGAGAGAATTCCGCTTCGACGGTTACCTCGATAGGGCCGATTAAATCAATCTATCTTCTATCGTTTATATACATTATGTACATAAAATTGGATGTATGTTTGTATGTTCTTTATGGACTCTGAAACTACCATACCGATACCAAAATTTCAGAAAATCTTACTTGAAAGTCCAAAGGTGTCACTTTGGATGTTTGGTCAACGTCGGTCTAGCAGTATGCCAGCAAGATGTAGTAGTGCATGCATTTTCGGAATAATTTCAGAAAATAGGCTACAATTCTGTTCAAAATTACACAAAATATTAGGTGGAAATAAGAGTTTTCCTGTGTTTGTTTGGTCAAAATCGGTTTACCAACAATGCAGCAGCTATTTCAGAAAACACGGTCAGATTTTGTTTAAAACTTAAGGAAATTTAAGGTCAAGCTGAGCACGTTTCTGTGTCTATTTGGTCAAAATTCGCCTAGCAGTTTGCCAACAATGCAAAAGTTTATATTTTGTTAAAAATTCAAGAAAATCTTAAATGTATCTTTAGTAAAAATTGTTCTAGCATACGAGGTGCAACACCGCATGCATTTTCGAATTAATTAATAAATAACACGGTAAGATTTTGATAAAATTACAGGAAATCTAAGGTAGTAGTTCAAAATTGGCCATGCGTGTTTGTTTAAAATAGGTCTTCCAGTTTACCAACAAGTTGCAAAAGTGCATTCCACATACATTCCAAATACTTAAAAAAAAATTAAATTTAAAATACTTATATATCAAATTTTAAGTCTAATTTCTAAGTAATATTTTTGACCGACAAACATTTTCGAAAAGTTGTTATTTGAAAATTAAATAAAATGATAGGAATTTGTAGTAGCGAATTTATTAAATAGAAAGAAAGAAACATTGGATAATTTTGTGCTTAACAAATATAAAAAAAAAATAAAAAGTAAGTTTTTACCTTAACTTAGAAAATGCCTCAAAAAAAAAAAAAAAAAACAGTGATTGGGAGGAAAACCAGTTGGCAAAGGAATGTAGAGGCAAAAAAAAAGATATGAACGGCAAAACAACACAAAGACCGTTTAGCATCAAATCGTGCACGCAATGAGGAATGAAGAGCGAACAGAACACTCAGTCAACACGTTTCAGGAACTAGAAACATTCGAGTCAGAGTTTTTAATTCCAGAGTACCCAAAACCTTTTTTAGATTTTTATTTTTTAACCGGCAACTCCTTTATTTTTAGATCGAAGTGATCAAAGAAACTTGCTACCTTATCTTTTAATTCTCTTATATTCATTTTCTTAAGAGATTTTTGATTCAACAAATTTTAATTGATCAAATAATGAAATAATGAAAATAATGTTTGTATACCTGCGTCCTACTTCACAATCATATTTTGAAATTAAATGAAAAGTAGAAGAAATTAAATAAAAAATTATGGTCGGATCCTCAATGTTAAGGCTACAATAAAATGCTAAAATTGTTAGAAGATCAGATCTCTTATTAAAGGGAAGGCAAATGAAAAAAAAACAAAAAAAAAATTAGCTTATGTCCAGTACATCCTTATCTTCCAAGCTCTCGCTCTACCAATTCGTATTACAATTACTGGAATTTTCTGAGATTAAGGGGAACAAGTAGACAGACAAACAAACAAAAGGATATAGGAACTAATATCTATTCAAAATCATATTCAAAACTATATAATCAGCCCTATCACGAATTCTATCGTAATCGGAAACTTTACAAATCCCGAAAAAAACTATCACCGAACCCGTTCGTAACGGCAATTTGTATGAGATTTTTCACTACGATGGATTCTATGATAATTTTATTCGGGATTTGTAACAAGTTTCCTATTACGATGGAATTTGTGATATGACTGAATATTAATATATTTACGTTCTGATAATTTTCTACAAAATTTATTTCTGTCTACAATACATATAGCGGGTCAAGTATTATTTAAATATTTTGTTTTGTTAATTTTAACGAAACTCATATTTTGGGGGGAGTACGATAACTCAGGCGCCGCCAAATAACAACGGATTTTTATAAAGAAGTTTAATACAATCATTTTTTACTATGGGGGAAGGGGAGGGGGTCTATCTCGCCCCGTTTATAGGGTAGGGGCAATTTTAGAAAAAAAAGGATTTAATTGAAAAAAAAAAAATTATTAAAAAACAACGGCCACACATATAATGAAGTACGGGTTTGACCAAAAAAAAATCTCATAAAAAAGTAGTTTAAGTAGTTTTCAATTTGCTCCAGTAGACATAAAACCATTCGGTTTTTTGTGTTCGATTTAAAATTGATATACGCATTGACCACAAAAGCCAACTCAGCATTTCATTTCACAATTTTGAAAAAAATTGGACTAAATTTTTTTTTATTAATTTTTTTTTTATCAAAATTTTGAGTTTGCATGCGAATTTTTTAAAAAACTGTTGGCTTTAATAATTTTAAATTTCTGGCTTTCAAAACCGGTATGGTACTTTATTGTAATAGTTGCCATTGTTTTTTAATAATTTTTTTTTCATTTTAAGTAATTATTTTTCTAAAATTGGCCCTACCTCCTAAACGGGGCGAGATACACCCCCTGTCCCATGATAAAAACGCTTATTTTTGACTCTAAAAAAATCCGTTATCAATTTTTGGCGCCTGAGTTATCGTACTCGTGGCCATATTTAAAAGTAAAAAAACAGTAGGTATTGAGTCATACGAATATTTATTGTTCAAGATGCACTTTTAAATATTTGTAATTAATTTTTTGAAAAACTGTTCATGAAATAAAAAATTATTTTATGGAAATAATTTTATGATGAATTATTCATCACTAATATTAATGCGTAAAAATTGAAATACAAAAATAAAAACAAAAATCACGGGAGAGGTTAGAAAAACAGTTGTGCAATATAGGGGTTTTTCAAAATTAAAAAAAAACAGTTACTGAATTCTGAGAGGTGTTTCAGTTTGGATCATGGAACATTCCGGATATAAAATTTCTTCAATATTTTAAAAATAATTGAATGCCATTTTTTAATTATTTAATACAATAGGACCTCGGTAGTTCGAACACTCGGTAATTCGCACGCTCCACTAATTCGAACAGTTTTTTTTTTTGCATTAAGTATCTTGTAATTCAAACTCTTGTCAAAATTGGTACTCTGTAATTGAAACAAGCGCGAAATTGTGAACTCACTTCTGGCAATTGTAGCGCTAGACAAAAAATCGAAATTTTTGAGGGTTCTCATTTTGTATCATGCGATACATGATTGGAAAGGTGGCACTTTCTAGATTACGAGAGTGCCATTCTTAAGCCATGAAAGTGTTTGGATGCCCATATCTCTCTGCAACCATGGCAAAAGCTCGCGGGCCTGGGCAGGGGACCTGGGGGTCACCCTACCACTTAAAAAAATAATCCAGACTACACGATTTATTTCATTTATTTTATGATTTTGGGTCTTCGTTGACTGGACTATAAATGCTTTATTGGTTTTTAATCGAAGGGTAAAAACTATATGGTCTTATGTCTTTTAGTTTTTAAAAAAATTGAAAATATTTAAAACTACTTCCAAAAATATTTAATTTTTTTATTTGAATTACATAACCTACTTTTGTATTTTAACAAAATTTTACTAAAAATAGTGTATTTACCTAAAAATATCATGTTCGTAATATAATGTTTGACTGAAATAACGAGATCAATTTTTTGACGAATCTAAAAATAGCTAAAGGCTATCGATAAAAATTATGTAATTCTCTCTCACACAGTTTTTCTCCGCGATCAAGTTAAGGGCCGAAAATTCTCTGCGCTCAGCTAAGCTTAAGGGCCCTACACACGATCAATGTTCATTGACAATAATGTTTGTCGATATTTTTTGTCAATAAAAATTGATGAAAGATTGCCACCACATGTATCAATGATTATTGACAATAATTGAAAAAAAGTCCTTCAGAATTAAGGAGATTTAAGACGTGTAAAAAACTACACATTATTCTTACTTACTTTTATTTTTTATTATTTTTTTGCCTTCAAATAAGCAAAACAACATCACAATTGAGAAAAAACTTTGATACTGCCGTATAACAACAAAATATTGACAGTTAAATTGATAAAAACCAAATTTATTTTGGTTCCCATCAAAGTGGTCAATGTTCATTGACAATGACATTGAAGAGCCTACGAACGATCAATATTCAGCGAAAAATGACTTATTCAATGAATATTGTCAATAAACATTGATCGTGTGTAGGGTACTTTAAGGATGGGTTTAGGTAGGTAGTAGTTGTTGTGCATTTAACATGCAAATTGTTTGGGGCCGACATATGTCATCCTACGGACTTGTTATTTTTTCATGAATGAAAAACTTTAGTTCTGCTGCTTTCGGACTATGTTTATTTGGGAGAAAATGACAGACTTAAGGCATAGGGTGATGATTTTTGCACCACCCTGTATTTAAAGATTTCAATTGGCACGAGTTTGTTTATTACCGAGTTCAACCGATAAAAATTTCTCTATCTTTTCCTATAGAAATGAGAAATGTAACCATCTTCAAAAGGACGCGACATGTTGGGACTGTGCTACCAAGAGTTCAATATCAACCATAACGTTTTTTTTTGAAATTAATTGAGGTAGGTACTATAGAATTCGAATTTTTGTTTAAGCTCATAATGAATGGATAAAACAGATTTTTTTGTTTTTATTTTTGGATCAAAAACAGCTCCGAAAATTTGGAATTTAATAGGTTAAGCTTTATATTTAATACTTTCTCTTAAATTTTATACTTTCTCTTAAATTATTATTGTTGATAAGAATTTTAAGCCAAGTTTATTCCCATTTTAGTTGCAATCTTAAAACATACCTTGCTACACAAAAACATAATCAAAACCAGCACATTTAGGTACTTTTGAAGAGGTAGGTACATGTTTGCGCAATGCACATAAATTTCATGCCTCAAAATTCTTGTTTTGCTTGATGAAAAATTAATCAAGGCACCGAATGCAGTGCAAAGGAATGTGATGGACTTCGGCGACGTTGATGAGTTTTATACCGTCTCCCGGCCCTTTCCCCTAACTGCATTCCCTTGGCAAAGAGGCCATCAACATAGTTTTCACTCCTTTAGACTGTTTTTTTTTTTTTAATTTTTATTTTTCACAGATATACATAGTTTTATATTTTATTTTTTTTTTTCCTTTGTAGATGTGAATGCACTTCCATTTTAGTCATCATCCTCTTTGAGTTTATTATTTTCTTGTTTTTTTGTTTTTTTTTTAATATCTATTTTTTAAGCTTAAAGCCAGGTCATTAATGGACCACCATTTTTTTTATATGTATTTGTTGTTTTCATCAGACATCCTGTTTTCCTCAATTTTTTTTTTTTTGTAGCTGTTCCTAGATATTTTGTTTCATATATATTTGTTTTTGAGTCATTTAAATTAATTGAAGTTTCAAAGAGAAAAATATAGAAAAGAGCAATTAGGTATCTAAAGAAATTCATATCTTACTTTTGGTTTAGTTTTCTTTTTAATTTTAATTTTTAATATTTTTTATAATTCTGGGTTTCCCCTGAACGGGGTTTCGTTTTTGAGTGGTAAGAAAGTTTTATTTCAGGTGCGGGTACAGAAGGGAGGAATTTGACAGCAGAATAAAGCGAAGTAAGGTGTGGGGATTGGGGAGCCAAATCAGAATACCTACGTCGATGCTTTAAAAACCCAATACTTAGTTCATTTTTAGGCCTTGCAAATAAAACTTGAGTATGTTATTAGAAAGGAAAAGCTTCGGGCACGAGCACAATAACTAGGGCGTCGGGTACGAGTACAATAACTAGGGCGCCACAAAATGGTAACGGATTTTTGTAGAAGGGTAAAATACAAGCATTTTTTGCTATGGTAGGGGGTCTATCTCCCCTTGATAAGGCGGAAGGGGCAATTTTCTAAAAAAAATACTTAAAATGAAACAAAAAATAATTTAAAAAAATGGCAACACTTACAATACAAACATTATAGATTTTTTGAACCTGTTCTTTTATATTTTGTTTCAATCTAGTTATTTGCCTTAATAGTTTTTAACAAAAATACTTTCAAACTCAAAATTTATCAAAAAAAAAAAATTAAAAAAAAAACAAAACTGTTTATTTATTGAAAATTGTGAAATTAAGTACTGAACTGACTTTAATTATTTGATGTCCCTATAAATTCTTAATCAAACACTGAAAACTAGATGGTTTTATGTCTTTTGAACTTGCGAGCAAAAAAATGGAATCACTTCGTTTCGCCTTTTAAAAGCAACAATTTCTATGGATACAATATTTATGCTTAAATGTTTATGGTCACATTTTAAAGCTTGAACTTAAAACTTTAAATTGAAGGTAAAATTATAAAAATCCATTGGATAGCTTTGGTGTTACTCGCCAAAATAACGAAAATAACAAATTATACTAAAAAAGGATGCACGAGTAGGAAACATTAGGCCAGTCCCATGAAGAAAAAAATCTCTGAGCGCTCAGAGATTTTTTTAAGTGGGACAAAAAATCTCACATGAGCGCTAAGATATTTTGCTGAGATATGTGAGACGAAAATTTTTTGGATTCATTTCTCAGTTTTCTTTCTCAGCCAAAACAGATGTTCTTTTAACAACCAAATTCAATTTTTTTTGTGGTGCGCAAGTGCAAAAGTGTTAAATAAATACAAAATAAAGACGGAATGTTAATAAAAACTAAAATTAATTGATCTTGTTATTATTTCTCATTCATTTCAATAAGTTTTCTGCTTCAAAAATTTAATATTTTAAGCAAAAGTTGAAAGTGATTTTTCAGAAGTTCAGTACGAGAATTATAACACCCGAGTTTTTTATAATTGAGCGGAGAATGTAGTTCCACGAAATGATTTCTCAGTGAGATTTTATTTGTTAGGACACGCCTATTGATACGCAATATACGCGCCCACTATTGGTTTTTGTTTACCGGTGTGCTGTCAAAAGTGAACTGTGACATAATCTCGATTTAACAGGCCTTCTAATTTTGGAAATAAAATGGATACCACTGCAACTGCAAGGAATAACCCAACGTTTTGTGGCCTGTCTAAGCAAATGTTGTATATCAAAAATCTACAAAACGTTTAGAGAAACTGGATAGTTTGTGCGAATGCAAAAATCTGGACGTGCGTCGCCGCCGGTGTACCACTTAGAGATAGGAAATATTAATCGCAATGCCTTCTCTCCAAAATCGTCATTTGAGTGGCCTTAAACGTCCAACAACAGCTCGCAAACAGGTACGAGGAAGAATTGCTAGTAAATGGACAAGTAGAAGACAACTTAAAGAAGTATACCTTACCCAGAAATGACCTGTCAGGGGATCGAAATTGACTGCAAGCCACTGACAAGGTTGATTACGATTCTCTCTAATGCACTACGATTGCGAAGTTGAGCAATGGAGGCGAGTTATGTTCTCGAATGAGTGCAAAATCAGTTTGATGACCTTGCGAGCGATTTGAACAAAGCTGTTTAGTCGAAACCGTGACTTACGGGGGAGGGCTTTTCAGGCATTTCAATTGAAGGAACAGAGAGCTGGTTTTTTATGACTGGTGGTGGTCGAGGGGAGGTTTAACTACGGATGGGTATATCTCCGATATTCTGCTGCATCACGTCGTAACATATGCTGGGTGTATTGCCAAAGATTTCGTACTAATGCATGATAACGCTCGAGGCAACACTGCGCGGGAAACAGTCGGATTCCTTAGAAAATTTGGTATTGCCACGATGGACTTGCTGGCGCTAAGCCCAGACTTAAACCCTATCGAGCATTTGGGTTAGAGCCAGAAATCCAGCTCCTGAGACCATAAAAAACTGAAAGCGGCACTGGCAGACCCATCGGAAATACCCCAAGAGACAGTCAAGAAACCCATCAGGTCAATGAAAAATCGTTTATAAGCTGGAATTAGAGCTTGGGCGGGGTAATACAAGATACTGAAACAATAAATTTCGCTTAATTTTGCCGTAAATGTTAAATTTTCGAGCAACTACCTGTTTCAATTTCACTTTATTTTTTCTTACATCCTTCAATTATGAGGATTATCTCTCGTAATCCCGAATTGTTTGTTATGTTCTTAACATTGATTTAAAACTTATGGTTCCAGCGTTTTAACGATACCATAAAAATTCATGCATGTCAATTACATTGAGAGCAATTGTTGTTTTTACGTGAAGTAAGAGGGTGATTCCATTTTTTTGGTCGCAAGTGTAGTTTACGAGAAAATTGAAAATTAACAAAACTTCACTAAAAAAAAAAAACGCCAATAATCAAATGCCGTTAACACAATAATTCCTGACAACTTATTCCAACTATTGTCATCCTTTTTGATATAAGGCTAGCTTTGGTAAGTGTATTCCTTTTAAGAAATAAGAAGAACATGGACATTTTTTTGGCCGTTGAGGCCGTAGTCCATCCTGGGCTGTGAGCGCCATCTAAAGTAAAGTAAGTAAAGGACATTTTTTTAAATGTAAAAGCTAGTCATACGAATTTTATTTTCAACATACCCTTGCATCAGTCCACTATACATTTTTTCCACATCAAAAGATTAAAGGACGAAAACAAAATTATTATTGCCTCTTTTTCTTTTCTATTAACCAAAATCACATGCCTATCATATTTACTTAAAGACATTGAGCACTTGGAGACAACTTATATAGGTATCTCCTATTCTTCTCCCAAAAACCCAAACGAATTGTTGTTGTATAATAATATACACTTGTCAAAACAATTAAAGGAACAAAAAAAAATCACTTTTTTTTAGTGTTTTTCGAAGAGCTGTATCTCTGTGAAAAGTGGTCGTATTGAGATGAAACAAAAAGCATTCTGAAGCTTAATCCTTTTTGTATTGAGAAATTTTCGCAAATGATTTTTTAAGGCAAAACTGTGGAAAAATTGGGCACAAATTGTTGTTTTCGTTTTCATTTTCATGACAATTTCACAATGTTTATGAACCACCCAATTTGTTTCCTTAATTGGTTTTACGAATTTGATCATTCGGTACATGAAAACAGTTCAATGGATTTATTTGAAATTTTACAGAAATATTGGTGGTCTATAGTTCTTTAAAATGTCTTACCAAATTAAGTCCTACAGTCAATATTTTTAAATCAGTAAAAGATTTACAAAAACTCTTTAAAAAGTCGTTTTTTAGACCTTTTCTGAATGTTACGATGAGGAGCCAAAAAAAAAATCGTTATAAAGTTTTAAAAAAATCTTGTAGAATATTAATTCCAGTTTTTGAAACTATCCATAAATTTTCGGTGTCCTCATTCCTTGCGATAATATTGGTAGTCAAAGTCAAAAGTCTGTTTTTTCATTCAAAGTCAGATATTCTTTTGAAAAAAATTTGTACAATGACGAAAAAAGATGACCTTAAAGCTGAATAAACAAGTTATTGAATGTTCAAAAAAAAAAGAAAAAAATTTAAAATTTTTGGGTCGTGGTGCGCAATAACGGTACCTTAAAAAAATCATTTGCGAAAATTTCTCAATACAAAAAGGATTAAGCTTCATAATGCTTTTTGTTTCATCTCAATACGACCACTTTTCACAGAGATACAGCTCTTCGAAAAACACTAAAAAAAAGTGATATTTTTTTGTTCCCTTAATTGTTTTGACAAGTGTAAATAAACAGATATACAGATATACTTAGCTTACACACATTTATACCTATTCATCAATCTTCATAGCTCCATTTTGTTTAGCTTTGACAAAAAGTAACCTAATGATATAAAAGGTAATATAAATGTTGCCAGCATCATAACTCATAACCACTCACTCATACCCCAGTCAAGTAGTCAAGGTTGACAAATTTCGATGATGTGAATTCTTCCACAATATAAGAGGGGGACCTATATTCTTCATTAAAACCAACAAGTGTAGATATAGAGACACGAGTAGGTATTTATGCTTTCAGGTATGGAAATACGAAATCAGGATTAGGTTTGGAATAAGTTTAAGATAACAATTTGCTTTTGGTTTTTCTATAAAGAGGGCTTTTGAGGATTTCTTGAGATTTGCTAAATTTAATTAATTATGTGTAGAGTTTGAGGCGAGGGCTTTAAACGAACTTTATATGCCTAATTTGATTTAATCTGATATCTTATAGATCCCATTCGTCAGTGATTTTTTTTTCTGTTACGAGAAAATAGCAATCAAAATATTTATGATTGGAATTTGTTTGGTGGTGGGTGGTTTTTGTTTTTGTCGTAAATTTTTATAGTTCAAGAGTAGGGGATTGCTGAACTGTTAAACTAACAGGTTGTATAATATAAGTTTTTAAGAAAAATAGTAAATTCAATGATTTTAATACACTTGTCAAAACAATTAAGGGAACAAAAAAAAATCACTTTTTTTTTTAGTGTTTTTCGAAGAGCTGTATCTCTGTGAAAAGTGGTCGTATTGAGATGAAACAAAAAGCATTCTGAAGCTTTATACTTTTTGTATTAAAGAATTTTCGCAAATGATTTTTTTAAGGTACCGTTATTGCGCAGCACGACCCAAAAATTTTAAATTTTTTTCTTTTTTTTGAACATTGTCATTTTCTCTGAAAATTTTTTTTGAGCCAATTTAATGTTTTGTTTCAATAACTTGTTTATTCAGCTTTAAGGTCATCTTTTTTCGTCATTGTACAAATTTTTTTCAAAACAATATCTGGCTTTGAATGAAAAAACAGACTTTTGACTTTGACTACCAATATTATCGCAAGGAATGAGAACACCGAAAATTTATGGGTAGTTTTAAAAACTGTAATTAATATTCTACAAGATTTTTTCAAAACCCTATAACGATTATTTTTTTTTTTTTGACTCCTCATCGTTACATTCAGAAAAGGTCAAAAAAACGACTTTTTAAAGACTTTTTGTAAGTCTTTTACTGCTTTTTAAATTTTGACTGTAGGATCTAATTTGGTAAGACATTTTAAAGAACTATAAACCACCAATATTTCTGTAAAATTTCAAATAAATCCATTGAACCGTTTTCATGTACCGAATGATCAAATTCGTAAAACCAATTAAGGGAACAAATTGGGTGGTTCATAAACATTGTGAAATTGTCATCAAAATGGAAACGAAAACAACAATTTCTGCCCAATTTTTTCACAGTTTTGCGTTAGGTACAATATTGACGAGGGAAAAAATTACAACAAAATTTGAAAATTTTGAAAAAATATTTAATTTTTGCTCCAATTTTTTTTTTCTTTGAAAAAAATGTTTTTTTTCTTCTCAACGCTTATCAGTCGCTCGGCTTTAACACGTAATTTGTTCAAACTAATTTTGTTCAAAATTTTACGTTATTAAGTAGTATTTTTGATTTTAATATTCGATACTCCTTTCGAAGTCAAACATTAAAAACCGGATGCCTAAATGTCTTTATTTTTTGAGAAAATTGAAAATAACCAAATGCATTTTACTATTTTATTAGCAGAAATAGGATCTTGGGAGCAACAAAATAATGGATGGAAGTCGAATTTAAGGAAAACTCACAGTTTTTGATTGAATACTAAACACAAAAATACTACTTAGGGCCATTTGCTGATACGAAACATAAATATTTATGTACGAAGATTTTTTTTAATAATACAAATTCTATATACTACTGAAATAAATCAGCCAAGTAGAAGACTTAGCACTATTTTATTGGACTTGTTGAATTATTGATTCAATAAAGCTTTTAACGGCCTTTAGTCCATGAAGTCTAAGTCTTCTACTTGGCTGATTAGTGATTTATTTCAGTAGTATATAGAATTTGTATTATAAAAAAAAAAAAAATCTTCGTATATAAACATTGCCAGGCCACGGGCACAAAAAACTTATAGCTTTAATGATTAGGAATTCTAATCTGGTTAGATATAGTTCACACTAGGTATTCACCATGAAATCTATGTAAGATGAACTAAACTTAATGGAAATTGCGTATTGACAAGGCCCTCACTAGTCAACTGATGAGTCCAAGTGAGATCGCCGGGACGAAACGCCAAAAAATTTTCATGGACTAAAGGCCGTTAAAAGCTATATTGAATAAATATTTATGTTCATCTTAAATGCTTATGTTCTACTTTTTCCTCAGCGTAAGCTGTCAAATAAGCTATTATGTTGAACTTAAAATATTTAAGTAAGTTTCGTTTCAGCAAATGGGCCTTAATAACGTTAAATTTTGAACAAAATTAGTTTGAACACAATTTTTTTCATCATTTTTTCAAAACTTTGAGTTTGAAAATTAATTTTTCAAAAACTTTTCTCTCAAAAATTTTGAAATAATAAAATAATGATTTTTTTTTTTCGATTTTAAGTCGATTTCTTGACTAGGTCAACGTGTTGTGTATAGCCCGTGGAATCATATTTTTGCTGAATCTTCTCCTTCATACTACACCGATACACCCTGGACCGTATTTTGTTCTAATTTTTTATCTGTTTGTTAGTCCTATGGTTCTGCTTCATACAACAGGAACGGAAAGACCAAGTTCTTGTATATGCCCTCCTTGGTTCTTTGCGACATCAATTTGCCTACTACATAATACTTAAATGCCTTTTTTGGTAAGGCGCGCATCGAAGTGGTGACCAAGTGGAATAGTGGTGGCGTGGTGACTAAGTGGCATTGCTAAAACGTATGTAAACAAATGAAGACGCGCTCCTTAAAGTTAAGTTTCGGTGGTGTTATATTTTGCTGCCATTATGGTGACACTGATCTCGAACATGTTTAATTTTCAAGTGGCAAGCGAGTGGTAACGATGTGGATTTTTTTTTACTGTAGATGCTTATGATTATTGTGTTAAATATTCCAATATTTTAATATCTCCAATATTTTAAAATAACAAAATAAATTCACATTGGAACTGATGAATCGGTGGCACCATACGTAGTTTGCCACCGCATTGCGCTTTAAATCAATTTCATATCACTTCCTCGCCACTTCATCGCCAAGCCACTTGTTCAAAACTCTACTGCCACTCGCTACTGCACTACGACTCCACTTCGTCACCACTTCAGTGCGCGCCTTGCCTTATAGTTAAGATTCCTTTCTTTATGATGTAACGAAGCGTTACACTTTCGCCCTCACCTACCAGAATATTATAAAGCAACTCACAGCCAACCGAAATTATTCACAGTAAACCAGCACCCTACGTCAGCAAAAACACCAAACACCAGCACCCTACTACCATCCAACATACATAATACCGACCGATCATCAATACCGCAACAACAAACACCAGCCACCCATCACCCACTGAATCATCATCATCAACAGCAGAGCATCGCGCTCGTGCACACCACTGCTCATGAATATAGAAAAGTATAACTTCATCATGCAGAAGAAAAATATTTCGTTTGTAGGTTTTAAAATTCACACTTCCTCTTGCCACGAAATATGACAAGACGACGTATGAAAAACCGAATAAGTCGAAGCTTATTTTGACTCGTTGTAGTTCCTAATTTACGAATTGGAAATACTGAGGCATAAGTTTCCGGCGAATATCAGTTTATAGCAACTTTTGGTCGCCTCAGGTTACTTTTCTTGATACATTCGTGTATCATTTAGAGATAATCTTTTTGGAACTAAAATTCTCCGTAGTTTATTTTCCCTCGGATTAGCCCTGGGCTGGAATCAGATTCCTACCGTTGTTCTCCCTGCTTACTCCTTCTGAGTGAGATTGTGGGCTAAACTAATTTTCCCTTGGGTTAGCCTTGGGCTGGAATCAGATTCCTACCGTTGTTCTCCCTGCTTGCTCCTTCTGAGTGAGATCGTGGGCTAAAGTAATTTTCCCTTGGGTTAGCCTTGGGCTGGAATCAGATTCCTACCGTTGTTCTCCCTGCTTGCTCCTTCAGAGTGAGACCGTGGGCTAAAGTAATTTTCCCTTGGGTTAGCCTTGGGCTGGAATCAGATTCCTACCATTGTTCTCCCTGCTTGCTCCTTCAGAGTGAGACCGTGGGCTAAAGTAATTTTCCCTTGGGTTAGCCTTGGGCTGGAATCAGATTCCTACCGTTGTTCTCCCTGCTTGCTCCTTCAGAGTGAGACCGTGGGCTAAAGTAATTTTCCCTTGGGTTAGCCTTGGGCTGAAATCAGATTCCTACCGTTGTTCTCCCTGCTTACTCCTTCAGAGTGAGACCGTGGGCCAAGTAATTTTCCCTTGGGTTAGCCTTGGGCTGGAATCAGATTCCTACCGTTTATTCCCTGATACGCTTCTTCTAAGTGTATATCGTGGGCCGAGTCTACTCCTGTAGCTCTTTATAAAAAGCTTTGCCGTATATGAAATACTATGTTATCTAATTTAAGTTTAAAATGAATTGTAAGATTGTAAACCCTCTTTTTGTTAAATAAAGAGTTATTGATAAAACTGGTAATTGGTCAGAGTTCTACTTTCTTAACCCGAGTTTTACTTGCTTTCTTCGGGAATACCCTGGACACCGACGAGCCTACCTCAGCCTTAGTAAAAAAGCATCACAATGAAGGCATTTTGCTTAGATTTCTTTGATGTTCTCTGCTACAGGGCTACCTGACCATTGGAATGTCAATCAAGTGTCAAAAAACTCAGGGCTTTTCGGGTTTTTATTTTACATCGAACACCTACAAGTTTCAGCAGATGATTTTTTCGATACATCAAAAGTTCCCTTTTTCATCAAGTTGGCATAATTACCATTTGTCATAAGCTGATTTGAGCTTTAACAGCTCTGAATTCTTACTCGGAGAAAAAACCTGGGTTTCGTAAGAGTGCACTCGGAGCTCGTCCCGAACGTACACCAAACACAGTACACATAACATAGGGCGGACAAAGTGCTCTAACCACTTTAGAGCAAGTTCAGGATGACCCAGTGCATCCCAGGGCTAACATCAAACAAACCTTTCAATTGTCAATTTTATTTTTGCTCCAATGGCAGCTCGACACCTTCGCCCGATATGACATTCACATTCAAAAAGCCTCTGATCCTGCTCTTTAAAGCACTCACAGGCAGAGCCATTTTTGCATAAATTTTGAGAACTTTTTAAAGGAGTCTGCCTAGTGACCGTGAAAAAGCTAGAAGTCCAGCCTATAAAACTTGGTGATTGTTGTTGTTTCATTATCTTCAATAGATATTCTATAAATATTTCAGTCAATAATTCTTTTTAATATGTAGAAAATATTAAACTGACTCGTTTACTGGGGTCGAATCAAGGCTTTTATCCAAGGCTTTTTACGTATTTTAATCTCTTAAATAAACGAAATATCGTTAAACTGGTATAGCACCAGGGCCCTATTTCATAAACATTGACAATTGCGACAGGTGACAGGTGACAATTTTGTAATTTACAACTTGACAATTGTCAAAATCCGTTTCATAAAAAATTTGACAATTTTGTAGAATTGATCTTAAATAATATTTATGTTAAATAATATTTTTTCAAGTAAAAGCGATGCTGATTCTCAGTTTTGTTCCATTTTTCTTCGTTTTTCGACATAGGCACTTCATAAAGTTATGTAGACTATGTAGAATTTATCGATGAAGCAGCCACCACGTTCTTAAACGGTGTTTTTTAATAAACAAATATTCATATCTTTTTTGTTTATTTCAGTACAAAAAAGTATGTATGGTAAAATTGTAGAGAATTTAAAGCTCTACAAGTTTGTGGTAAATATATTTCTTTTTTAATGTTCATGTTTTATGTGCTAAATTTTGAAGGACTCTATCTCTATCAAGTCTAAGAATTTCATGTTTTTGGAATGTATAGACAAATATACTTGGCTAATTAACACCATAGTTCAACAAATTGAAGCCCGAAAATGTATTAACATTCTGATATGTCGCTTTTATAATTTATATAATTAATAAATAATGTTGTAATAATTTCAAAGTTTACTTTATAATAATAAAATTAAATTATATTTTAATAATCTAATTTTTATTTTTATTTCATTATATACACACAACATGGAGACAACACCCCAAAGATATGTATGGAGTCGGTTCAGTAGCTCAAGACATTACTCCCTACATACAAACCAACAAAGTTTATAACTTTATAATATAGGCTATGTCCATCGTCATGTTTCCAATTCTCATACCAATCATTTAATTTATTTTCTGGGATTAATTGGAACTGGTCAGGGCTTAGACAGGATTTAACTGTCGAGGCAAAAAGGTTCATAACTAGTGAGAGCCTAGCGAATGCCTATTGTAACCCTTGCTAGACCCTTGTTAGTAACTATGAAAAACTTTTCAGGGCCTAATTGAAAACTAGATTCTTTTTCCAGGCGGGTTTGGAATGACGAAAAAAAATTAGGGGGTGTTGCCAACTTGTGGGTCACCCATATACAATCTTCATAAATGCACTGGACTAATGCCAAAATTGTCACGACAAATGTGTTAAAATATGACAATGACAAAATTGTCATGACAAATATGTCATTGTATTTTTCTGACAAATTTGTCACCTGTCAATATTTTATGAAATAGGGCCAAGGGTTTGCATGTTCCATCAGGCTTATTCTCAAGTCAATTGCCGTACATTTTCCTTCTAATTCCAATTCTAGGGGTCTCGTCTTAAATGCCTGAGATTCATAAAAAAAAATCTGCCAGTGCCAGCTATTTCTAAAGTTTGCAGTGTTGCTTTTTTTTCTGTTCAATACTCGAACTTGTACTTTAAGCCCGGCTGGACAAGACCAAAGTACCCATCAGTGGAAGGTGAAATAAGTACAATGGCTGTTTAGTTAATGTTGCGTGCGGTATTGTGGGCATACCCATGTCGACCGGGTGACACCAATCAATATACTTTCCAGCCTTCCCGGTTTCGACAACAGTTTTTGGTAAATTTAAATTAAATTCTTAAATTTTGTTTCAAATTTCTTTCACCAACTTTAAACCTCATGAATTATTCTATGGTTAAATAATGATACCCATTGTTATATGCTCTTACCTGTTTTTGTAACCAATTATAGACTAAGGAAGGAGATTAATGCAGGTATAGGTATATAAAACCCCCCGGCTATTATATCTACATACTTCCCTTTTAATTTATACCCTCCGAGCTTGTTGTTTATATGTATTTATGTTGTATTTCCACACTCATAGCTGGCGGCGACACTGGCGCTGCTGCCACCGCCGGCCAGCCTATATGGTTCAAAGGATACAAATTGCATTTGGCTCTAATATATTGGCGCCTTTTTTTTTGGTAATTGTTGTTGTTGTTTTTGCTTAACTGATGCCAGGTTTTTGCATTCTTCACCCCTCATTTGGCATCTAATCCACATTGACGTATAACTAATATTAAAAGCATTTTAAAGCCCTTAGTTTAGTTTTGCTGCAATGTCATCGACAACCTCTCATTCTTCCTGAAATGAAAACAAACAACCAACAAAATGCTACAGTACATCGACCATCTATATAAACCTCCCACTATATTGCACTAAAACTTCCCTTTTTATCCACTGAAATGGACCGTAATGCGCGGGTGTTGCCAACCAACATGGTTATCATGGACGACAGCAGCTGAGTAGCACCGTCATCTGAATGATAAATTTCCTAAGGATATGCATGTGTTCAAAAATACGCGCTTATTCTACTATACTGCAGTATACTTGCATATATGCATGGGTAATTTTTTTTTGTACAGGACTGTGGAAGATTTTTAACAAAATAGGTTTTACCATTTTTTCGATTCCGAAGCAATATAGAGTGAAATTAGTTGCAACTACCAATTTGGACGTACATCTTACCTATCGGTCACGTATAAATAAAAATCTAGCTCAGAGATGACCAACAGCCTCGTATTGATTTAGCGCTGCAAAGAACTTTGGATTTTAAGGATATCAGGATATCCCAAGCATACTTATTTGAAGTCTCAATTTCTCAATTATTTTGGTTTTATCCAACGTAATTTATTACAAATTTATTATTACAAATATCCACTTCATCACGTCTCACTTTCCGCTTGAAAATTAAACATGTTCGAGATATGTGGCATCAGACTGGCACCACACCACCTGCAAAATATATCTTGCTACCACCGTCACTCTACTTTGATGAGCGCGTCTTCATTTGTTTACATAGGTTTTATTAATACCACACGCCACTTGGTCACCACCCCACTACCACTCCACTTCGTCACCACTTTAGTGAGCGCCTTGCCTCATATCTCGAATATGTTTAATTTTCATGTGAGTGTTGACGAAGTGGATTTTTGTACTGCACACAAGTATGCTTATCATTATTGACTTAAAGATCAAATAGCTGGTGAACGTATCATATCACTTTGCCGCCACTCCATCGCCAAGCCACTTGTTCACCACTCTACTGCCATTCGCTACTCCTTTGCCACTCCACTTCGTCATCACTTCAGTGAGCGCCTTGCCTAAGGCCCAGTTTTTCAGTGCGACTCTTGACATAATTTTATTCGTAGTTAAATCAAGGAATAGTTTTTTAAAACAAAAAATTATGCAAATAGACCTATAAAACTAGGAAATTTGGCATGAACGTTGGTAATAAAAAAAAATAAATAAATTTGATGGCACAAACAGCTCGTGAAGAACTAGGGCCTAGTGACTTAGTGGAGGGGACCTACAGTTTATTGCCGAATCCGAACGGCTAATGTGAGAAGTGAACGTTGCTGATGGGACTCTTTGAAAACTGAGAGAGTTCCTCATCGATCCGATGACCGCTAGGTCCGCTATAAGGGGTTTAAGGGTCTAAAAATGAGTTTTTTGAAAATATCTTAAAAACGGTTTTGTTCCTCAATCTTGTAGCTGATTGTCTCATCGGTTTTTTCGTAGCATTAACCGTTAAAAAGTTACAGCAAATAAAAAAATCTCTTAAAGGGAGTCAAATGTCATAAAAATGAGAGTTTTTTGCAAATATCTCAAAAACAGTTTGTGTAAGAGAAAAATTTTATTCTCCAGTCTTGTAGCCCATAAAATTTCCAACAAAAATGCATTTTAATTTTTTTCGTAGCATTAACTGTTAAAAGGTTACAGCAAATCGAAAATTTGAAAAATCTGTTAAAAAAGGGACAATAAGTCGTGAAAGTAAAAGTTTTAGTCAAATATCTCAAAAACGGTGTATCATATAAAAAATTTATTCCTTTATCTTGTAGTTCATTAAATTTGCAATAAAAATTCGTTCGCACTTTTTTCGTAGCTTTAACCGTTAAAAAGTTACAGCAAATGGAAAAGTCAACGTCAATGATGTCCAAAATTTCAGCCTCTAACTAATTTTCTTCTTTGTAAAAGTCTATTTTTCCTGGACTAAGAGCATTTGTGCAGTAAATTGCGAGTTAACCCACCAAAGGTGAGCTAATTCGGGTTTAACTTTAGCTTCGTACTGAAGAACTAGGCCTAAGACACAGTTTTTCAAGTGAGAGATCATCTTATAGCTTCAGGGTTTAGACCCGATTTAACGCTTGAAACATGTTTCATGGGTAAACTCTGGATTAATTGAATATGTACTTCTGTCAAAAATCTGTCAGTATTGCGTTACGACGCTATAAAAAGGGAAATTTCTTAAGAGATGTCATCTCGATTTCTATAGCGAAACGTCAAATTCGTTAGTGTCGCACTTCGATAGATATTTGATAACTGAAAGTTAAAGTTAATCCTACAAACTTCTTCTGAATTAACTCGAATTTCATATTTTGTATTATTAACTAACTCTGATTTGACTCAGAGTTAACTCCAGCACTTGAAATACCCTGTATGGCAACAGCTACAGCATCAAATATTTCCTGTTTCTAAACTCGAGGATTTCATTTGGAAGACCATCGAGCGACTATCCCAAGCTGGGCAAAAAAGTTTACCAACCTTATGTTATATGGTCCATTTTCTCGGAGGCGCACACATTTTTCTCAACAGCACTGTATGTATAACAAATATATTCGATGCTAAAACTACATACCATTAAAGTGTGGTGCATACTGTTTTTGGGTGACAGGAATAATTTAGAGTTGTGACTGTGAGTTAAGTTAGCATTCACCGCCATAGCCTGTAATAGTTAGCCACAACGCTATCCAGTGCATTCGGCACTACTTGGCTTGGTGAATGGTGATTGGTGGTGTTTGGTCTATGATGCTGGATGCTGGTGCTGGCACTGAGGGTTGTCGGCTTGTGGGGTTCGAGTTGGAAAAAGGACTTCATAAATAGATTGTACAAATAAATTAATTACGCTTTGAGTCGGGCGCTTTCTATTCCAATTTTCTCTCATTCTATGTACATACGTCAATATTATTTTGTCAGTTTTTGTTGTTTGTTTATTTTTTCGCAGATTAACTTTTAAATTAATGTTTTCTTTTTTTTTTTTTTAGTAAAGCCCAGTCTGTATATGGAGAAAAAAATCGGAAGGCTTTTAAATGCATCGGAATCTAATTATTGTAAGTTCTTTGGTAGTTGGTATTCCTATTTGGGTGCTGTAAAAATATTATTTTTTTCGAGAATGATTTCGTTCTATGAGAAAGTTAAGAAAAAAAATTTAAGCGTTACCAAACATGATCTCTTGGGTTAAATTTTTCAAAAAAATGCACCGTAACATAACAATATATTTTGAATTATGAAATTATGTCACTCGTCCTTATGTCACAATGGCCATAAAAAAGAGAAGATGCATTATATTTTTTACGGGAGCGGGTCAGAATTCTGGCTATCAAAATCCTGTATGACCAAAATTCTGTTTTTTCTTTTTTTTGAAAATACTGTTTTTGATAATGTAAAAAAGTGCGCACTTTTTTACATTTTCAAAACCAATTTTTTGAAATACAGAATTTTGTAAAGCAGAATATTGAAATACAGAATTTTACTCATACAGAATTTTAAAATACAGAATTTTGTGTAACCAGAATTTTAAATTACAGTATTTTGAAATACAGTATTTTAAACCCTACAGTATTTCGACCCCAACCCATTTTTTACTATCACACAACAAAAAAAAAAAAACATGTGTGTTGTTATTTCTTTGAAAATGGTAAAAGTTGGTGAGACGCAACACTTTTTTTACATACATTTTCTACGTAATTATTTTAACTAAATTTCCTATGTATAGCATTATGGTGAAAAGTTTTATGTATTTAAATATTTTATTAAAGAAATTAAAAAGTATTATTGAAAAAAACAACTCCTACTATTTATAATATATATATGGGAGATTTTTCAAAGGTAAACAAGATTTGAAAACAAATCAATGCTATTTTAACGGCAAAATTAGTTCTAGACATAGGGTTTTCGAGTTTTAAATTTTTCACAAATAAAACATGCTTTGACATCTAAATCAATACATGTTTCCATAATAATTATATTTGAAAAACCTCTATACAACTTGTTTTGCCGTAAAACAAACTTTGAAAGAATTCAATAATATGGCCGTTAAACTGTCAACAACTAAACAAATTTCCGAAACAAATCCGCCCCTGCATTTGATTCGAATTTGTTTTCTTTTTACTTGCGATATATAGGTACTATATGACAAGTTTTGGATTCGTAAAAAAAAATTAACTCGAGATAACAATCAAATTTGATATTACGATGATAGGGAAGACGAAAAAAGTGGGTCTCGCATTTCTGTCCGTCTGTCTATCTGTCTGTCTGTCTGTCTGTCTGCCTGTCTGTCTGTGGACTCGCCTACAGCCTAAACCCATGGGCCGACTTTTATTAAACTTTGTATAGTGTTTTCGGGACATTACCCTGACACGTTTTTTTCCTTTTATTTTTAGGACCAAAAATAACGGTACCTGCGATATAATTTTTTTTAAGCATTTTTGGAAAATCTTATATTTCTCAAAAATGGCTCGACAGATTTTTCTAAAAAAAAATCAATAAATTTTAATAGGTATTTTTTTTTTATTTTCGTTTTTCTAGAAAAGGAATAAACTGATTTTGATAATTTAATTTTTTTTTATGGAGAATCTTCTGAAAAATTTGAATAGTATACTAAAATTTTCCAAACATTTTTTTTCGGATTTTCAAAAAAAGTTTCAAAATTTTTTTTTGAAAACCAAATATTTCGAAAACGACTTGGTTGATTTTTATGAAACTAGGTAACAAGGAGTTTTTTTTAATTATCTAAAATATAAAAAAAAATTATCTTATAGTCAAAATTAACGGTACCTTCCATATAAATGTTAAAAATCCGTTACAGAAAATATAAATTTTCTCGAAAACGACTCCTACGATTTTGATTAATATTGTTCTAAATACTAATATTAGTATGGTCTACGATCTACCAAAAACAAAATTTACAGTTACTAACAGTACCTCTCAACCATTTTCTTTATTTTGGACTATCTCATTATGTGTGTAACGGATTTAAATTAAATTTTTTATGCAAGAGCTTCTCAAAATTTGAAATCATACTGCATATCAAAATTTTCAAAAAAAAAAAAAAACAAATTTTGGATTTTTTAAAAAAAATTTTCAAAAACGGGTAAATAATTTTTTTCGAAATTTAATTTTTAATTCAACATTAATAAATACTAAAAAATTGTGTACCAATTTTTGTTCTTAAAAATTTGTACAAAATTTTATATATAAGAAATTAATTTAATAAAAAAAACCGCTCCTACGATTTTAATTTTTTTTTTTTCTGCAAAACTAAGATTAGTTAAAGAAATCAGATAGTGTACTTGTTTTAGCTTTCAAAACAATTTAAGAAGACTTTTTTAATAAAATTATTTTAAATTATGTTGATTTTTAATAATTTTTCAATTTAAGCTCTATAATGTATAATATTAGTTTAAACTTAAGGCTCCCATACAAAAATTATTTACTTTTAATACGCTCAGTCTTTGAAATTCGAAGAAACATTTACTACAAGAGCAAATTTGTGCGATCCATTCGTGCGTTTTATTTTATTTTCGATTTTCTTCGGTTATTTAAGAATTTTTATTCAAGATGTCCTTTCATGCATATGAATAATATTGAATATAGAAATTTTCAAAGTGTTTTTTTTTTGGGATCTAAAAAAAAAAAACAATATTCGAATGTTTTTTTTTATTTTTTGAAAAACCATTGTTTTGTAACAGGGTTTTATTTTTTAATTTACGGTTTTACGTGTATAGCAATAATTATTTAAATTGTGCATACCTACCTATTTTATTTTTCTGAAAAATAAAATTAATCCATTTTTTTAAGAAAACAGCTTCAACGATTTTTGGAATTTGTTTAAGGTGTTTTGATTTTTGAGAGCACATCTTAAGAAGTTGATTTAGTAATTTTAAGAACGAGTTTCATGCTTCTTTTCCATAATCTTTAATTTATTATAATGAATTGATATAAATATTAATTTATTATTATTATTACAATACACTTACATATGTAGGTATAATTGTTGTAGTAAATAAGTCTGTTAAATTCCGAACAATTTGAACTACAAGAAGATCAAGTCCAGTCATGCATTTTTTTGTATCACACATATTTAAGGTGCACCATTTCGTCCGAGTTAACGTATCTAACCCTTATTTTTTTTTTTTTAATTTTGATACTCATGTAATTTCGTTTTAATTCTCCTGAGCTGAGCAGCTAACGAGAAGGTCTAAAAATGAAAAAGAAACATTTAATTAAGGTGTTCACACCGGATTAATATAATCAATTACCGTTTAATTTGTTTTTATTGTCCACAGAACTTTGAAAACTATGAGTTAGATCAAAAAAAAAGTGCTAATTCATACAAATTCCAACTTTGATTATTAGATTTGGAAATTCTAGTTCAAGTTTTGGCTCTTTATTAAACGTTAATTGACCATAAATTATATAAAATATTTTCTTCTTTAAATTAATAGCCCAGGAAAATTAGACAAAAAAAAGGCAAAACTACGAAAAAATTCCGACAAAGCTGAGTTTTGGTAGAGATGTTTATTTGTATACCTTAAGCATTTTCCAAAAACTACCCTAAATTTGGACCGGGGCTAAAATTTTTACGGGGGGTGAAAGGGGTTGAATTTCAGTTTTTCGCTAAATTCTCAAAAACTATTAGTGTTTTTAAAAAAATGTGAAGGCAAAAGTTGTAGCTTATGTAATTCTACATTAAAAATGTTATGACACTTTTTCATACAATCAAAGGTTTTGAGAAAAACGTAC